>CM039485.1:8597388-8731979 GCA_022433065.1 Begonia loranthoides
ACCTCCTCTATAGGTGTATATCGATCCTACACATTTGACTATTTTAGCATTCAAAACAATGTCAATTCAAGAAGTAGTTTTCATGAAGATTATAGCTAACTTTCTAAGCTTTCTAGAAGATATTGAATCGTTAAATTCAGAGTCCATTTGCTATGGCAGAAGCCCAGAGAACAGAGAGTAACATTTAAGGAAGATCCAAGTTTCCAAACTTGGAGACCAAAAAACTCAAGATATGGAAACCATCCAAGTAGACGATTTTAACAAGGAAGAGCTGCCAAAATACATCTAGACTTGGGAAAGAAAAAAGGAAGATATTAATTAAATAATCTTTAGTTAATTAGCTTAGTTTCTATTAAGTAGAAAATCAGACAACTTATTCTATTAGCCGATTAGAGTTATTGTTTCCTATTTTATCATTTCCTAATTTATACTTTGTAAAAGGCTACATAAAGTCTACTAGTGTTATGTTTAGTATATAGAGGATTGAATACAAAAGATTTTGCTTGATTTTTGAAAAGGGAGTGATTTCTTTTTCAAAACCCTTTGGTGAGTTATAACCAAAGAACTCTTCGTGTGAGTCATATCACGGGAGCCCTATCCTAAATATTACTTTCCAAAAAACTAATCTTTTTTCTTCATCTACATTCTTCATTCACTAAAGAAACAAATCAGAAGATCATTGAAGTTTCCCAAGTTCAATTCAAGGTGGATTCAACATAGCCGAGAGAAGACTTTCCTAATTCAAATAAAGAAAGGACGTCCACCGACTATTGATCGCCATCATTGTCATCATATTTACAAGTTAGATCTAAACCTCTTCTATTCGCGCATCATTTGGTATCAGAGCTAAAACGTCCAACTAATACATGATATTTTTTTTTACACAATGACGGGGAAACAAACCTACTCATGGAACGCTGTTTCGAACGAGGATAAATTACAAGCAAGCCTTCCTACTTTTAGCGGATCAACATATGAAAAAGATTACTTGGACTGGGATGCACAAGTAGAAGAAATTAGTCAAATTTTATCACTTTCAGAAACGACCTTGGTTAGACTTATTTCTTCACGATTTATATGGAAAGCTTCAATTTGGTGGAACAATTTGTTATATCCCCGGAGGATGGAATGGAAAGAAGATATCACCACATGGCACTTAATGAGACAACTCTTGAGGCAAGAATTTCCTCCGTCTTCATAGCCAATCCCAAGATTTTCCCAAAAGCAACAATCCATTATCAGGTAGATGCTTTAAAGACTTGACAAACTGAGAGATATGTTGGCAAGGAAACAAGAAGCAGAACACTTCTATAATTTACGAGCACAAGAAGAGGTTGAGGAAGAATGTCAAGAAGACCAAGTACCCGAAATGATAAACGACCAAGTTGACTCTTTGGCAACAACAACACAAAATGAGCAATCTTTTCATGTTCTATGGTCCAACACGAACGATGTTTGTTCTTTATTAATTAAAGATGGGATTTGTGCTAACATGCATTCTTTGGTTTTGGTTAAAGGAAATTACTTGGAATTATTAATACATGACATCCCATACAAATTTTGGTGGCACATTAACAAGGGCCAAGATGTTCATGACCGAAGTGTAAATACACAAAAGCTATGTCCTTTAATCAAAGGTGGAAAGTGTGATGACAAATTGTCTTCCATGGATTTTAAGGAAAGTTTAAGTTAGTTGAGTGTTAAAGACGACATTAAGGTAACACCAACTTTGGATAATTTTTTTCATGGGGGGTTTTATTAATATAGCAATTTGTGATATAGCAACTACATGTGATCCTTGTTGGGAATTACCAGGGCACACACATGATAAATATTTTGGTTTTTTTAATTATTATGCATTCAAAGACAGTGGAAGGATAGGCAAGTTAATCCCACTACAATCAACGCAAGTTACAAAAGATCAAAGTGTGTTAATGAAAAATTGAGTCGAAATCACTAAGTTTACAACAAAGAGGTATGTGCCATTTGACAACTTAATTGCTTGGATTTTTAGAGTTGGGTGGAAGATAGTAATATATGGTTATGATATGGAAGAACTTGATTTGGTAGAAAATAATTACTATTTTTGGATTATGGAAACCTTTAGCATCTTGTGGACAACTTTGCTATTGCATGAAGATATTAAGTTGATTCTTAGGCAAGACATTTATGGCAACAAGGATAATCTTGAAATTAAGTGGTTTTATTATTTCAAAAACTACCTAGCTATTTGTACATCATTGTTCAAGAATAAATTATTTGATTATTTTCCTTATATGATCAATTGCAAAAAGGGAAAAAGGAAGTTAGTGGTCAATGCTTCAATTCAAAAATTGTGTTTCCAAAAATAGCAAGACAACTCATGGAAGTCGAAAATCACTCCTTAAGGAAAGTGTTTGTTGGATTCCTAATAAGTTAAATCAAGGAAAAGATAATTCAAGATTTTATGAAGACATTGTTCTTTGGCCACACATACTCAAAGGTATTTTCACAACTATTTTTATGGAAATTATGGAATTACAAAAGGGTATTCATGAAAATTTGAAGATGTTATTTAAATGTGGAAAGTGGTTGGTGCAAATCTTACTATTATTGACCTACCACATCATACAAAGATTATTTTCTTATTTTATTTATGGAGATTTCAAAGTCAATGAAAATTTCAAGGTCCAAGATACATCCCCTTATCTTGTGGAAAAGGATTATTGTAGAATTATTCTTTGGTCACATATATTTAAAGGAGTTCTCAAACTTTTATTTATGGAAATCATTATTGTGGCTAACATTATGTTCGACTCGAAGACAGAGAATGAGAATTTTATATACGAGTAATTATTCAAGCATGGAAAGAATTTTATGGAAAAACTTTTTGTCCACTGTAACAATCATTATTTGTTTCTATGTTACAACCATGGAAAGCTTCAAGATATTGCAAAGAAGATAGCTCATGATGATTCTTCCTTTTATGGTAATAAAGAATATGGTGACACAAGACATGATTCGAGGTCGAATCATTATCAACACAGCGAGGGTGATGCAAAATGGAACCATTATGTTATTGATCAAGGCTCAAAGAATATTGTGACGTTATTCAAGGTTAAACATAAATGGAAGTTCAAGGGCAATGGAAAGCGAAATGGAAAGACTTTCCAAAACTGTCTTTCTTTGACCTCAGAATAGTATTTGACTCTTTTGGCATTCAAGACGACATCAATTCAAAACGAGATCAAACATGTTCGATTGTTAAATTGGATGTCCATTTGTTATGGAAAAATCCCAAAGAACAGAGAGTAAAGTTTAAGGAAAGTCCAAGTTTCTAAACTTGGAGACTAAGAAACTCAATATGTGGAAACCATCCAAGTGGATGATTTCAACAAGGAAGAGCTGCCAAAATACATCTAGACTTGGGAATGAAGAAAGGAAGATAGTAATTAAATAATCTTTAGTTAATTATCTTAGTTTTTATTAAGTAGAAAATCGGACAACTTATTCTATGAGCCGATTAGAGTTATTGTTTCATATTTTATCGTTTCCTAATTCATGCTTTGTAAAAGGCTATATAAAGCCAACTAGTGTTATGTTTAGCATATAGAGGATTGAATACAAAAGCTTTTGCTTGATTTTTTAAAACGGAGTGATTCCTTTTTCAAAACCCTTTGGTGAGTTATATCCAAAGACCTCTTCGTGTGAGTCATATCATGGGAGCCCTATTCTAAATATTACTTTCCTAAAAACTAATCATTTTTCTTCATCCACATTCTTCATTCATTAAAGAAACAAATCGGAAGATCATTGAAGTTTCCTAAATTCAATTCAAGGTGGATTCAACATAGCCGAGAGAAGACTTTCCTAATTCAAATAAAGAAATGACATCCACCGACTATTGATCCTCATCATTGTCATCATATTTACAGGTTAGATCTAAACCCCTTCCGTTCACGCATCAAGCTTCCTCTTTCCTTTTTTGCAATTGATCAACAAGCAACTAGTAAAATTATTATCAACCTCATTGCCATAAGTGTTTTGCCATAGAATCAATTTAATAACTTCATGCAAAATGCAATAGGTTCCCATAATCCAAAAATAGTAATCATATTCAACCACGCCAACACTTTTCATATGCCAACAACAAATGACATTGCATTAACATAAGAAGTTTTAATCCATTCAACTCTAAAAATCCAAGTAATCAATTTATCCATCGGCACGTACCTCTTTGTCACAAGTATAGTAGTTTTCATCCGATTTCCTTTAATGCATCATAGTCCATAACAATTTGCTTTGGTTGAATTGGAGCTAGATTGACTATCCTTTCATCATCTTTGAATGAAGAATTGCAATTTGAATACTCATCATGCGCATGCAATGGTATTTTCCAAAACGGATCACTTGTACTTGACATATCACATATCAATATATTAGTAAAACTTCCATAAGAAGAATTAGTCCGAGTGTGGTTTACCTCGATGTCTCTTTCGTCATTCAACCAACTCAAGCTTTCTTTAAAATCCATGGAAGACAAATTTGTGCAATTTCCTTCATCTTTGATTAAAGGACATACCTTTTTCTTGTGTAAACTTCGGCTATGAACATTGTGGTCCTTATCAATGTACCACCAAAATTTGTCAGTGAGGCCATGCATTGATATCTCCAAGCTATTTCCTTTAACCAAAATCAACGGAACCATGTTAGCACAAATCTTCTCATCAATGATTAAATAACAATCCTTGTTCATGTTGGAGCATTGGATATAGAAAGTTTGTTTCTCTTGTGTTGTTGTTGCTGTCAAGTAGTCAACTTGATCTTCTATGGTTTTGGGTACTTGTTCTTCTTAACATTCTTCCTCTTCTATTTGACATTCTAAATATAGTAGTGGATCCTCTTTGGCGTAAATAATTTCTTCTTCAATTTGCCCAAGAGTATCTTCTAATACCTCTTCATGGTCATACGCTTGTAAGGTTAGAGTACCCAATATATTTGCTTCAAGTATTTGTAATAATGTGCTAATTTTGTCAAGTTGAGATTATAGACTTTCAGAAGATTTCTCATACCTTGTGATTGGTGGTGGTGAGAGTGGAGCATACTTTTGTCTCATAAGTGACCTCATCTCGAACCATGTTTTGATGTTGTCTTCCCCGTATTCTCTTAGGAGGGTAACTATATTATTCCACCATCTTGAAGCTCTTCCTTTAAGCTTTGAAGAATAAGCCTTACCTTAGCCTTTTACGAAAAAGTAGGACTTTTGAAGCATTTTCTGGATATCGTCTTCCCAATCCCAATAATTTTCGGCATAGTCTGAACCGCTAAAAGTTGTGATAGAGGACTCTAAATATTCCTTCCCCAAAGTATAACTCCATGAGTAGTTTTGACCCCTTGTCATTCTATAAAAATTAACATGAATTAGTATGACGTTTTAGTTTTGATACCAAATGATACATTAGCGGAAGGGGATTAGAATATAACTTAAAAATATGTCTTTGAAGTGTTGAAGTTGTGAATAAATCAAAGGAGGAAATCTGCAGCTTTGCAGTTGATAGGCTGGTTGATGCTGCAGTCACATTACTCGTCCGAAAAACAACACAGATTCGACTTTTGTTCGGTGGTCGACTATGCGGTCGAGGCTCTGAACGATCTACTTGACCAAAAACTCCACTGTCCTTATTTTGGTCGATATTCACTTTTGGAAAGTTAACATTAGAAGCTTGTATCTCTTTCGTTTTAGAAGCTTTTGAGCTAAAATTTAGACCACAATTTCTTGAATGAACATGGAAAAGAATCCTTTAAGAACATTGGAAATATCCTTCAAGAATTAGGAAATATACTGAAAATATTTCAGGTGGTCGGATTTAACAAATATGGAAACTTGTAACCTCAAAATGGTTGCTTTGCTGATGATGGCGCCTCTTGATGGTTGGATACCACTTCTCACAACATTTTCTCAATGAGTAGGGCTACAGATGCCAATAAGAGAACTCACCCAACTCCAAGTGAGCTCAATCTTGTGATATGACTCACACAATAATACTTTGAATATGACTCACCAAAGAGTTTGAAAAAAAATCTCTCCAATTTCAAAATAAGCAAAGAGCTTTTGTATTCAAACTTTTGTTCCTAAAACATAAGAATTATGTGGCTTTATATAGCTAATTACAAAGCATAAACTAATTAAGCAATAATAACCCTAATCGGCTCATAGAATAAGTTGTCTGATTTTCTACTTAATAAAAACTAGGTTAATTAACTAAAAAAAAATTAAATTAATATCTTTCTTTCTTTCTCTCCAAGTCTAGATATATTTGACAGCTAATCCATGTTGGTGCTCGGCCACTTGGATGGTTTCCATGTAAAATTTCCTTGGTCTCTAAACTTGAACACTTGAATT
This sequence comes from Begonia loranthoides, assembly GCA_022433065.1. Taxonomy (NCBI): domain Eukaryota; kingdom Viridiplantae; phylum Streptophyta; class Magnoliopsida; order Cucurbitales; family Begoniaceae; genus Begonia; species Begonia loranthoides. The sequence continues at coordinate 8,603,771 of CM039485.1, forward strand.
TTCCTTATTCTTTGCTTTCTGTTCTATAGGCCATTGACATAGCAAATGAACTTCGAATTTAGTGATCTAACTCATTCTAGAAAGCTTAGAAAGTCAGCTACAATATTCATGGGGCACTATTTTTGAAATGACATCATTTTGAATGCCAAAATAGTCGGACATTTGTCAAAGGTAAGAAAGTAGACAATTTGGGAAAGTCTTTCCATTTCTCTTTTTGCTCTTGAACTTCCACCTATGCTTGACCTTAAATCTTTCCATGATATTATTTGAAACTTGATTAATGATAGACTAGACTCGTAGTCCATTTCTTATGCAGAAGTCTACAGCACAAAGTCCACAATTTTGAGAGGCTGCTACAACCTTTGCCAAAAAAACACATGTCATCCTTCACGTGTTGCATATGTATTGATCATGGCTCAACACGTGAAGGTCTGCATATGAGTTTTTTATGTTGATTAAATTATTTTAATGGACACGTTAATTAGATCGTTGTAATGCACATGTAGATTAAATGGTTGTAGTGTACATGTTGCTTAAATTGTTGTAATGAACATATTAAACATAGATATGTAAGTTAACTGTTTGTTGATGATAAGTGAAATAGATAATTTTGTTTGTGTCAAAGTTTCTTTCTTTCTCTTTCAAAAAAATGAAAATTTTGCAAGAGTTTCCATTGTTGTAGTTTCTCCCCCTGTGGCATTATAAAAAAAATCAAGTAATGAAGTTCTCAATAGGTATCCAAACAAATATTTTTCAAACAGATATTTCAAGTCAAATAATGAACTATGCAAAGTAAACAATAAGTATTCAAAACAAGAATATCACAATCAGTATCCTTACACATCAAATAAACTACGTCAATGTAGCCTTCTTGCAAAATCTCCTCCGTAAATTGATGACTGCAAATGACAACTTCAAGTCCACGTATACGTTGGAACCTTTGGCATACAAGGGAGCCTCATCCGATAGATCTTTTTAAGAGTGGAAGCTAGTCTCCTTACAACTTTCAAGCAACCCTAAACCACCACTAGGATAACGAAATATGTCATGCATATTGAAATGAAAAGGGAAAAATTAGCACATAAGTGGAAACCAATATGAATCTATACAAGTGAAAAGATATACCTCGCTTTTTTTGTTGACACTTTGACAATGGTAACTACTTCTAAGAGTAACGCCTGGTAAGAGTAGTGAGTGTGCAGGTCAACGAACGACAAAAAATACGCTTGTTGTGGGTGTGTCTGAAAAGTAAACCACGCATTAGAACTGTTCAAACATGAAGTACAACAAAAGCGAGAACTTTACTTACGTGAATTTACCCTAATGTAATAAGCGATATTTCCATTAAAATGTTAAAGTATTCTTCTTCGTTTAACGCATTACATTGCATACAAAGAACGCAACGCAAGGATGAGTACTAAAATAAAATATTTTAAACTACTTAATTTAACAAAACGTAATTCTTACCATGTCTTCTTGCTTCGGGAGGATGAGATTAGTGACATGATATTCATCATCTAACTAAAAATGAAAATAAGAAGCGAAATATCCTAAACAACCTGTCCAAAATACTTAATGCCAGGAAATAAAATAAACTGCCATAATCCCTACAAGAAATGTGCATATCTCCAAGTTTTTCTTTGTATTTGCACGAACCAATCTCGTAAAAATATCCATAAGGTCACCTGGCTGCAATGAACATTTTCAGACCATCAGATTAAGAAGACATGAATAAATGCAAACACGTTGATAACCAAATTGAAGACATACCACATGCAAAGTTTTAAGTGGAGCTTGTATTCCACCAGACACATCTATGGATGGAGGAATGAGAGCCACTATCTGTTGCATATTGGCAAGCACAGTAGGAGGAGAAGGTTAGCATGTGCGGGCAAGAGCGTTGTAAATTTGAGATACGTTATTACATCACATACAAATAAAATAAATAATGGACTTTACTTATAAACTAAAAAACTTATAGGCATTCTGTGCATTGAGTTGCTGAAGAGGTTGCTCGAGAGGTTGCTAGAAAGGTTTCTGGAGAGGATGCTGGAGGGGCTGCTCGAGAAGCTATTGGAGAGGATGTTGGAGGGACTACTCGCGACCCCATTTTTTGCAATTCAACCAACACCTCATGATGGAGCTCCCCTACTCGGTCCTCTATTTTTTGCATTTGGTGCAACACCATTTGATGGTGCTCCTCTATCTTTTGAACTCATTCCTTCATCCTTTGAACTCGGTCCAACACCATTTGATGTCATTCCTCTATTTGCTCCTCCATTCTTTGCATCTAGTCGACAATCTCCTCAAACATCGATGTAAACTATGTAGTGTGCCCTAGTAGGGCAGCCCTATATAGACTTAGTCTGTACTTCGTTAGTTCATTTCGATCGAAAATCGAAATCATAGTGAGTTCATGAAATTAGACTACACTCTGTACTCTTTCAAACTCTCTCTCAATCTCTCGGCGGAAATCGTCACGGCATCACCTGCGATAGAGTGAATCGACGATACTTGCCAGCTCATGGTCTTCACTCTACAAGTCTGAAGTCGTCCACTTCGATCTGAGACTGGCGGTCTCTAGCGCAGCTGCAAGTTCGAAGTCTCAACTCGCAAGATCACGGGGCGAACTTCACACACACAGGTTCGTCGAAGTTTCACTCATAACTTCACACACAAAGTTTCAACTCACAACTCGTAGGTTAATTTTGTTTCAAATGCATTAACAGAGTTTACTAATTTTGCTAATTTGCTGGGTTTGTATTGTGTTATTTGGTTCATGACATAAGTTAATTGATAATTTTGCTAATTTTACTATTTGCAAGAACAAGTTTACCAATCCCATAGTTTAGTAATAACTTTCGCTTCCTTTCTATGCTTAAAACAGTCTCATCACGAGTGACCCTTCTCTTAGATGCTACAAATGGATTATGTAATGGAGTTATGGGGTGTGCACCATATTTAGCATCCATATCAGAGTTTACAATAGAGTTCTTCTAGTAAACGTTGTCATAAATTGCCACAGCACAATGTAAGAAATGACCTTGATTGCCTTGCTGAGTGAGAACATTTGAGAAAACCGAAGAAGATCGAAAGAACTAAACTGAGAAAGCTGACCTCAAAACCAAACACAAAACCAAAAAACTGAAATTGAACCGAAACGGAAACGATGAGAACCGAAATCGAGGTTTGATTTTAGGACTGATTTATCATTGTTCTTAGTTTGATTTCGATTTTTCAAGATAAAAACCAAACCAATTTGGTTTGGTCATAAGTCAATCGAAATACAAACTGAACCGATTCTATCCAACCAAAAGTTACCATTTTTAGGAAAAGATAAATAGATCCGACCACCTGCCAGCCCGGCCCACTTTTTCTCTCTCGTGCTACTCGCTCGTGTGACATTTTCTTCTTCTTGCTTCGAATTTCCAACAACGGCGTCAATCGCTTGAGATCTACTGATGCACGTCGCCTGCTTTCTTCCTCTCTTTGATCGTTGAACTTTTAACTGTATCTCATGTCAAATTTCCTTTAATCCAAATCCTAGATTTTAGTTATCTTGCATTCTTGTGGAGCTTTGGAGATGGCATTCATGGCGGTATTAGAATCTGATCTTCGCGCGCTTTCCGCCGAAGCTCGCCGTCGTTACCCAGCTGTTAAAGACGGCGCCGAGCATGCCATCATAAAGGTTAAGTCTGCATTTATATTTTGTATTAGGTGTGGAAATGATGTTTTCTGGTTGCTCAGTCTGTATCGAACTTGTTATTTGAGATGTGAACTGTAGGTGTTTGTTTAGTATGGATTAATGCACAAAAAAAAGGTTTTTACCCACATTCATTATGATTTATTTTGTTTTTGTGTTCAGTGTTTAAATTGTGGAAATGATAAAAAAAAAATGTGACAGTGACGTTTGCTGGGGTATCAAATAGGATTGGGGTTTTTATTTGAGGATGCTAACTGTGGTTGCTTAGTTTTGAGTTAGCAAAAAATGTTGTAGCTCCTTCCCCTCATTGATACTGAAGCAGTTTTTTAAGGCTCCTTCGTGTATATGTTGGGAACACTTGCAATCTGAGGTAACTTGGCATTTAGTAATGGTTTCGTAAGAAGATGAAGAAAATGTAACACCCAAGGGAGCAAATTTTCAAAGTTTTCCAGCTAAAATTTAGTCCAATGTATCATTTTTGTATAATTCTTGAAAATATGTTTCGTTCAGTATCAATAAATTTTCAACTCGTTAAACATTGATCAAGGACAGTTAAATCGGTGTTTCCATATTTGTGTAAGCTCTAATTGTTAACCCAGTCAAGGAAACTTGTCTGATTAATATTGGCTTCATGTAAAAATCTGAGAGGAATTTTTATGTTATTGTTGTCATATGCAGCTGCGATCACTTTCAAGTCCTAGTGAGATTGCACAGAATGATGACATTTTGCGAATCTTTATGTTGGCTTGTGAGGTCAGAAATGTCAAATTGAGCGTGATTGGACTTTCATCTTTGCAAAAGCTCATATCACATGATGCAGTTGATCCCGCGGCTTTGAAAGAGATACTTACTACATTAAAAGATGTAAGTTATTATGAGTGGGCAGTCACAACAACTAAACACTATAAAAGTTATTAGAGCATTCTCCAATGAAGTTGTTTCATCGTTTCTCGTGGTATAGGCTTTCTTAGCATTATTTTCATCAAATTATTTCTCATAGGAAATTTTTGCATTTTGCTAATGACATTTTTAGATTCTGATCAACCTCTCTTTCCTGTGAAACACGCTTCCTAGATTGATTCTAATCACGTTATTTGTCCTTGAGAAATAAAAAACCCATTTGACTTGGACTTTTTGAGAAAGCCTTCAAGGATGATAAGAAAGTGAGAAAGCACTATGATTTCTTTTAATCCAAGATTGGAAATTTGATGACTCTTCTACAATGCTGATCTGAGAAATTGTTTCCCTATTCACAGAGCTTGAAAAAAACCGTTGCAACCTAGGTTGGCCTTCTGTTTCCTTTCCAGCATAACTTGATTTTTCTACCCAAAATGCACACGAAATATGACAATGATCGTACCAAAGGACCACACACTACCATCACAGTTCACTCATAAGAACTATCTGAGAGAAAAGAGAACTTTGGTAGTTATAACAGAAACAAAATAAAGCAGCAGAAAATGGTTTAATGGTACTACATCAATATCTTCATCTTATTCCAATAGGGAACAATGATGTTGTTATCGACAAGAGTTTTTTCTATTGTTTTAACTTTATGGATTGCAGATAGAGGATTTTATGGTTTTACGTTGTGTATATTTTTTAAGGAACTCCACTCATCACTCATGAACATAACTATAAAATTGATTAGTAGCTAAACTAATGAGCTTTATACAGTGGTGGTGAACTCCTTAACTCATGAACATATAACTATAAAATTGACTAGTAGCTAAACTTATGAGCTTTAAACACTAGATATAAACACTTTGGTTTATGCTGGAAATCAGCATCTGAGGTTTTACTGTGTTGGGAAGCTGAATATACTTGTTTAGATAATGTTGGGTTTGGTATCAGAGCCATGGCCAAACTCACCACTTGTGGAGATAGGATGGAAGAATTTGAACGAGACATGGGCGTTTTGAAGGCAGAACTTGTACAGTTGGGAAATCAGAATAGCAAGTTGAAGGAAGCCATCAAAGTATTGTCGGAACTGTTAAACGAAGTAAAGCTCCTTCGTAATATGTCCTGTACTAACCCGGAGGAAAGAACTAGTGCCGGTTGTTCTGACTTTAAGGGTAAAGGGATCGGACCTTCTTTCGCCGACATCGGCCAAGGGAAAGAGCAACCACAGACAGAGATAGGGCAGACTTCAATAGAATATTATGCTCGCCCTTTCGATCCTCCAGTGGAGCGTCGCTTTGGAAGGGGTTTCCACGAAACTTTGGGAAGTCGGCGTGGATTAGGTCGGCAGTCACCGTTCGCAGGGGACAACAGATGTTTTCGACCACCACAGTGGGATAGGATTAGTCCGCCCAGAAACGATCTCTCTGTCTTTGATGGTGAAGGATGGTCTTCGTGGGTAAAGTGAGTGGAGCACTATTTTCCGGTGAATAAAATACCTCCAGATCTAAAAATATCCTCCGTCGCCGATTTTTTAGTAGGCAGGGCATGCGATTTTTATGATTGGATTTTAGAGGAAGAACCTGACATGGATTGGGAGGAAATGAAAAATTCTTTGAGTCAAAGATTTGGACCCAAAGAATATAAATCTGTCCAGGAGCAATTGATAGGCTTAAAACAAGTGGGAAATGTGGCAGATTATGGGGATCAATTTCAAGATTTATCTACACGAATTCGAGGAATGGATAGAGAAGCTATACTTGGAGCATTTTTAAATGTGTTGTCGTCGGATTTACAAGATGATGGTATATGAAGCTCTAATGCTAGCATTGAAATACGAAGCTAAATTGCAAGCTCAAAATAATAGAAAGGACAATCGAGTCATTAATTTGGCCAACTGGACCAATAGATCGATTTCTTCCATTCAGATTAATAAGCCAGTTTCTAAAGATTCTACCGAGGTTTCTTGCCAATTCCGACCCGATATGGTTTCAACACAATACTCGACATCGGCTACTGAAGTAAATCGTATAAATCCAACTCAGATGGAACGAAACAGACGAAGGGAGGCTAATCTTTGTTTTCGTTGTGGAGATAAATGGGAGACTGGACATCGTTGTAAATCTGGTCTGAAACTGCTCGATAGTCAAGCAGCTGAGGATACTACTTTACAAGCTAAATCCTTAAATGAAGCAGAAATAGTTGAGAAGGAAGATGCATCTTGGGAACCTGTTTCAAATTTACAAATTCGTTTTCCAAATATGGATCGTGAGGGCAAAGTCTTTTCTAACGGGGGAAGTAATGATGCATATCCAGCAAATGAAGATAAGATATTTGGAAAAAAATATATTAGGAGAGATAAAAATAGTAATTGATATAATTTATAATTGTTATTGTGGGCAGTTTATGTGGGTAGTTTTGAGAGAGAGGAATAGTAGTTTAAATAGGGGAAAAATAGCAGAATAGGGGGTGGTTGATTTTTAGAAATATACAGAGTATTGTCTCTAGTTTTCTCCGAATCTGTATGAAACAGATTTGTGGTGTGTTTATGTAATTGTGTTTGTGTTTATGAAAATTGTGTTGCTGTTTCTACCTAACATTAGGCTGGGTGAGTTGTTCTGTTTACAACTTAATTATTTAATAGGGAATATCATATTTGATGAGGCCTTGATTGATCTTCGATGGTTCAGTTTTAAGTGCAGCTTGGAAGTTTTCATGCCCACTTTCTTTTCTTTTGTAGAGGTTTTTCTGGCTCTCTTTGCTCAGTTATTTACATGACTATGTTTAACTTTCTTGGCTTTTTTCCCCTATAAGTTTGGGTATCCCATTCTTATTTATCTATGAATTTTTCTCTGGAACCACAAGAATCCTAAGTTAGAATTCCAGTTAGAATCCCAGAGAGACGATGCTCCAACTAAGGAGAAGGATGGATACAATTATAATACAACTTTTATGCTGAAAAAAGATAATAAAAATGAAAACATCTTTTATATTTCTTTTTAACTTCCGTTTGTATTTCTTCATGTTAGTTTGTCAGACATTAAACTTTGGAGATGAAACTTTACAGACTTTGTGTATCCCCTGCAGCATGCGGAAATGTCAGATGAAAGCGTTCAACTAAAGACCCTCCAAACCATATTAATAATATTGCAGTCGCGTTTACATCCTCAAAATGAGGTAATTTGCATATATATGGTAAATTTTTTTTGGTAGCAGGGAGATCAGAAATTTTCATAGCATGTTAAACAGATATGGCAATTTCATTCTTATGTGTTAAATGCACTATTGGCCTTTTTGTAACTTCTAAGTGCATATAGTACATAGACTGTCCTGCTCATCACGATTTTTTGTGATTGAAGATATTGGTAAAGAGCCGATTTGGATATAAATTACTAAAACTATTACATGTGTTTAGACTTTATATGTATCCTTGGAAAATAAATAAATCCCCTACAACTAATTAGAATAAATACAACATATGATGCATGGAAATAGAATCACAACTATATACATGATTCTAGATATTCTTAAATGGAAATTGAGATCATTCCTTTTGTGATGATTTGGCTGTTAGTTGTACCATCCATCTATATAGATAAGATTTCTGGCGCTAATACTTTCCTTAACATTATCCCTAAAGCTTGGTACCAAGCTTAATGATTATGGATTTGAAATTAGGATTATGTTGTCCTTTTGTAAGGACTTATTCTACTGTTCAAAAGGAATAGCAATATGCACATTGTCCCATTCACTATCTTTTCTTCGATTAGTGTTTGTCGATCTCTTTGTGCTTTGTTTAGTCACATTACATTAAGTTTTGTGCAATGTTAATTAGCAATTTATTGTCATTAGACAATCATATAGGGTTTTTATGTTTAAGCTTTAATTTGTGGAGTCAATATTTTAGCCACCTAATTTTCACAAATTCCATGTAGCATGGTTATATTTAATGCTTCAGCAACAGATTTTGATACAACTTTTTGCTTCCCTTCTCAGATGAAACTACATATCTAATAATAGATTTACTATCTATCAGATAGTTCCCCCAACTTTGTGTTGTTAAAGGCTCATGTATTTGTAAGTCCACTCTTAGCAAATAATAGGCCCTTATTAGGTGTCTCCCATTTAAATTAGAGGATTCTTTTCCCTGCCCGATAGTGTGGATCAAATGGTGCATGCATGAACTTACTCTTTGTGCTTATGGAGTAAGCATGTCCGGTCTGTTGCGAGAGTGGTAAGCCAGCTTTCCAATAAGTTTCAGATAGGTTATCTTCAACATTTGCTTCTAATATGTCTTTATGTCATGTAAAATTTTAGGAAAAAGATTCTTCCATTCATACAGTGTTGACACATGATTAGGAGTACATTTGGATAGCTAGCTAATGTAGGAAAAAATACAATAATAGACTGTTAATTTACTCATATCACAAATGATAGTATTCCTATTTTAACCGAGTGGAGACTTTTTTTTTTTGGAAAGCTTTCACTCGATTTGGACCTAATTATGGGAGTTTGATTATGTGAGTTGGTAGAGATTGGATTGATATTGCTATTTTTTCTAATGAGATCTCTTGTGAAGTAAAGTGTGATCAACTTGGTTCCAAAATATTTATGTTGTAGGGATTTATTTTGAATTATGCCCTTGGTGATTGATTAAATATATACAGGGACTTTTTTTTTTTAATTAGAAACAATTTGTATTAAAAATTACAAGAAATCGAAGAATAAATTGATGAAAAAACAATTTTTTTCTTATTGAAAAGAACCAAATTAAAAGGGTAGTTTTTAAATTGCTTAGAACTGTAAGTTCAGTCAACAGTGAGAAAATTATCTTGTAAATCACTATTAGGATATTTGTCTACAAAAATAGTCTCATTACGATGGAGCCAAGTAATCTAAAAATAGTTAGCAACCCAAAATTGGTAAACTTTTTTCAATCAGTTTGAAAACATCAGACAATTATCTTCATCTTCCATGAATCTCCACATCTTGCATCATGCAAACTGATGGAAAAAATTAATTACAATGGTGACATATGGTTCAAGCTCTTATACAAAGGAATGAGAAACTTAGTTATCCTATGGATACTCCACCCTCAATTGATGATCCCAAATTTACTCAATGGGACGAGGAAGATGATAGACCTCCTGTACGATTTATGACTCTAGGAGAAAGAGAGAGTGAGTATGTTGTAACTAAATACTGCCAATGGACAATTATTAGGGGAAGTGGTAATAAAATACAGGGGAGCTACGAAAGTAGGGGGGAGGGGAGTTACTAGGAATTTGAAAGCCTTGTTTTGTGGAGAAAGTGTCCTGATTGCTATGTTGTTGTGTGACAATTCGAAATAAAGATTCAGTTCTATCAATTTGGTATCAAAGTGAGTTCTTTGGGCTAGAAATGATTACTTGTTTGGAAACTTAGAAGGAGAACGCCATGGAATGGTAGAAAGAGATGGAGAAAACGAAGGAAGAGTTAAAAAAGGTGGAAAAATTTGCGACAATGGAGTTGTATTTTTCAGATTCAAATACAAATGATGAGGTTATTGGAGAAAATGTAAGAGTGACCTCCGATGTCAGAACACATGATTTTCCGAGTAGTTGTGAGGCAGAGAGAGCTATGAGAAACGAAGAGAATCAACCATTTAAGAATAGGGGTTTTCTTACGGGGAAGCTAGAATTACCAGTTTTTAGTGGTAGTGATCCGGGGGGATGGTTAATTTGAGCCAATAGATACTTTAGTATCAATCGGTTGGCAGAAATGGAAAAGTTAGAAGTTGTAATGGTTTATTTTGAAGATCCCGCTCTTTTGTGGTACCAGTGGGAGAGTGGGATTCAACCGTTTCGATCATGGTTGATTCTAAAGAAAAGATTGCTGGAAAGGTTCGGGCATTTGCGTGTGGGAACAGAATGTGATAGTTATTCTTGATGAAACAAGATGGAGTAGTGGAGGAATACATGACTCAATTCGAGTCAACTGTATTAAATTTGATTGGAATACTAGAAGAGGTGTTGTTTAGTGCCTTTTTCAATGATTTAAAGAATGATATAAAGGGAGATGTGAGACTTATGAGATCTGTGAGACTTATGAGATCAATATGACTTCAACATTTAATGGAGTCAGCTCAACTTGTGGAAGACAAGAATGAATTGATGAAATCAGAAAAATTTTTTGGAGTCCGAAACTTTCCTAAACAAAATTGGACAGTGGCAACAACTACTAAAACTCTTCCTACAGAACAATCGACATTACCTCTTGTTACTCTTCCAAAAAATAAAACTGTCGAGGGTGGTAGGCGGTTCTTGACAGATGTAGAAATGAGATTACGAAGAGAGAAATGATTATGTTTTAGATGTGATGAAAAGTTTTTGGTAGGACATCAATGCAAGAAGAAGTTGTTACAAGTATTGATGATGCAAGATGAAAGGGATGAATGTATATCGGATTCCAGTATACCTAAGAGTATGAAGTGGAAATCGATTGAGGAAGTAAAAGATTCAGTAGAAATATCGTTAAATTCAATGGTAGGTCTGACTACTCTGCACACCATGAGATTATGGGGAACAATTAAAGAAAGGAAAGTGATTGTTTTGATTGACTGTGGAGCAACTCATAATGTTATTGCTAAGTGTTTGGTTGAAGAGTTGCAGTTATCGGTTTTTTCTTCTACTGATTACAGTGTTCAATTGGGGCATTGGTGATTCTCTTAGAGGAGGAATTTGCAAGAATGTTTTACTAATTTTACCAAAAGTGGAAATTATGGAGGAATTTCTTACTGATTGAATTGAGGAATATTGAGATTGTTTTGTGTATGAAATGGTGGGAGTCAATTGGAGAAATGTATTTGAATTGGAAGCTTTTGGCAATGAAGTTTACTCTGGACAACAAAATAGTTTATGTTTGAGGAGATTGGAGTCTAAGTAGGACGAAAGTCTCCCTAAAAGCCATGATAAAAGATTTTAAAAAAACAAAACAAGGAGTATTGGTGGAATTAAGTGGGAGTACCCTATATTCGGCAATTGTGAAAGAGGAGTACAAAGAGGAAATTGGGGCATTATTAAAACAGTATGCACATGTTTTAGACATGCTGAAGGGTTTACCTTCTAAGAGAGAACATGACCTGGCCATAATTTTGAAGGATGGGGTTTCGCCAATCAATGTTCAAACATATCGTTATCCGGTAGTGCAGAAGGATGAGATTGAGAAGTTAGTAAGTGAAGTGTTGGATGCCGGACTTATACAACCAAGCTTGAATTCATTATCTAGCCATTATCTTGGTTAAAAAGAAAGATAATAGTTTGAGATTTTGTGTGGATTATAGAGCTCTTGATAAGAAGACTGTTAAAGATCATTTCCCTATTGTGATAATTGATGAATTAGCGGATGAATTATATGGAGCAACGATTTTTACAAAGTTAGATTTGAAATTCGGATATCATCAGATTAGAGTTAAACGAGAAGATGTTCCTAAAACAATTTTTAGAACTCATGAAGACCATTATGAGTTTTTAGTTATGCCATTTGGTTTAACTAATGCTCCATCTACATTCCAATATTTGATGAACAAGGTAGTCCGACAATTCCTTAGAAAGTTTATCTTGGTCTATGATATTCTTGTATATCGCAAATCTTTTACGGAACATGTAGTTCATCTTGAGACAGCACTGCATACACTGGCTGAACATAATCTTTATGTGAAAGAAAGGAAGTGCAGTTTTGCCTGAAGATAATCTTTATGTGAATGAAAGGAAGTGCAGTTTTGCGAAAGAAGAATTGGAGTATCTCGGTTATATAATATCTGGAGGAGTGGCGGCTGATTCTAGCAAAGTTCAAGCAATTAGGGATAGGAAATCTCTAGCAAATATATGGCAATTGCGAGGTTTTCTTGGTTTGATAGGGTACTATCACAAATTTGTTGCTGGATATGGTGCAATTGCCTTGCCACTTACTGAACAACTTAAAAAGGATAAATTCTGTTGGTCCATAGAAGCGGAAGATGCTTTTCACAAATTAAAACTGGCTATGTCTACACTGCCAGAACTAGCACTGCCAAATTTTGGTGAAATTTTTGTGGTGGAAACTGATGCTTCTGGAAAAGGAATAGGGGCTGTTTTGATGCAAAATCAGCACCCAATTGCCTATTTTAGTCAACAGCTTTCTCAGCAGAAATGTCTTAAATTAGTATGTGAAAGAGAATTGATGGCTATTGTTTTGGTTATCCAAAAGTGGCGGCCGTCCTTTTATTGTTCTTACTGATCAATGAAGTTTGAAGTTTCTTTTAGAACAACGAATGGTGGTGGTGGAGCACTAGAAGTGGCTTACAAAATTATTGAGATTTGATTTTGAGGTGTAATATAAACTGCAAGTTGAAAATAAAGTGGCAGGTGCTCTGTCTAGGATGGAGGAAATTTTTTCACAATGTTAAATGAAAGGAATATAATGTCAAGGTTTGATCGATTTGCACGAATTGGAAAAGGAAGTGGATACAAATCCTAAGCCGAGTGCGATTAAAAATGCATTATTGCTTAACGGCAGTGCTCAATCGCAAACGAGATTTTGTCTTGTTCATAGTCAACTATTTTTTTAAAAGATGGAAGGTGATTTCGAAACAATCCTAGTACATTCCTTGCATTTTGAAGCTGTTTCACATTAGCCCAATTGGGGGGCATGCTGGGTTTGTCAAGACTATTCAGCGGTTAGTTATAGAATTGTTCTAGTTTGGGATGCGGACAAATGTTAAACAATTTGTCAATTCCTGTGCAGTTTGTCAGAGGAACAAATATGAATCATTTTCTTGAGCTGGGTTGCTTCAACTGCTATTAATTCCCAATGATATTTGAGAAGATATCACAATGAATTTTATTGAAAAATTATTGAAATTGGAGGGCATGGATATTATTTTAGTTGTGGATGATCGCTTGAGCAAATACACTCATTTCCTTTCATTATGACATCCTTTAATTGCTCAGCTGGTTGTAGAATTGTTTTTCAATAATATTTTTCTTCTACGTGGATTGCCAAAGTCTATAGTTATTGATCGAGATAAAATTTTCGTTAGTAAACTTTGGAAGGAACTGTTTCATCTACAGTGTACTATGTTGAAGTTTAACTTCGCTTATCATCCACAAACGGATGGCCAATCCGAAATGGTAAATCGGACTATAGAGGTTTATTTGTGTTGTTTTTCTGGCGATAAACCTAAGGCTTGTCGAAGTGGATAACATGGGTAGAATATTGGTACAATACTTCGTATCATGTTGCTATTCGAATGAGACCCTTTAGAGAGGTGTATAAATGGGATCCTCCTCCAATTACGTCAGTTGTTGCGGCAAATGCAAGAATGAGATGATATTTTAGCTATGTTGAAGCTTCATTTGTAGAAGGCTTAAGTGCATTGGTTTCATCTAATAAGACATGTCGTGCATTGGTTTTTCAGCCGGGTGAGTTTGTTTGGCTTCGGATTCAGCCATATAGACAGAAATTGGTGGTTAAAAAATTGAGTGGTACGCTGCCTTCACGGAATTTTGGGACATTTCAAGTATTGCAATAGATAGGACATGTTGCTTACAAGCTCGAATTACCAGTGTCTTCTTTGATTCATTTGGTATTTCATGTTTCATTGTTGAAGAAAGTATACAGCAATGCTCAGACTTTGGTGCCATTACCGGATTTGTTGTTGAATGATATGGATTGGCAAATCTATTCGGAATCTCTGGTGGATGTCCAACACAAATGTGGTGATTTGAAGAAGATTCTAGTTCTAATCAAGTTGAAACATCTTCAACTTTTTGAAGCTACTTGGGAGGATTTCGATTAAATTCAATTTTCTGATTTTAACCTTGAAGACAAAGTTCGTTATTGGGGCGGGAGTAATGATAGACCTCCCATACGATTTACATACTCTAGGCGAAAAAGGGAGTGAGTGTGTTGTAACTAAATAATTGTCAATGGACAGTTATTAGAGGAAGTGGTAATAAAATACTGGGGAGCTAAGAAAGGGGGGGAGTAGCTAGTTTTATGGAGTAAGTGTCCTTATTGCTATATTGTGTTGTGACAATTCGAAATCAAGATTCAGTTCTATCAGAAGACTCCATGATAATGCCAGCTTTGCAATTCAATATTATCAGAGATTAGTGGTCATTGCATGTTCTTTGAGATGCCTGCAGAAATTTGGTGTGCTCTTCTACGAACTCGCTAAAAATTTAGGGCTCAACTCAAATTTATTGCTATGTTGTTGTGTGACAATTCAAAATCAAGATTCAGTTCTATCAGAAGACTCCATGATGATGCCAGCTCTGCAATTCAATATTATCAGAGATTAGTGGTCATTGCATGTTCTTTGAGCTGCATGCAGAAATTTGGTGTGCTCTTCTACGAACTCGCTAAAAATTTAGGGCTCAACTCAAATTTACCGACTTAAACTTGATATTACTAATAATTCTCATATTGATCATTTGGTTCCTGAATATTATACTCGCTATTAATCTTTTGCAAGAGATAGATCATTTGCAAAACCTTCAATGAAGTGTCATGATGATTCTCTTATCTTTCAGAGGTGGGTTGAGAGAAAGCATTCGATTTTTGGTTTGTTTAAATGAGGAAATCGAAACTATCAAAATTCAGGTTCTAGGAAACTTCCTTCCCTACATGAATTGTTTTCGATTATAAGAGCTGAAGCAAGTAGTCTAACAATATTGCTTCATTCTTCAACAAAGGAGGATGGTACAGTTTTGTTGCTGCTCTCCACTCAAACCCAAGATTAAAGTAGATTCTTCTGAGCTTCAAAATAGTGATGCCATATGTTGCATTTTCATAAAAAATAAAGGCACACCAAGGAAAGACATTGGAAATTGCATGAAAAACCCAAATATTTAGTGTATCGTGCATGCTATACAAAAAAAATTAATAAAGAAAAATTGCAGTGACGATATTAAATTTAAACAATCAAAATTGTTTTTATCTGTATACCAATTTCTTTTTGTCTTTTGAAATTGGATGGAAAATATTTTAGCATTTGTAAAGTTAAGCTATTTATGTTACCTCACCAATGAAACATCCACTTTCTTGTTCCTGGGCATGGAAATTTAGTAAGTGCACATAAAGGCTTTAATATTTTGATGTGATCAATTCATATTTCAATTTAGTACTTAGATTATGAGGGTAAGATTTCCTCTGTTTTTTTTTTTTCAAATTGAAGTTTGATATTGATTATTCTTTGTTATTAATTTACTATTGTCTATTATATAAACTTTTGATTAATGGACTAAAATTTGTGGCAATGCATTAATGGCAGGAAAGTATGGCCCAAGCTTTAGATATCTGTCTTCGGCTGTTAGAGAGCAACCGATCTTCTGATAGTGTGAGAAAGTAAGCTTGGTTCTTGTTTGCTGATTTCATAAGAACAAAAAGTCATTTTCTTTTCATAATTTTTTGTTTTTATTTTATTTTGCTGATGTTCTTTTCCATTAATTGTTTTTTATTAATTAATTTATTTATTTTGTAGCACTGCTGCTGCTACCTTCAGGCAAGCAGTAGCCCTGATCTTTGATCAGGTAATTTCTTTGGAATCCCTTCCTTCTGGGAAGTTCGGTTCTGGAGGTAAAATGTGTCGAAGCAGTTCAGTTTCTGGTGATGTAAATCGCAGCATTAATCATTCAGAGTATGCAATTGCTTGATAGAAATAATTCTTTGCTCGCAATTTTTTTTATTGTTTGCATGAGAGTGTTTTTTTTCTTATTACTTGTGTTTTTATATACGTGCTTATGGGTACTGCTAATGTCAATATGCTTAGCTATGCTTTGTAATTGCTATGAAAGAGTGGTGCATTAATCATTTGAAATGTTTGTAAAGCCATTTCCATTGAACTAATTCTCTCATAAACAGGTTATGGGATAGTGAATCTCTTTCTGGAGGGTTGTCTTTGATGAGGGAAAACTTGACTCTAGCTGGGAAACTGGGACTTCGTCTCCTTGAAGACCTGACAGCTCTTGCTGCAGGTGTTTCTGTATGTATTGATTTTAAACTACGAGATTGTTTCTCTGACTGAAGTTCCTTGGGGGTTCATTTTTTTCTTGTTCTTGGTCTTATAGAATCTTCTAGGGATATTTAAGCTCTTCCTTTTGTTGTCTAAACTTTCCTTTTCATGGTAAATGCTAAATGGTGACTTGGCATAGAAGAGTTTTTCCAAATAAGTATAGTTTTACCTTTCTTTTACAGGCAGCGTGGTTACGGTCAAGTTCTTTTCAGCGGGCATTTGCACTCGATATACTTGAGTAAGGATCTCTCTGCTGCAGTTCAATTTATATATTATGGCACGTTGCAGGGTGGTGTTATTTAAATATTTGGCTAGATTGTTTTCCTTCACTGATGGAACTTATGCCATTTGATTTTTATTCGAATTTTATCTCATATTGAACAAAAGAATGGCACTTTCGCCACCTTTTCCCTTGTAATATTTTATTTTCTAATAACAAAGAAAAGAATGATATAAGAAAAAAAGGCAGGTATGATTACAAAAAAGGTAAGAGTAAAATGGAGGTTTTGAATATTAGAAATTTTAACATATTGTCATTTTAGCGTGTGAAGTCGGCCTCATTGGCCCGTTCCATTGAAACAAGACCCTTGTTGGGCCCAACCTGCAGGGGTGGATCAAAGTGAGGCTTGCCTAAATTTGGGTGGTTTGAGGTCGGGCTTGCAGATCTATAAGTTTTATCTGCGCTCTATATAAAATTCGCATGGAAACCTTAAAATAGTCGGTTTGCCGAATAAGCCCTCAGGCCGGGCTCCAACCAGGGCTTTTAGCTTTAATGCACTTCTATACTCTTCAAGGAGAAAACGTCAATTAATGATAGTTAATACAATATTAATTTTATTATTGCTTAATAACTTATAGTTCTAAGTGTAATACAAATGATTTCTTGTAAAAAATGAAGCAAAAACATTAGATAGTATGTTGTACAAACTTGTAATTTGCTGTTTTAGCCACACATGTAAAATTAAATGGTCTTAATTTTTAGACGAAAGGTCCTTAAAAAAGATATTGATAGTAAAAATTCTACATTTCTGTTAAATTTCTTTTAATCCCAAAAGATTAAACTGTAGGATTGAGTTTAATTTATTGGTTGAAATTATATTTTAATATTGTCTTTCGCTGTGTAGGCATGATTTCAATGGTCCTTATATGTTAACATTTCAATTTTAAATAGGAAAAGGGAGACATGTTAAAATGCAACTAATCTGAAAACATAAGCTTTTGACTTGAGTTTAATCATTTAAATTATTTCTTAACAGTGCCTCTCTGTTTTTGGTCGCATGGATTGTGAATAACTGTTGTCTAATTGAAAATATGTTTTCTTAAGGTAGTATTTGGAATATAACTCAATCATCTATCTTTAGGTTCATTCTGTCCAACTATGTCGCAGTTTTTAGGACTCTAGTTCCTTATGAGCAGGTATTATCATATTGTCTCAGATAAGAATGTCTTTTTCTGGTGTTTGATTCAGCATTCTAGATAAATTTAATAGTTGAAAAAAGATTGCTGAAAACTCAACAGGTTTTGAGGCACCAGATTTGCTCACTCTTAATGACATCTCTACGTACCAATTCTGAGGTGGCCTTTGCTTCTGAATATTTATCGCACGTATATTTTGTTTTCATGAGGACTTCTTGTTTATTTTGACTTGGGAAGAGTTTTAATGTGACATTTTTGTCTCCTTTGTTTTTCGTATTAGCTTGAAGGAGAGGCAGGAGAGCCTTATTTTCGTCGTTTGGTTCTGCGGTCAGTTGCTCATATAATCAAGCTCTACAGTTCATCCCTCAATACTGAATGTGAGGTGTGTTTTTTTCTTAGAATGATATCTCATCTCTTACCTATAACTTTATACATTTTTTTCTCTTCTTGAAGTTTTGATACTTCCGTTATCAATATCAACATCTATGCTATATATAAAACTATCAATTTGGAGAATTTTTTTGAACAATGTTCTGAAAATATTTTAAGAATTATTACTTGCCATCAAAAGGATTAATTACTTTTTTTTTAACTTTATTACGAAATACTTGATGACAACTTTTTTAAGATGATAACATGCAAACAATTTTATCCTTTACTAAGAAATTTCTTGGACACTATTCTAAAATCTATTTAAAAAGCAGTCCTTTGCCATTAAAAGGATCAATGATTTGCTAAAAATTACAGATCTATAATATATTAAAGAGTAAATAGTTGTCATCACACATTCAGAAGACATATACTGCCTCATATTTGCTTAACAATACAAAAAAATTCAATGTTTTTACTAGTCTATGCAAAATAAATACAATAAAACTATTCAATTAAAAAACAATTTGGTGCGTTGCTATAATGCTTTCAAAATGCTCCCTTTTAATAGTAACGACTAGTTTCTACACTGTTAATTGAAAGGGTAAAGTGATCACAGGGGTCATTGGCGTCATTTCCTTGGACTAAAGTCTAGGAATCAAATTTTTCTAAAAAACTATACGATATCAACTGGCAATGACCCCTAACAAGAATGCCTTCATTTCGCTGGTTAGATGTCCTGAATGAGCACTCTGTTTGACGGATTCATAGGCTAAGGATCAGAGGAAAAATTAAACGGTGGAGGAAAACAAGCGCTGCTGGAGAAGGATGTACACGTCAAATTTGGACGGGAAAATACTGGAGGAAGCGTTTGACAAATTAAAGCCAGAAGTGGAGTTTAAAATCTTGCATAAGAGAGAAGCAGCGTTGAAATTCACAGTTTGTCTGAAATTATTTCCTAGGGATATTATCTTGAATTAGAGGGTAAGGGTGTCACTGCTGTGTTGCCTTCAATTTTTGGAGAAAGTGTGTTTTAGATATTTTCGAATGAGGACTCTTTTGCCGAAGAAGATGAAGTTTGGCAGAGGAGGAGAAAGTTACTCATAGCTCTATTTACAAAGCCATTCTCCGAGGCTTTCTGGTGGCTGTGAAAAAACCATTATTTCGCTTCTGATCCAACTTTATCATCTTCTTTGACCGACATTACAAGTGAGGCAGAAAATGAGATGGATATTTGGTCCTGAAAGATTGATTAGCTCTGCAAGCAGCTAAAACTATTGTAATCCTCCATTGTCAAATCCACTGCTGTTTATGGATCACAAAAATTTTTCTCCTTTCCATTTGCGGAAGAGTGGTTGACCATGGGGAAAGAGGAAGGAATTGTGTTGCCAAATGGGAAAAAATTGAAAGCTTTTGATGCAAGACATGATTGTGTCCTAAGTCCACAAACCTGTGATTTTTTAATATTTATGTTTTTTAATATTTTATCTTATCTATTATTTTTGTTTTTAATTTTATTCATTTTAACTTCTTAAATAGACTTTGTTTTTTTAAAGTTTTCTTAGAGATTTATTTTATTTTTTGAGACATTTATTAGAGATTTTAAATTATAAACTAAACTCAATTTAAATGGTTGTGGTGAATAGTAGAGTGATACTTTTGAGGCTTTTTTGACAATTAATAAAATTATCTTTACTTTGAGAGTTATTTATCTGCTGTTATTTTATTTTCTTATTTCAATTATGAAACAAAACTTTCATTGCATCAGTTTCAGTAATAGAAAAAGTTATTTTGCTATGGGCTAAAGTTTGGGTATACATTGCTCAAAACAATTGTTCGTGTGGTGGGCATCAGAAGCACACATTATACCTAGTAAAATGATTACAAAAATTTAATCAAGAATCCTAAATCTAACCACTATCTAAGCAACCAACAAACTTACAATGACAATTCATTCATCCATAATTCATTTTCTCACTCTTCACATGGAATTCACTCTCTTAATGCATCACGACATGCCACTTCAACAATAATTATTTCTTAATTTTCCCCATTTATTAACTTCCCAACATCGTGCTATAACCTATTTGTAACTTATAAAATCAAAGATTATATTACACTATCTCCTAATTGAAATCATCCTTCTTTTTATTAGCATTGACGTTGGGGCAGCTCGTCTTGTGAAGGTCAGGATGACTTATGTGAGGGTTCGATCCATATTAGTAGAGGTACACAATTTCATATCGTTTGGGAGAGTAGAAAATGCATGATTTATAAGTAGGGTTCCTCTCCCTACTTAGTACAATGCGTTTTGGGCTAATTCCAATAACAAAACTGTGTGGGATTAGGTCCAAAGCGGATAATATTGTACTGAGAGCACTAGAGGACGTTACAAATGGTATCAGAGCGAAATCTCATTTGGTAGTGTGACTGACGAAGACGTTGGGTCCCCAAGAGAGCAGATTGTGGCAATCCGTCCTGTGAAGGCCAGGATGACCCATACGAGAGTTCAACCCATATCAGTGGGAGTGTACAATTTCATATCATTTGGGAGAGTAGAAAATACATGGTTTATAAGTAGAGTTTCCTTCTCTACTTAGTACAACACATTTTGGGTTAACCCTAAGAATAAAATTGTGCTGGATTCGACCTAAAGTGGACAATATTGTACTGGGAGCATTGGGAGACGTTACAGACATAAAGGAATTTGTGCCTTGTGTCATGTTTTTTATAATTTTATATTGATAGAAAATAAACAAATCTAATATAAATTAATTTCTAAAATCAAATTTAAGTGAACATTAAGTTATTACTAAAAAAAATACATTGATGGAATAGTATGAGAAAGAAAATGGAAAGCATTGACAAGTCTCTCAGCTAATGCTTGGAGCTTTTTTGGTGGATGCTAAAGTAGTATAATCTCTTTTTAGTGTTACACTTTCGTTTCTCCAGTGCTGATTTGAGCTTATATTTTTGGTGTTTCTATTTTTTGGGTGTTATTAATGCATTATTGTCGAAAGAGATGGAAACTTCAGAAAAACTTTGAAAATAAGATTGTGTTATAGAGTAGATTAAACTGTCTGATAGTTAAAAAAATTAAAAAAAAAACTTTACTTTTTGAAAAAAAAAAACAAAAGACAATACCAGGCTTTAGTGCTTTGTTTCTTCAGAGAGATATTTTTTTCATTGAGTCATGACTTGGGTTCATTAATTTTTTGAGTTAATTCATTAATTTTTGGACCTACTGTTCCCCTGTCCCATTGTCACGACAAGTGAATCATAGCTAATTCTTTAACAATAAAACAAAACTTTTTTTTCTGTGTAGGTTTTCCTCAGTATGTTATTGAAGGTTACTTTTCTTGATTTACCATTATGGCACAGGATTCTCGTCCTTGAAATCCTAAGGGTAATTTCTTACTGAGTATATATGATATCTTGGTTTCAAACAAGACGTTATTTGGTCAATGTATATATATTTTTTGTTAATTAGCAAATGTGGAATTTGATAGGGCTTTTGCGTGGAGGCTCGAATACTGCAGGTTCTCTTCCAGAATTTTGATATGTGAGCCTCCATTTCCTAGTTTATTTGTGCATTCCTGTACACACGGGCTCATTTGTACTATCTCACGCATGAATTATAGATGAAGATATGCTATTGGTTATGAGATGGGTGTCATGTGATGGGTGTAATGTGCTTATGCTTACATGCAAATGCACCACTGATGAATACAGGCTGTAGGCTCTTATGAGATCAGTGTGCAACAATTATATGATGAAGCTTCTTGCTGCCTATTTGTCAAACACAACTCAATTTGATCCCTTCTCTATTTCCTTCACTCTTTGGATTGTTGAAGTCGTTACTGTTTTCAATGAGTTGGTTCAAGGCTCATAAAGTAACAAATAAAAAATGAACCTCTTTATTATATATGAAGTTGTTGAATGTTTTTAAATAAATCTGTAAATTCAAATGTAGCTATGCAATTTAGTTTCTCTCTCAGATTTCCCATATTCACTCCATATTTTCACTATTTGCTTAGTACATGATGATTTTTAGGAAACTTGTTCTTGTGAATTAGCACGATCCAGGACAAAATTTGGTTCATAAATCTTTCAAATCACATAAAATCTTATGACTAATAGTCCTTGACAACTATCTCAGAATTTACGTTATAGAGCAATTGCAATGTGTTAAACTTTTTTTTTTATGTTTCTAGGAATCCCCAGAATACAAATGTGGTGGAGGGTATTGTTAAAGCTCTTGCAAGAATCGTCTCAAATGTACAGGTAATTGAATAATTGAAGCTTTTTTTATTTTATTTTATTCATAATTGATGTACAAAAGCCCAAAAAATTTATTTTCTATTTAATTTATCATGAATTCGTTGTATTTGCATTGGTGGAGTTCCGGAGGACGACATTGTATCATGCGTTATGTGCATATCTAAGATTTGAGGATCAACTGTTAGAGAAATAAGTAGAAGTCTATTAAGTTATTCTATAGCATAATGGGATCCTCTATACTTTTGACAATCTTGTTAGGACATAATTCTAGGCCCTTTCTTGGAAGTAGCTTATTCTTCAAAATATTTCAAAAGTTTTTGTAGCCTCTTTTTCCTTTTTCTTTTATTTTATTTTTGTAAGAAACAATTTTGTATTGAGAAGTGTAAATTTTATATGAAAAGATGGAGGACAAAATTATGTTTAAAAATGAGAAGAAAATACATAATATACCTAGATTATATAATAATTAATTTATGGGAAATTAACATAACAACTACTGAGCTATGAGGTCAATGATAAGTTAACCACTAAACAATTTTCGTTAACATATAAAACACTCAACTATGAGAAATAGATAGAGCAAATATCGCTGTTATGTTTTTCGTTAAAAATTTCAATTTTATTTTGGAGCGGTGCGGAACGAACTTCGTTCCAAAGAAATTTGCAATCGCCACAGGAACTACAATCACCATAACTGTGATTTTACCCATGTCTATACACTAATTCATCGCCATGTTTGGTGGCAATCTAAATTTTTACCCATTCTATTTGATCGATCTAGAGAGCAACCGTTCCATTTGCATAAATCATGCTAGACTGGATTAAATTCGGTGCAAACTATCAACACCCATTAGATTTCCATCCGCTAAACCCATGAAAATTTCATTCCTAGTTTTCTGTTAGCCTATTAAAAGAGAGAAACCAAAAGAAGAAAGGGTGGAACGAATTGCGATTTGTAACTTTTCTGTTTAGGAATCCTCACATACTTATCAAAATCGTGGTTTTTAATTTATCAAAATTCGATTTTGAATGAAATTTTACAATACAGACTAAACAAAAGAGAAACTCGTTATCAGAAACTCGTTCGTTTTATTGCGGAACGAACTGCAGAACACGAGTTTGTTCTACTGAAGAATGAACTGCGGAACACGAATTCGTTCTGCAGCGGAAGGAATTGCAGAACGAACTACGAACCGGAATGAATGTCTGTAGAACAAACTCATGTTCCGCAGCGGAACAAACGAGTTTTTGATAACGAGTTTCTGTGTAGTTTTGTCTATCTTGTAAAATTTCATTCAAAATCGGATTTTGATAACTTAAAAACCACGATTTTAATAAGTATGTGTTGGTTTCTGAGCAAAAACAGTTACAAATCGTAGTTCGTTCCGCCCTTTCTTCTTTTCGTTTATCTGTTTTAATAGACTAACAGAAAACTTAGGAAGGAAATTTTCATGGGCTTAGGATATGGAAATCTGATGGATGTTGATGGTTTGCACCAAATTTAGTATGGTCCGCCGTGATTTATGCAAAAGGTAAAGTGGGTGAAAAATTTAGATTGTTGTTGAACGTAGTGATAAATTAGTGTATAGACATGGGTAAAGTTGCAATTGCAGTGATTGTAAGCCTGTGAATGATTCTTGTGGCAATTGCAAATTTTTTTGGAACGAAGTTCGTTCGGCACTGCTCTAGGATAAAATTGAAATTTTAAACAAAAAACGTGATAACAATGTTTGCTCTGTCTATTTTCCATAGTTGAATATTTTATTTATTAGCAAAAATTGTTCAGTGGTTGATTTGTCATTTATTCTATAGTTCAATGGTTGTTTTGTTAATTTCCCTTAATATATTTATGTTATGTATCCTAATTTTGAACAATTTTCTGCCAATAAAAAAATTGTATTTTCTCACCAGCATTCCCTTTCAATATCTGCATGACGAGTAAAGCTATCTTGTACAAAACTATGTAAGCATTCGATTTCTTAATAATTTCCCGAAGTTGGGAATGCTCTTACATGGTAATAGGAATTTTATCATCATTTCAATTTTCTCAGTGGTCGGTCTTCACGCCTAGTTGTGAATCATTTCTTGCAGGAATAAATTTGAACTTGTAGTTAGATGGTGTATTATGGCTGCTGCTTTTACTAATATCAATTTAAAACTGCACTAGGTTCAAGAGACAAGTGAGGAAAGTTTTGCAGCTGTTGCAGGGATGTTTAGCAGCAAAGCTAAAGGTAAACTGTAGTTGAAGGCAAATTTTGACGATTGGGAAGGTTAACTGCCTAGGCCGTTTAGAGTTTTAATAATACAAGAGCATGGAGAAAATATTCAAGTCTTCTTCTTCTTGTTCTTCTTCTTTTTTTATAAATTACTTGCAATCATGATTTTGATTACCGAGTCTAAAGATATTTTGACCTAGATGAACATTTGCTCTTGTCAGAAAACTCAAAGACATCAATATACATGGATCTGTAATCAATATGTGGGGAACACAATTTAACCCATTTACTGGTTAAGAATGGCAGTGTGAATGAATTTGATTAGAATAGGAAGCGAGGGAATTGAGTAGTTTATATGTAAATATAAAGAGAATGAATTTGATTGGATGAGAATCAAAGCAACAGAATAATCTGTGCAAAAGAAAGAGAATGATTATGTTAGGTATCCAATTATGGAAAATTAGAATGCCCTGAATTCCACCAATGCTTTCACTAATTGTTCCCTTCCCCACCGGATGATCCCCCAACATAACAAACCAATTCCTAAATCTTAAGAATTTAAATTTCAAATTATTCAACTAACGAGGATAGATAAAAGCTGTGAAATTCAAAAGCTTAATTAACAACTTCTTTTCCTATTGTACTTCTGTGTTTTGCTGCCATTTGTCTCCAAGAGTAGGTCCATCCAATTAGTGGGCTATTATTACCCTCGTGTGGATATTCTTCGCCTTATCCTCAAAGGTGAAAATCAGGGAATTGCTTCTCAATGTGCGCAACTTCTCCCATGCGGCTTCAAAATCAGGACTTCCATTCAATCAAGATGTTCATTTGTTGGTGGTGCAGCAAAATAATTGTTTCATATGAAAGAGAAAATTAAAGGGCAATATTGGGGAATAAACTCTAGGAAATAAAGAAATTATATATTAAAGTTTAAAGTTTCAAAGTCTGTTTTCTAATATTAATTACAACTTTTTAAATAGAGTTTAGATTATGATTTAAATTTTTAAGAAGATAAAATGAAGATAAAATTTAGGAAAAATGACAAATCAACCATCATCCTTTACTGTTGGTGACAAATCAACCACTATCATTTTTTTTAACAAATTAACCACTGAACTATGAAAAAATGTCAAATCCAACATCGCTGTCACGTTTGTCGTTAAACGTGATGATGTGGCGTCGCGGCGGTTCGTATACAAACCGCCGCAGCTCCATAGTTTTACAAAACTATGCGAAGAAATGTGATGAACAGCGGCGGCTGGTCGTCAAACCCCCGTGGTTTTTGGTTTATGGAACCAGAACCATAATTTTGACATCTTTAAGTTCAAATGATCATAACTTTGCTTACGGGTGTCAGAATTGACTCTATAAGATATCAAATCGAAACTCTCTCAAAGATCTATGACTTGTCACTGGGTTTACCCCATGACCCACATGTCTCGTGCCCAAAATCGCGCGTCTAAGCCCTCAAATTTTTGATCAAAGATTTTAGACAAATCGCAAGTCATGAGACCGCAGCGGTTTTATGACAAACCACCGTGGTTCGTCATCAAACCGTGGCAGTTTCATGACACACTGTGGCGGTTTCATGACAAACTGCTGCGGTTTGTCATCAAATCGCCGTGGTTTGTCGTCAAAGCGTTAACGGCAAACGTGACAACGATGGTAGTGACATCAATTTTTCATAGTTCAGTGATTAATTTGTTAGCAAAAAAAGGATGATGGTTGGTTTGTCACCAACAGTAAAAGATGATTGTTGTTTTGTCATTTTCCCATATTTCTGAAAAGATAAAACTAATAAAGTCAAATATTAGATAAGATAAAGCAAATCAAATATTCAAATAGTAGATTATAGACTTATAGGCAAGCCACAATCATGTATTGCATCAATCTTCTGTTCTTGAAGAAAACTCATTCTCGAGTTTTGTAAATATAAAGAATTCCTCCATAATCGAATATAAATTTGGTGTTTGCTGCCTCATACATTAAATTTGGGGAATATCATCATGCTTTTTTCTTCAACCTTAGTGGAGACCTCAATAATTGTTTCAAATTGATCACAAACCACGAACACGATAATAAAGCTTTATTTTTTAAATTTCTCAAAGAATTCCGATCTTGTTACGCCGCGTTCATCGTTTACAATGCTTTGGTGTTGAAAAAGCATATGCTTTTGAGGTAAGAAAAACTCATCTTGTTTGTCAAAAATGGTAGTCGTCTCACTCAACACTCTAGTTATCTCATTTGAAAAATCACCATTAGTTTAAGATTCAACATCACCATAGGCCAAAAGTCCTTGCTGGAAGTATGGGTTGTCGGGTTGGAAAGTGCGTAATGGAACATTTTCGCATTTTAGGGTTTTAATTTCATGAATCGATTCTAGAATCACATAAATTAATGATGTCCTAGGCCCATTAGAGTTAACTGATCCTTAAGTGAAGTTCAAAGTTGTCTGGCACATTTGGATTTCGTTAAGTGCAATATGCTTTCCATTGACCGTTGGTTTTTTGCTCTCGTCAACGTCAGAGGCAAAGTCTCTGATCTTTGATTGTCGATTCGCACGTTCATGTCTTCTTTTAGTAACAAAAACAGTAGCAATATGTGTGAGATTGTAAAGAAATTTTTTTGTCTCAACAATTTATTGATCAATTATGCCAAATTGTTAATTAAATCTTTCGAACCATCATTCGTCGTTGGTGATTTGCTTTCCACTAGAACTATCTTCTGCCAACAATTTGAGATGGAAATCCTTGCTTTGAAACCAATTTGGTACAATGGAATAGTTGTTTTGATACAAAATAGAAAATTAAAGGGAAATATCGAAGAATAAACTCTCGAAAATAAATAAATTCAATGTCAAAGTCTAAAATGTCAAAATCTGTCTTTTAATATTTATCACACCCCTTTAAATATGGTACAAGTTATGGTTTGAAATCTCTAAGAAATCTTTAATAAGATCTATCTAGAGAAAGATAAAACAAATAAAATCAAATCTTATAATATTAGATTATAGGCTTATGAGCTTGGGCTTATCAATGTACTGCATCAATTGATCTCTCGAAAAAAGGCATACATCTAAAGCTGCATTTGGTTCCACCACCCAAGAGGGGAGGTAGTGGTTAATATAAGGTAGTAGAACTTAATGCACACTTAAGCTGTTAAACATGGAGTGCAAGGTGTATGATTATGGATGAAGGAAGCCCCAACATGTTTTCCACTTTGTCAAGTCACTTTAAAGCTTTTTAAGGTCCGAAAGCTTCTTGTTAGCCTTTCGAGCCTAGGAAACAAAGTTGATATGGCTGTAATTTAAGGTAAACTTGATTGCCTTCCTTAATTGTACGGCTTGTCTACGTGCATCTTCATGGCTTTTCATTTTGTATTGAACCTGCGCGAGGTGGTTCATCCAAGATGTGATCTCGTTCTTATAACTGCTCTAACGAAGAAACTGTGGTTGACTAGGTCCCATAATGAAGAAGGGTCTATGACCATAAACCACCTTGAATGGGTTGGTGATAGTAGAAACGAGGAATGTTATGTTGAACCAAAATTAAGCCACAATAAACAAGGATGTGGCTTCCAAAAGGAGAAACATCCAAATATGTTTCTAAACAACGATTGATCTCGTTGGTTTGGCTATCCTCTGTCTATGGTAAGCATTGCTTCTACGAATGGAAGTATTTTGTAAACAAAATAACTGAGTCCACATTTGGCTTAAGAAACCTTATCTAGGATGCAATAGATATAACAAAGAGATTGAGATAGAAGTATTTGATACTTTTAATGCTTTGTTTTTATCATTAATATCATGACTATTTTAATTTTTTGAAAATAAATACTAGAGGATGTACTAACAAATCATTAGAATTTATTGGATGAGTTCGACTCATTGGTCAATGTGTTTATTGTTTTTTTCATTTAATTTCTTGGCTGATAATGATTTTATTACTTTGTAGGAATTGAGTGGAGTCTTGATCATGATGCGTCTAATGCCGCTGTCTTGGTTGCTAGTGAAGCCCATGCAATTACCTTGGCTGTTGAAGGTCTTTTGGGTGTTGTTTTTACTGTCGCTACTTTGACAGATGAAGCAGTGGATCTTGGGGAGGTAGAATGATTGGATTTTTCTTCATTATTATATGCAAAGCTATTGATGTTTACAATATAGACTTCTACGTCCTTGAGAAGGTGTCTTTCCCTCTCTTAGACTATAAATTCCTTCTTTCAATACATTTCATTTCTTATAAAAAAATGGTTACAGTATAAGACATTCTGCCTTGACAAAACGTGTGCTTGTTAAAAATTGTTAGGGTTTTCACTCAGTTACATTTGTTTGTACTTTTACGAGACATCATGCAATAAGTTGTAGCAACCTGCATTATACTTTTACAAGACAATGTCTTTTTGGTGTTGTCTTTACTGTCTCTTCTTTGACGGATGAAGCTGTGGACCTTGGGGAGGAAGTATGATTGAATCTTTCTTCATTGTTACATACTAAGCTTTTGATGGTTGCAATGTAAGACATTCGGCTACGACAAAACATATACTTGTTTAATTTTTTTTGTCTTTTACTGTCTGTTACATTTATTTGTTTGCATTGTACGTTTACCAGACATCATGCAACAAGTTATGGCGTCATAGAAGACATCATGCAATAATTGCTTGTTTTCTGTTGGTGTTGTAGCTTGAATCTCCTAGATATGACTATGATCCTACATCAAAATGCACGGGGAAAACTACAGTTCTATGCATTTCAATGGTGGATTCTTTGTGGCTGACAATACTGGATGCATTATCTCTTATTCTTGCTAAGTATGGCGAACGTTTCAATATAAATGCAATATTTTTAATGTGCCCTGGAACATCTGACTTAAGTTTGTGTTGAAAGGTCCCAAGGAGAAGCTATTGTATTAGAAATTTTGAAGGGATATCAAGCGTTCACTCAGGTGCTAGTTGGTGTTTCTTTGACACCATAAGATCTCCCTGTCATTTTCTTTTAATAATATGCCCATTTCTTATCAGTTTTTTATTAACAAGAAATACACATGTAACTTATAGATCCAGTTTGTCCTTTTGATTATA
Organism: Begonia loranthoides; assembly: GCA_022433065.1. Taxonomy (NCBI): domain Eukaryota; kingdom Viridiplantae; phylum Streptophyta; class Magnoliopsida; order Cucurbitales; family Begoniaceae; genus Begonia; species Begonia loranthoides. The sequence continues at coordinate 8,633,766 of CM039485.1, forward strand.
TGATGGATGATAGCATCCCTTTTCTAACTGATAATACTGGTGCTTTCAGCAATAATGTTATAATTGTTGTATAATAACTTGCAGGCTTGTGGGGTTCTCCATGCAGTAGAGCCTTTAAATTCTTTTCTAGCATCACTTTGCAAATTCACCATTAATTTCCCCATTGATGCTGAAAAAAAGAGGTATTTTGCTGTGAGTTCTCTATTTTCCGTCATAGTTCATGTGCTAGTTGCTATTGCGTGCATTCTTGAATGAGTTGTTTGATGTTCTGTTAGTGATGGTTATAATTTAGTCAGTTATCTAATTCTTGTGCGAATCACATTTTGTTTAATAGGTATCTGCATCTATGTTTTCTTAATAACGTGATAACATTATCTGAGTCAGATTAACAGCTTGACAGCGAAGTATTGTATAAATCTCTCTTTTTTATTAAAAGATTAATAATACTCTTTTGTAGGCTACTATGCAATCATAGAGTAGGGTATGCTGCATATCCTTTGGAATATGTTTTTGACATTAAGAGGATTATTTGTTTTCTGTAGATGAAACTGTGTATAAATTAATCATGAACTCTGATAAACATAAAGAAAAAAAAACTTCTTTCACAAAATTTTACTTTTATAGCTTCTTTCCCACAAGTGGTGGTATTTGAAGATTATTGAAAGATTCTTAGCCTTTTAGGGTCAGATTTACTTATTGATTATTTAAATCTTTGCAAATATCTTTAATAATTAAATTAACCTAAAGTGAGTTTTAATTTGAACATGGTATCCTACTAGCATATCTTGAGTTTCAATTCATGTTTATAAGACCATTGAAGTTAGTCATGCTTGTGAAGGAGAATATCAAGAAATAACTCTTTCCATTTGTAAAAATTTCATATTTTATTAAAAGGAAACTTTACAATGAGATTGAACAAAAAAAATTAACAAGCCTGAGAAATGTACAATTGGAAGAGCTATTTTAGTCTTCCCCAACAAAAAAAATGCAAACCAAAAATGAAAAAGATACATTGAGAACCTCATCTTCGAAAATTCCTGTAATTTTCTTGTTCCAAATTCTCCAAAAGATGCAGTGGTGGACAAATCTAGCAACCAATTTTGTCTCCACCACTCTCACCCTGCCAATTAAAGATGTGTTGTAGTTAACCAATATTTCTTCTTGACACCTAACCACTCATAGATCCAAGACCATATGACCCGTACTACAATAAAGGAGGCGATGATTAGCCTCTTCCCAGCCTTGCTGCACATGAATCGAACATTAAGAAATGCAAAACCTATTTTGTCAAGTTGTCTACAGAGAGAAAGAAACCATGACAAGTGAGCCAAATGAAAAATGCTGCACTATGTGGGACTTTGGACTTCCAAATCCTACTCCACAACATGTTAGCCTGCCCCTCCTTTGAGATCTTTAGGCGAACTTCACGAAAAAAAAAAAAAATCTTTACTAGATTTTTATACCATGGCCTTAATGTAGCTAATCTCACACAGGACTCGTGTGGCTTTTAGACTGTATTAAAATCAATTAACTCATGCTTTTTTAAAAGGAAGAATAGAGAAAGGTTCCACTCGATCTTATTGGCCATTGGATCAAATAACTTGAGACAGACTCATTTTTTTTTGTCAGAGCCTGTAATAAAAAACTTAAAGAAATTCATGTATAATGAATTAGGTCTTAGTTGAACAATCCTTCGAAGGGAAAAAACTATGAGTCATTGATGATAGTGAAATAATAGAGGGTAGATTAAGAAACTAAAAAGGATGAGGCATGGTTAGTTAGCAGTGGGGATGCCAATAGGTTATAAAAGATGCATGTAGCAGGGGGAATCGACGTTGAAGATTGTTAAAGAAAATATTGCCTGGAGTTGTTTATTTTCCAAGTGTATCTCATGGGGTGATTTTCCGGGCTAGATTACTTGATCTGTGGCATTTTATATTTTGTTTTACGCTCTGTTGTTGGATTGGATTTCCGTTTTTGTTGTTGGTGATAGTTTATTTTTAGAACTTAGTGATTGAAAGAAATAGAGTTTTCGTACTTGTTTCTCTATTCTATGTTCATCAATCATCTTCAAAATTGGTATTATAGTAAGAATTTTCACCTTAAATTGATGCCTAAAGACAGTTTTAGTGAAAAACGAATCACCAATGATAAATGGTGGTTCGAGATGTAATCAACAATTTGACAAAATTGATCAACTATTCGACGAGATCAAATAAGACCTTCACAATCTTATGCAAATTGTTGTCACGCTTATTGCTAAAATGAGAAATAAATGAAAATTTAAGATTAGAGACCTTGATTCCAATATTGATGAGAATAGATAAAATGATGGTCAATGGAAAACATATTGCTATGCGCTAAATTCTAATGTAGTCGTAAACTACTAACTTTTTCTTTGGATCAGCCAACTATCAGTCACAATCAGAACGACGGCCATTATCTCTGATCCATGATAGCGATCTATAATAGGCACCACTCAACAAAAAAAAACCAACCAACCATGAGTCGACCTTGCACATTGTTGATTTTTGTGGTTCCAACATTGTTTCATGAAATGAAAACTTTAAAAATGCGATTCCATTACATTCCAAACCTTTCTACCACTACCAACAATGTTGAATATGAGACTCATGGTAATTTTTTAGAGGAAACACAAAGTTTGCCTCTTATGTGAGGAAAAGTTCTGTCATCTACAACGATTGTTCTCCAATAACAAAGCATTATGGACGACAAACATAACAAAGCAAAATTAGAATTCTTTGAGAAATTGAAATAATTAAATTTTATTTGCATTACAGTTAGCGATAAATTTGAAGTAACTATTGTAGTTCCTAGTTAGGTTAAAAAAAACATTATGGTATTCACCGAGCTCTATGTACAAAACAACAAATACGAAATTCATATTTTAGAGAAATTTTTTGTAACAACAAAATTTGAGGGTGAGTTGTCTTCAAGAGGAGAACATTGATGTAACACAAAATTATGACCCAATTCATTTGTTGAGAGTGAGATAATAAGAGAAGAATTAAGGGTAAATTAGGAAATTAAAAGGGTGATGTGACATAGTTGGTTATTGTATAGGGAAATTACTTGGTTATATATTAGAAATGTGGGAAGGTATTAAGGGTATTGAAGATTGTTGCTTAATGTTCTTGAAGGATATTAGGTTTAGGTTTTCGAATTTGTGGTTTTCTAGATTCGTGGTTAGATTTATGGTTAATTTCCAAATCTTAGCATTGTTGCTAGATTTGTGGCTTGTTCTTTCATATTATTCGGGTTCACTGCGCAACAATGGTATTAGAGCAACAATGGTATTAGAGCCATTGTTTGAAAGGCCAGACACATTTAGAGAAGAACCATCACTGCGAGGGTTGTCGTGCTTGGTCAGTATCTATTGGCACCTAGACAGGGGTAGTCCAATCAGATTGGGTCTATCCACTTTGTATGGGAATCTGATGGATCTATTTGCAGAAGATAAAGATGTTGAAGAAAGAAAAATAGAACAGTATGGTAACGAGAATCTTGAGCGGGTGGAAGAAATGGAAGAATGGTGGGAAATAGCTTTGCAGGATTTGCTTTCTTTTGTATGGGATAGGGGGAAAAATAATTTAAAAAAAAAGGATGAGGATTCTGTAAATTGATGCGGCCTCCTTTGGATAAGTCTTATTCAAGTTAGGGAGAAGCAATTCCCAGATGAAAGAAGTACATAATTAAGTTTGCAAATGTTGAACCAGCAAATGAAATGTATATGGAAGACTGAAAAAGGTAGAGGAAGTGAGGAATCTCTCTTTTGATGAAGGAGAGCCTTAGTTCATCTGGTTGTAGAGAAATTATCTGCAAAAATCAATGGAGAAATAGGAAACGAGTTTGTTGTTGCTCGATCACTACCAGATTGGTGACGACGGGAAGGATCTTCAAATCCACTCTCCGCATGACGACGCACGGACCAAAGTTTTTTCCTTACCGAGGTAAGAGCGGCGGAAGTAGTTGAGTTCGCTGGAGGCCAAGTTTGAGAACCACCGGTTTTGCGGAAGAAGATCACCTGCATGGCTGTCAAGTTTGCGTGGGTTGAGGCGAGAAGTCTGCGTGGACGGAGGCGAGAAGTTTGCATGGTTTCATTTGCAGCAGTTAGAGATTGATGTTGACTAAAAATAAAAAAATAAAAAAGTTGATGGGCTGGATTTTGATTGGGCTGCAAAGTAGAGCCTCATTGAAATGGAAGAAATTGAACTGCCTTATGGGTTGGGCTAGTAAATCATTTGCAAGAAGAAATATCCATGTTCTTACTTGGGAAGTATTAAATGGGTTTAACATTTGGGTCTAGAAAATACATGAAGCAATGGTCAATTTCAAGAGATTATGTGTACTTTACTCATGACCTTGAGGACAAGGTCGATTTCAAGGAGGGAGTATTGTTGAGAGTGAGATAATAATAAGAGAAGAATTAAGGGTAAATTAGGAAATTAAAAGGGTGATGTGACATAGTTAGTTATTGTATAGGAAAGTTACTTGGTTATATATTAGAAATGTGGGAAGGTATTAAGGGTATTGAAGATTGTTGCTTAATGTTCTTGAAGGATATTAGATTTAGGTTTCCGAATTTGTGGTTTTTCAGATTCGTGGTTAGATTTATGGTTAATTTCCAAATCTTAACATTGTTGCTAGATTTGTGGCTTGTACTTTCATATTATTCGGGTTCACTGCGCAACATCATCATCCAAGCATACGATAATATCTTATTCTATTAGTTTCCTATTTTACTTAATTTTCTATTTTATTATTTTATTTGCTTTCCTATATTAATAGTTTTTTATTTTGTTAAGTTTTATATTTACCTTAGTTTTCTTGTTCATTAGTTCTTTAATTTATTCATATCCCATTCTAATTATATTCTTTTATGATATAATTGAAAACTATATGAAAAGAGGATTGTAATAATTTATTGAATTATTAAAATTTTCTACTTTAAGAATTATTTATCTATTATTTCTTTACTTTTTCATTATGATGTCGAAATAGCTGCACCTTTTTAGCCTTTAGGCATCTATGTTTTATGAATATATATTAAGTCTTCATTTAAACTCTTGATTGTGAAAAATGGTAGTTACTCATGAAGCTGAAATTCTTAATAAAATTTGCATGGCAGCACTTTGCAATCTCCAGGTTCAAAGCGTTCTGAATCTTTAGTTGATCAAAGAGAAAACGTCATCCTCACCCCTAAGAATGTACAGGTATTCATGTTTGCTTTACCATTCGGACTTTTTTTTTTCAAATTTTTTGTTTGTGATGAAATTCATTATCCAAAGTTTTTCCACAGTACCGAAAACTGAATAGCCTGTTCATTTTATTTCACTAATAAATAAAAATTTAATAACCAAAGCAGGGAAGAAAATACAAAATAAAAAATCAGAATTTAGCCATGTACGACTTTATGGAATGGAATGAAAGAATCCAAATTTTTTTTTGATATAATATTTTGAGGAACAGGACATTTTGTTTTCATAGCTACATTTGCTTATCCTCATAAAAGCAGTCTTACTAATGATGCCAAAAGAAAAAAAATACAGTAATGGACAATCTTGACCAAATTCTTCTTGTCTACACCCTCATATTTCCCTCACTTTATCATGCTTCTAATTGTGGCATTGCTGAGAAGCTTTCTTGATTGGCTTCAATCCAATCAGTCAAGCCAAGCAAGAGAAGCCTGTTTTAAAGCACAGGGCTAACAGGGCCGGTACAGAAGATGCAATTCAACGACCATCAAGTTATGATGCCCCTTATGCCTAGGGTGACTCACTATAATTTGATGTCAAGTCTATGAAGACAATAACATTACGATAGAAAAAAATTACTCAAAAAGTTGCTTAGATGCCATTTCTTCAAAGCATCACAATTGTTTCCATTGAGTTGTAAATTTAAATATTTGAACTAGAAGTTTCATTCAAATACTTTTATCGAAGGAATTTGAAGTTTAATGAGGGAAAACCTCTACTGTGTGTGCAAATGCACTAAGGAATTTGAGGTCGATCACTATCGGGTGTTTGAGATGAAGTGTTCAGAGGGTACGGTTTTTATCTTTTTCAAGAATTTCATTAAAAAAAGGGAGAGTACATGATTTTTTTTCTTTCTGTCGGACTTGATCCATATCTGTCTTTAAGGGGCTTTCAAAAGAAGCAATTAGATAGTCATACATGCAATTTGGGGATTAGTTGGGAAGACATAAGTGGGTTCGGGCAATTATTTGGAAAGAAATGTTCTGTATTGTCTGTATATATGTTAGATTTGCTTAGACATATCTTTTGTTGTTTATCTTTATAATAGGCTTGTGAATCATAAATCATAAATTATTGTGGTCACATATCTTATTCTCTTCTCAGGCCCTCAGGACTCTATTTAACGTTGCCCATCGATTACATAATGTATTGGGACCCTCTTGGGTTTTGGTATGTTGGCTTTCATAAATCACATTTTTTTTGGCAAAGCCTGAAATAATTAATCTGCCATGTAACTTTAGGTGTTGGAAACTCTGGCCGCTCTGGACAGAGCTATTCATTCACCACATGCCACAACTCAGGTAACTTTCTATAGTGTATATTAGACTATTTTTTTATAAGAAATTTTATATTAAAAACAAAAAGATACAAGAAGTTGGAAGAGGAGAACTCCACCCAAACAACAACTAATGAAAAACAATATTTTTCTAGTTGGAAAAAACCATATTAAAAAGATAATTTTTAAAATACTTAGAGTTATAAGCCCACTTAACAATAAAAAAAGGTTAACCTTCTCCCGTAAATTATTATTTAAAGGCTTATCCACAAAAATAATATCATTTCGAAGAAGCCAAGTAACTCAAAAAATAGTTAGAATTCTCATGTTTCTAAATTAGTTTCATTATCTTTTTGTCTCTTTCCTCTATAATAAAGGCATTATTGATGAAACTTCTAATATCAGGATAAACTCTCAGCTTGATCGAAAGACGAAAAAAGATGTATCCACAAACGTTTAACAAACTCACATTTGTGTAGTTGCTAGTTTCATATTAAACTTTACAAAAGGGACAACATTAGTTTTCCTTTAAGAAAAATCTAGATTAAAACTTAGATTTTAGAATGAACTTCTTTCTTTCATATAAAGTTGTAAGAGTGAAAATGCATAGACAAAATAGAAGCAAGCCGTAAGAAAAAGGATTTTGAAGAGAAATAAGAAGATGGTTGCAAAGTCCATCTTTGAGAATCTATAACATTCTCATACTAATTGAGATACCATTCCCCACTTTATAATTAATGCATTCTTGAAAAAATAAAAAACAGAGATAAATAAATTTCTAAGGATTGTGCAAAGAGGCACGATTAACTGGATTTGTAGACCAACCAAAAAGTCGAATTCTAGAGTTGCTTTTGACCACCGCATGACATAGTGAATCGCACTCTATAGGAAATTTCCAAAGCTATTTTCCTAACAACGCCTTATTTCTAATTTCGAAGTTTTCTATGCCAGGCTTCCTTCAAACTTTGAATTGATAACGGATTCCCATCTAATCAAATGGGGTTTATTGTCTATGTCACTTCCTTTCTAAAAGAAATCTCTTCCTAATTTGTCCAATATCCTTGCCACTTTACTAGGAAGTTTAAAGAGAGAGATGATAGGTAGGAATGATATGAAGAACTTCTTGAATCAAGGTAAGTTGACCTCCCCTAGAAAAAAAAACCTTCTTCCATCCATATTACTTTTTCATGATTTTCTGTAACACAAGCTGCCAAAAAAAATAAGATAATGAATTCCCACCAAACAAAAGGCCCAAATATGTTAAGGGCAACGATCCTTTTGTGCATTTAGTCATATCACCAAATCCATCCATCATGTGATCATCAATATGAATATCTCACCACATTGCTTCTGCTAAGGTTTAATTTGAGACGCGATAATTATCTAAAAATTTTTAATAACATCCATTAAGTTTGTATCTTTGTTTCATCATCAATAGATAAAAAAATAATATCATCAACAAATTCAAGATGAGAGATGTGTACGATATCTTAACCCACTTTGGATCCTTCAATTGAGTTAAGTACTTTAGTTCACTCCAACATCTTTCCTAGAATATCGCTGGTAAGTAGAAATAAGAAGGGTAAAAGTGGATCTCCTTGCTCAAGCCCTCTGGTAGCTTGAAATTTACTTCTAGAGCGGTCATTAATAAGAACTGAAAATTTTGAAGTGCATAAAGAACTTGGAATCCATTTCCTTCACTGACCATCAAACCCTTTTATTCTAAGAACAAAGTTAAGAAAACCACAATCTACATGATTATGGGCTTTTCCAAAATCAATTTTAATGACAACTCCTTTTTTCTTCTTCAATCTATAACCTTTTAAGCTTTCATCAATTAAGGAGAAATCTAAATGTTCCTACCTGTTGGGAAGACCCCTTGTTCTTTCGAATTTGTGTCTCCAATAAATTCTTTACTATGGAAATACAACACCTTAGCATAGATTTTTTCCATGATCTTGTCAACAAACTTATTGGTCTATAGTCTTTCAACTTTTCTGAATTACATTTTTTGGTAATCATGGATATATATGTCTCTTTTGTCTTAGAATTTACGACCCCATTTTGATGGAATTCATCAAAAACCTTAAGCAAATCTTTTTTAACCACTTCCCAAGAGTCTTGGAAAAAATCTATAGTAAAACCATCAGGCCTAGGCGCTTTATCTCTATCACTATCAAAAACAGCTTCACAAATTTTGTCGTTGTTAAATTTTCTGGAAAGATAGTAGCTATACTGGGATGAATAGCCTGAAATTTTCTAAAAAGATGAGTAGCTATACTGGGATGAATAGTCTGTCAATCTAGACATGTGATTTCCAGAAGAGGGACAGAGGTTTTAGTTTAAAAGTTTGTAAAGAAAGTTGTGATTTCTTGAACAAGGTCTTCTTCTTCTATAATGATGTTCTTATTGTCACCAACTAGTGTATTCCTAAATTTATTAGCTTTCTTTCGTCTTGCGATTTTGTGAAAGACTTTAGTGTTGTTGTCCCACTCACTAACCCCCTTAAGTTTGATCTTTTGCCTCCACGATTGCACTTCTAAAGCAAGGATCTCCTCAAAACATGCCTTAAAAGTTCATCTTTCAATTCGTTGAGTATCATCTAAACCACTCAAGACATATATATCATTAAAAGACTCGATTATGCTTTAAACATAAACTTCTCTACTCTGATATCACCAAATGTGGACATTTTTCACTTCTTGATTTCAGTTTTAACTTCATGAAGCTTTTGCATAAACTTAGACCCCTCCCAACCTTTTGATTGTGCCTATTCCATCAAATTTTGATATTCGGGCCACAATCACGATGAGATAACCACATGTTTTCAAACTGGAAAGGATTAGGACCCCTTTTGAAATTAGAAATATCTAGACTTATGAGACAATGATGTGAAACCAATTACACTAAAGCTTTCTGCCTTGTTTGCTGAAATATGTCTTATCATTTCATTGTGAAGAGGAATCTATCTAGTCTACAACAGACAACATTCACTCAGAGTTTCAACCAAGTGAAAGAAGAATTACCCGAATGACTATTTCGCAATTGAGCATCACAAATAAATGTATAATTGACTATTTTAAAAATCTGCTAAGTGGACTTTGTGATCTGGGAATTCTTTATTTGTTTTTTATATCTTATTTTAAAATATATAAGAAAAACAATGTTAAATTATCTTTTTAATTAGAATGAATGATACAAGTATGAGAGGCATACCCCATGTGTATATGTTGCTGAAGACAAAAATCTGTATCCTAAAAGCAACTTAGTTAAGAACAAAAAAAAGATCAGCTAAATATGCTATAAGAAAGGTTTCACGTCCTTTTTCACGATAATTTGCAAAAGGAGGCTTTGAAGGCCCTAGAAATAGCAAGAATATCAAGGATAACAAGGTCCAATCAGGTGAATGGTGGAGCCAACAAAGAAAAGTCCTAAAGTTGGAAGATTATGTTTTAACCAAATAATGTACAAGGAAGCAACAAAAGCAAGTCTGGTGATGGTGAAGGTCCCTCCTACCTTTGTAGTTGGAAAAGAGGAGGTCGACAATCCTCGGTCAAGAGGTATCATTGATGAATATGCAACACTTGGTCATGCCATGACTTTAGACAGGTAGTCATGATAAGTTGAATGAAAAGTAAAGAAAGAATGGTTGATAAGTTCGCGAGAATGGCCACAAAACACGACAGATCAACTACCATACCTCATTGATGACAACAAGACTGAGTAGGGGGCTTAGATGAACCTCATGTCAAGTTTACTAATAATATCTAAGACTTTGACAAATTACAAGTCTAATATATACACAAATTTTCAAACAAAATATTTAATTTAAATCTCTTAAGATCCAAAATCCAATATAGTAAAATCAAATACAAAGAAGAGATTTTCCTTCATTTTCAAATGATTAAGTAGCATTGCAGGAATATCAAACTAATTTTCACTCTTCTACTCATGCTGGTGAATAGTTGGTTTTCATTCTCAGCTTGCACATTGTTGAGTGGAAATTTAAACTCTTTAATGAGAGGATTGTATATTTTGATGTGTTTAGTTCTATTGAATTGCACAACATTGTGTGTAATATTTATTGCTAATTTGTTGTCATAAGAGTCTCGTAGGCATCTCCTACTTAACTTTCAAATTGTCTAAGATAATAGGTGCAATAGAAGTTTTATTTTGTAATTGAAATAGGGAATATGGAAAAAACTAGAGAATAAACTCTCGTGGAAAATAATTAAATATCAAAGTCTACTATCTTAATATTTATTACAACCCTTTAAATAGAAACATAAATTAAACGATGAAAATATCAAAATAATTATTTGGCTTGGTAAGGCTTGGAGGCGTGCTACATCAATTTCCTCCCCTTGAAGAAAACTCGTCCTCGAGTTATGCAATTAGACAGAAAGCTCATCTAAGGGATAATACTCAAGAATATTGGCTACATTGAGCGTCTTGGAAATATTCATGTCAATTAGTAAATCGATCTTATAAGCATTGTCGCCAATTTTCTTAAAGATGTAGAATGAACCAATTTTTTAATCTTTAAGTTTGTTGTAAGTACCAATCGGAAACCAATGTTTACGTAGGTGTATCATCACTAAATTACTTGTGTTGAATAATTTGAGGTGGCGATAATTAGCCTCTTTTAAATTCTTTTTTACGTCAAGATCGCTCATCAAATTCTTCAGCATGCAACTTTCTATAAGAAGAGAGAAAAAGGCGAACTAAATCATTCATATTAACTATTTTAAAAATAGTTGTTTTGGTATGATGATTAGACATACTATTGAAAGTAAATTCTGTATGTGGAAGAGCGACATCTTATTGTTTTGGTTTATCTCCACAAATGGATCGAATCATATTACCTAGGTTGCGGTTGATCACTTCAGTTTGTCCATTCGTTTGGTACTATATTTCAACAATGTAACAAAAAACTTACGTAGAGTTCTCCAAAAGTAATTGAGGAATTTACATATTTATCAGATGTTATAGAATGAGGAATTCCATGTAAACGGACAATTTCTCCAAAAAAAATAGATTACCGATATAAAAAACCTTAGAATTTTTCTTGCACAAAAGAAAATGGACCATTTTTGAAAATTGGTCAACAACCATGATTGAATCAACTACTTGTTGAGTTCGTGGAAGACCAAGGACAAAATTTGTAGTTAAATCTTGCCAAATTGTTTTAGGAATAGGGAGAAAAGTATAAAGACGGGTGTTTTGAGCATGTCCATTCGCTTTCTAACAAATCAGGTAATGCTTGACAAAGTGCTTGACATCTTACTTGAGTTGAGGCCAATAAAATCTATCTTCAACTAAACTGATTGTCTTGTCTCAACTAATATGTTCTCATAAACCACTAGCATGTAATTCTTTGATAGGGTGCTTTCGCAAAAAAGATTGAGGTATGCATAATTGTGTTGTAACACCCAAGGAAAATGAGTGAAATTATGATGATAATTAATTATTATTTAGTTTGGAAATTTTGGAATGTTAAAGAAAAGATAAAATGACGATTCTAAAGATTTAAAATTGAATTTCATGGTTTATTGGAGGGGAATATGTCTGTGGCAGCAATGCAAAAAAAAAAAAGAAAGAAACTGTGAAGCTTTAAGTCATCGTGTGGTTGACCGGCGTGTGTGGCAAATCATCAAAAATTTTCTAGAAACATTATGTTATGGCTAAAGTAACTCCCTAAGTTGTTGATCAAGGACAAGAGACACCTCATAGGACACTTTGATGCATCTAGGAGGAAAAAAGACATCTCATGGGACACTTGGATGCATATAGGGTGGTTAAGTCATCACGTAAACTTCTATAAATAAGGAGTTTGACTATTCAATTGAACCACGACTTGGAGTCTCTTTCTCTGAGCTTGTTGAAAGTTAGTAAGTTGTTTTTTTTAAGTTTAAGTAATATTATGATTTGGTTATGTTTATGTGTAAAAGGATGATGAGAAATTAAAGATTATAAAGTGATGTTTGAAGTTTTATTAAAAAGGGATCACGAAATTGGGTTTCATGGTTAAGTTTTTTCATTTAAAGATACTTGTTTATGTCCTAATAGCATGCTAATATTAGTTGATGGAAGAATTTCTCAATTAATTGATGCTTATGAACCTAATATCATGTTTGATCCAAAATTGGAAAAAACAAAGTCTTTTCCGTGTTGGTAGCATCGACTTATCTTAATGACTATCAATTGTTGAACTATTTTAGTATGTTAAAATAGATACTTTGATGGAACTATGTGCGTTGAAATCAAGTCATTTGGACATATATAATGAAAGTTATGAATTTTGAAAGTTGATGGAAAACTATGGGACAAAAACTGAGTATTAGACATGAACAAGGTTTTGTTTTTGACACTTTATCTATGACAAAAATAGATGAATTTGTAAATTGATTTTATATGTTAAAGAGCATAATCTAAAGGGACTATGAATTCAAAAATCACTTGAATTGGAAAAGTATACAAAAAGTTATGAATATTAATGTAAAAATGTGTAGTTGGATACTAACAAGTTATTATAACATGTTTAGGTCTTCCAACTCAAAGAAATAATTCATAGTTGAATTCTTCTAAGACTCCAAAGTAAGTAATGATTGTTGTGAATTGTTTTTCCGAGTTTTGGATCAAACATGATATTAGGTTCATCAACATTAATTAATTGAGAAATCGTTCCATCAATTAATACTAGCATGCTATTAAGACATAAACAAATATCTTTAAATCATAAAACTTGAACATGAAACCCAATTTCGTGATCATTTTTTAATAAAACTTCAAATATCACTTTATAATGTCCAATTTCTCATCATCCTTTTACTCATAAACATAACCAACTAATAATATTATTTAAACTTAAAAATAAATCTTACTAACCTTCAACAAGCTGAGAGGAAAAAGCTCCAAGTAAAGGTTCAATTGAAGAGTCAAACTCCTATTTATAAAAGTTTAAGTGGTGAATTAACCACCCTATATGCATCCAAGTGTCCCATGAGGTATCTCTTTTCTTCCTAGATGCATCCAAGTGTCATATGAGGTATCTCTTTTCCTTGATCAACAAGTTAGGAAGTTACCTTAGCCCTGACATAATGTTTCTAGAAGATTTTTGATAATTTGGCACACACGACAGTTGACCGCACGATGACCTTATTGCTTTAGATTTTCGATCTTTTGTCTTGCTGCCACGAACATATTCCCTTCCCATAGGTCTATGAAATCAAAATTTTAAATCTTTAGAATTGTCATTTTATCTTTTCTTTAATATTTCAAAATTTTCAAACTAAATAATAATTAATTATTATCAAAATCTCACTTATTTTCCTTGGGTGTTACATGTTAATTTTTGTATTGCTTTCATTTTGGTCTCATCTACACAAATTCCATCCTTGCCTATCATAAAACCAAGGAAAGAAAGATGATACATCTTACTTGCGCAGTAAAACAGTAAATATTGCTCTGAGGTGAGATAAATGTTTGGCACTAGCCTTGCTGTAAATAAGAATGTCATCAAAATATACCATCACAAATTTACCAAGAAAAGAACGAAGAACCTAGGTCATCAGTTGCATGAACGTGCTGGGTGCGTTGGACAACCCGAATGACGTGACCAACCATTCATAAAGGTCATCTTTGGTTTTAAAATGCAATTTTTCTTTCATCTCTTAGTTGGATGTGAATTTGATGGTATCCACTTTGTAAATCAAGCTTCATAAAGATCATAACACAAGTAAGCCGATCAAGCATATTATTGAGGCGTGGAATGGGGAAACGATATTTAACTGTTATTTTGTTGATAGTACGACTGTCTACACACATCCTCCAACTGCTATTTTTCTTTGGAGTGAAGTGTGCAGATATTGCACAATGACTCATACTTTTGCAAATTAACCCTTTGTCTAGCATATTATTGACTTGGCATCACAATTCTTGGTGTTCCTTCGGACTCATACGATAGCGTGGCAAGTTGGGCAAAGTAGCACCAGGTACTAAATCAATGTGATGTTGAATGTCTCATGTAAGAGGCAATTTATTTGGTAATTCACTTGGAGATAGATCATCAAATTTAACAAGCATCTCTTGAACCTAAGTAGGTATTGCAGTAATCTCCTGAATGAATTTTGACTACTAGTGCTAATAGCAAGTTTGACTCTTTAACCTGTTGAAAGAATTCAGATCTAGTTATGCTAATGAATAATGGTTGACATTCTTTAATAGCAAGATTAGTCTTTGGTTGTGAGGATTATGGTATTAACGTTATTTTCTTGCCAAATCACCAAAAGACGAAAGTGTTGTTGTGATACCTATAAGTGGCATCAATGTCATAATGCCAGGGTCGTCTGTGTAAAACATGACAAGCATCCATATCAACCACATTGCACATAATTTCATACTTGTAATATTTACCAATGAATAATAGAACTTTACACGGGTCAAGCACTTGAATTTCATGTTTTTTCTTGATCCACGAAATTTTTTACGAAGCGTGGTTTTTTGTCTTTAGGTTAGGTGTTTTGACATGGGTCTTGGAGACAACATTCTCACTACTATCAATAATCAAATTGAACACCTTTTTAGAAATGGTGCATCGAGTTCAAAAGATTGTCTTTCTTTGCAAGCGATCTCTTTTTAGGGGCTAGTGGGAGTCGTTGGACGATACACGTAACTTCTTCTCCAAAATCACCTTATTTAAATTTAGTTCATTTATAAATGTTATCGCTTGATACTTGTTCCACTTCAGTGCCCTCTTCCGCTACCAAGTTGACGGAGTGTCTATTTGAACAATTGTTAGAAAGGTGACTTGGTTGATTGCATCTGAAACACTTGCCCAAATTAGGGCGCACATAAGAATCGCTATGATTTCCTTGCTATTGTGGAATTCAACTTTGGGTATTAGATCAGGCGATAGTTTAATTTCCACTTTTACTTTGAATTGATTGCGGGGTTGAAGAAATATCTTTATGATTACTGTTGTTCGTAGTCATTGACCATTTCTGATTGAATGACTTTTCTAGTGCTGGTTGTCGAAAATTGTTTGAATTATGAATGGTAGATATATTGATTTAAGTTTCAACCTTCATTGCTAGATTTACAGTATCTGTCATTATCCATACTGATTGAACAGTCAATTGGTCTTGAATAATCAGTTTGAGGTCGTCAAGTTGGTCTTCAGTTTCAAATAAATTAACTCGGACGTTCAATCGATAGAATTCCTTTGGGTATTTAGTCACTGTTTTGTTGGTCTTGATGACAATTCTGATACTGTTGATATAAAAATTGCTCGTAAAATCACATTTGTAATAATCATTTCATCTTGGGCCAAGTTTGAACTTGTATTTTTCCTTGACTCTGTCGATTAAATTAGAGTTGCTCCCACCATGCTCAAGCTCCCCCTTTTAATTTATGGCCTACAAGTTTGATTTATTTTTCTTTCGAGATGTTTAGATAATCAAAAACATTATTGACAGTGTGAACCCAATCTAAAAAATCTTCAATGTTTAATCGACCATCAAAAGTCGTGAGTGTTTGGCAGTCGAGTGATAACATGGTCTTCAGGAAAATCCTATCCTTCGTCGGACAAATAGTTAACTGCACGAGTTGATTCCCGTCATAAATTTTTTTCATTGGTGCTGCTTAAGATAATCATTTAACCAATTTAACAAGAAAAAAAAGTTTGTTCATTAGGGTTTTGAGCTGGGTTAGTCGAAACCCTAGCTGGTTTGTAAGAAATTTCATCGGAGTCGCTTTTGTCACCGGGCAGAAATTCTCGCCAACATTGCGGAAGCTCGGCTTGTCTTGAATCGGCCCAAGTTTTCGTTGGTAGGTGCGAACGGTTTGAAATTGCGAGTTTTAGGTTCTAGTTTGTGTGCACAAATTGGGTTCGCGGGAATCGCAGTTGGAAGTGCATGATTGCCTAAGTGATGTCGTGTTTCGGTCCGTAGTGAGGTTGTCTGTGGTCACTGAAAATTTTGAGATGTCGTGGTTGGTCGGTCTGACTGGTGGCAGGTGGCTAGTGTCGTCATCCTCGGTTGCGTTAGGGTTTTTGGTGGTATTTTTTATGCAGTTTGTCTTCCAAGTTTCATCAAGTTCTATCTCTTCATATGATTTGCTAAAATCGAATATTTGATTCCCATGTTTTATTCTTCTTTAAAGCTTCCATTTGTACTCTCATGGCTTGTCTCAACGCCCTACTATTTAATGCCACAAATAGACTATTTTGAATGGATATGTAGGAAACTTTTTTGAGATGGTGATCATTTATCATGATAGACAAAATGAGAGATTGGATATGGTGGTTGTTTGAGGCATTATTGGGTATCTTTCCTCACAGCAATGGCTAATCATGCTCATTGATATCCATGAGTTCATGTTCCCTATAGGATGGTCACTCGAAAACACGTGCGTGTTCTCATTGATTCTTTCCATCAAACCCTTCCCACTTCTGTGTTTCAAGTCTCTTTTTTGGCAATGTACAGACTGGTTTCGTAAAAAAGAAAGGGTGAGGAAAATATTCTTCATATTACATTCTTCTAAACAATCATCACAGGCTTTAACAGCCACAAACAAAATCTTAATCCCAAGATCTATGAGATAATAAAACAAAAGAAAATTAACAAAACAAATCTTGAACTATTGAATCAGTGACAAACAAAATTTTAAAATAATTTCTTGAACAACTAAAACCTTGAATTATGAGAAATGAAAAAGGCAAACTTCGCAGTCACATTTCTTGTCAAAAAACGCTAAGGCAAGGACATCACATGGACGTCCAAGGAACGTCCTTCAACGATAAGGGATGTCTAAGGTTGATCCATGAGGAGAGGCGTTCAAGGATCAACCTTGGGGCCATTGTAAGATAGAGGGTCCGTTAGGGATGTCTATGTTGGCTGCTGGACGAAGAGATAGACATCCTGTAATGAGGATGGACGTTTAGGATGGGAGGAGGGGCACTAGCAGATGAAGGTTTGTGCTCGTTGGATGAAGGGACAGACGTCCTGCAATGGACGACCAGGATAAAAGATGGGCATCCTCCAAAGGTGCTGGCGAACAAAGGTTATTGTCTTTGGATGAAGGGATGAACGTCCTGCAACGAGGATGGATGGCCAGGTGATGGGTGTCTAAAGAGGCTAACAGACATTATGTTGAAGGGGATCACGTGCAAGACACACGCCATTTTAAATGGGAGCAGACGAAGGTTGTTGGCTATTGGATGAAAGGGTCAGACGTCTTTCAGAGATAGGGGACGTCCGTCTTTTTATATGAATAAACAATTAATTCATTCAATATTTTGTTGATACCATCTTTTTATATGATGTCTTTTTGCGAGTATGATAATGAATGTAATGGATGGATGTAAGTTTTGGATAGTGTTCTATATGAATGTTGCAATTGATGGATCTATTATATTAGGAACATCTATAAACAGATAATATTATGTTAAAATTTTCAAAATAAAGTGACGTGAAACTGTAAGTAATGAGTTGTGAATTGCCTTTAAAATTACGTCATTTGAGTGAAGAAACAGAAAGGTTTATTAACTCAATGTTAACACAACCTGAAAGGAGAGAGAGAAGAGAAAGTGTAAACTGAGGGACGTCTGTTGTAAGTTAAAAGATGTTCGTTCCAGAAACTAAGTCTTATTTTAAGGATTTGCTTTAACGGTCCAATTGAGATACTGATCGTGCTTGAAGTTGAAGTAGAAGTTGAGGTTGTGCTTTATGTCGGGGTCGTACTTCATTCTTGGATTTGTGCTTAAGAAACTAAGATTCCGTAATGGAAGACAAGTATCCACTATTGAAAATGCATTTTTCGCTGCGGAAACTAGGCTATGCAACGGAAGACATTTTTCTGTTGCGGAAAATACTCTTTTTGCAGTGGATACTTGGTAGACTATTTTAAAAAATTTAAATTTTTAACGGAAAACGTGGAGTGCACATTTCAGCTGCAGAAAATACTCTTTATGCGGTGGATACTTGGTAGATTAGTTTTAAAATTTTAAATTTTTAACGTAAAACATGACTGCGAGATTTGTCTTCTCCATTTCCCATAATTGGAGGTTTTAGTTGTTCGCGAAATTACTTTAAGGTTTGAATTGATGTTGATCCAATAATTCAAGGTTTGTTTTGTTTTGTTTTTTTTTCCATCGACCAGTTGTGTAACCATGACAGGCGAGAAATTTCCACAGGATTTGTCCGCCAATTCTGTCGACCAAATCCTCAAGCTCGACAATGGGTTTTTGTGTGACTTCGAACAACCCAATAAAGACTAGAGATTAACGAACACGAGACTTAAGTGATGGCAGCAATTCACTCGTAGGAGAAGGAGAAGCACACAGACTAACAGAGGTCTCCAATGATTCCGACGAACAATGTGTTAGTGGAGACTAGTAAAAAATAAACTTGAAGCATGGTGATCATGAGCCTCAAAACTCTGATACCATGTCAAAATTGAAGAATTGAAGAAAATAATCTTCCCGTCACATTCTTCTAAACAATCATCACAGTGCTTAACAACCACAAAAACTAAATCTTAATTCCAATATCTATTGAATATTAAAACAAACTCAAAAAAACTTAAATCTAGATAAATATAATATTTAAAGCATCTTTCAATAGAATCATTAATGCATCTTTCATAGATTTAATGATCCATACTTTGATAATTTTAACTACATAAAAGGTAACATTGGTGTCTCTTTTGCATTCAGGAAGTGTCCACCGCTGTTCCAAAGCTTACTAGAGAATCATCAGGGCAATACAGTGACTTTCATATTCTATCATCTTTGAATTCGCAGGTAATCAAAAGCACAAAAGCTTTGCCTTATCGCAAACTAGATGAAGATAATTATATTAGTTGTCCAGATCAATTCTGGCAACTAGCGAATGAAAGTGGCATTCTGCACTTTTGTACCCTTTTCTTTTCTTTTTCTGCGGACACTTCAATCTTCTTCCTTCCCATTTGCCATTTTTTGAAGTGTAAACTGCTATAATTTGATGTATTTCCTTTTCTCCATTTGGATAGCTGTTCGAGAGCTCAGCGCTTATGCACATATCCTCTGTGAAATCCCTTATTTCAGCATTATGTCAGCTGTCAAGTCAATGCCTGACCAGCACTTCAGCTGGTTTTGGATTACCTGCTATTCAGAAAATTGGAAGCGTCAATTTTTCTGTAGAACGAATGATATGCATCCTTGTCAATAATCTTCACCGTAAGTATGTTTTTAACAATTGAGTTATATTTCCAAAAGAGTAAATGTATGCCAATGAAATTGTTGAAGTCCGTCCTTGCGATTTTATCTCTTAGAAATAAGCGAATACTTCAGCCTGTGTAATTTGACAGTGTGTTCAGTTGATATTTTCTTTTTAAAAATATATCCTATGTTTAAAGAAAAGTATTTATTTTTATGAGAAATGAAGAATTTAGAATAAGAATGTACAAAGAGAGATTTAGTAATTCTTTAAAAATCATACAAAATAGTCAAGACTAGGTTTCAACTATCTCTACTCAGTTGGAGATAACCATGAAACGAAATTGAGTTGTACCTTAGTGACGATATCATTCATGGACAAGAGCAACTTAATGATGTGTCTCCTAGATTTCTTTTGTCATCATTTTAATATTTAAAGTACCCTTTTCACCATGCTTCATATTTCTCGTTCAGTAATTAGTGGGGTGATCAGATCAGAAATTATAATTCCTCTTGGTACTCTAACTGGAAGTCTAATTGATTTATTAAACATATATGATTCCATTTTGTAATGACTACATAATTTCATACTGGTTTTAATGTTCCTGTTTTCCAGGGGTTGAGCCACTTTGGGATCAGGTTGTTGATCATTTTGTTGAGGTAATCTTTTTTAGTTTTTCTTTTCCAAATCTGGGGAAATCTCAATTTGTGTTGAGTTTATACTCCACATTCTAGCTCTAGTTACATCCCTTTTGATTTCATTTAATATGTTTTCAGCTTACGGATAATTCTAATCTGCATGTACGCAATATTGCACTTGATGCAATGGACCAATCAATATGTGCTGTTTTAGGTTCAGAGAGGTTTCTTGATTGCACATCAGGCAGTCCTAAATCTCAAGATGTGAGATCTTTGATGTTTTAAGGTTTGCCATTTTTATAACATTACTGACTATACTTGTGAATTCCTCCTTTATAGATTGAAAGTAAGATCTTGGAATTGACATCACTTGAATGCGCTACCATATCTCCTCTCAAAGTTCTATATTTTTCTTCTCAAACCATTGATGTTCGTTTGGGATCTTTGAAAATTCTTCTGCATGTTTTAGAGGTAATGAGTTCATAACTATATGCTTATTCAGTTTTTCTTCATTTTTGTTTGAATTTTTACTGTACTTGTTATATTTCTAACAATTTCAGAGGCATGGTGAAAAACTACGACACAGTTGGTCTAATATTCTTGAGCTGTTGAGGTTTTCTTCTCACTGTTGATATGGTTTTCTGGTTCCTAATTTATGTACCATTCTTTATGGTTTACTCTTTTTTTTTTCTTGCTTCTTAAGGATCGTGGCTGATGCTCCAGAAAAAGATCTTGTCACACTTGGCTTTCAGGTAAGGAAGACCAATTTGAGACTTAATTTGGAAAGCTACATTCACGTTTTTTTGTGTACAAGTCAATTTGGCAATTAGAAAACTAGTGATATTCGAAAAATCATTGTTTGGCACTTTCTCTTCAGAGTATAGCATGGCGTAATTGGATTCTTCATAGTAAACCCAATAAACTGTGATAGTCACCATGCTATGGAAAATTACTTGCCCAGGGTCTTTAAAGAATCATAACATAATGCCTTTGTAAATTTTTGTGGTCCCAAGGAAGAATGTTTTAGTCCTTTCAAAGTTTTTCATCTCGATTATTCTTTTTTTGCTCACTTCCACTTCACTTATCAACTTCCTGCTTTAGAAATTTATATGAAATAAAAGAGTTCTCTCCAAGATTCAAGTATTCACTTGTGTTGAGGAAAGGAAAATTGTATACAAGTGATTAAATTCAAATTAGGAATCCTTTTAGAGCTTTATCTCTCATTGTTGTCCATTTTGTAAAGCCGAGAGTGAAACTAGCAACCACTTTATAATCAATGTTGGGTGGCTAGATGGTTGTAGATGTGTTTTTCTCATTTTTTAGCCGGCCATTGGGAGTTTACTCTGATATTGGGACCTTTATGAGTGATGTTTTTATTATGGACAGAAGACATCAGAAGAGAAATTTAATTTAGAGACTATTATTCTAGCTGTCTATTACCCTATTTTGATTTAACATAATGAGATTCTATTTGAGGATGAATTTTCAAAATGATACAGTTTTTTGTTATTGGGAGAACCTAAGTACTTCCTTTCAGATCCAGGAAAGAGCTCTCCAATATCTTCTTTCCTTTTGAAAGATATCATAGCAAAACAATTGCCTTGTTGATGCTATAAGATTCTTCCAATGTCCATATGTATAGGAAGAAACTCTGGCAAATTAAGATTTTGTATTTCGAAATACCATCTACACCAGAATAAATTACCTATTAGTGGAAGACGACGTCCTAAAGATAAGAGACAAGGCTAAAGAGAGCTAAAAAAAGATTGTTTGTGTATTATCCTAATTAATCTTGAATGTTATCAATTTTGGTCCGTAGACTATATGATACAATGCAAACAAAAGTTCCTAGATTTATGGAGATATAGAACTATATATAAGTTATCATGCTTATATATCCATGATTTAAGTCTTCAACAAATTATAATAATTACATATCTAATTTGGCCTACGGACAATTATGCAAGCATACATTGTATGTGGCACATAGACAATATATGGCCCCTGAGTATCCTTAATTTTTTTCTAATTAATTAGTTTCCTAATTTATTATTACCTAAATAGTTATTTCTTAAATTATTATTGTAAGTTTATTTAAAGACTTGTTGAGAAACTTTTCAATCAGATGATTTCAATATAATTTCTATTGGATAATATTCTTTATTGTATTTCCTTGTTTCTATTTCAATTTCAAAACCACCACACTTATAGTTCCGAATATTTTAGGAATTATTCTTTTAGTGAAGTAAATTAGTAAAACCAACGTATATATAATATAAAATAGATATGCAATGCAATAAAACTTGTCGGATTTTCTGTGTAATTTATTCCAAAATAAAGGTTTTGAAAAACATGATGTATGTGCGAATATAGTAAAAAAACTCTTATCTTGACGATGTTGAAACTTCCTATCATTTGGGAACAGTATGCTCGGAAATAGGTTCAAAATTTGCCCACTCTTCTCAATATATAACAATACTGATATTAGAATCCTCTCAAATATCATAGGTATAATGGTTAGGTCCTATACTGGAAATAGGAATTCAAATTAAAAAAACACGACAAACGGTTGTGAACAAGGAGCGATCGCTCGGAATAAGTCAGCGGCTGACTAGAGCGCTAGGCGGTCGATTGAAAACCAGTAGAGGTCGACAAGACAACAACACGTGGTCGATCGAGAACCAGATGTGGTCGACTAGACCACCAACCACGGTCACGTCAGCAGGTGGTTGACCGATGTTGTTACATAGTCGACCTCCCAAACTACAGGGTTTGGTTGCTGTCACGCCCCTTTCCTCACCAAGCTTAACGGGCGGAGCCCGGGAAGGAGGCTTCCGGGAAGCCTCGCAGACACGCGCAGCGCGTGTAACAGGCCAGCCAAGGGTTGGGCCGAAGACACTCATTAGTTGAACAATTGGGCCGAGTAAGATGGCGGGGCCATCACTATCACGTTCGCAGCATCGCAGGTGGACCAGCAGGAGGTTGGGCCGCAGCGGCATTCAGTGGGCCGTAGGAGAGCTGGGAGGAGATCTCGCAGAATCCCGGATTCTTAGGGATTCTGCGCGTCGACTGAATAGGAAGGCGCGTGTGTAGCAGCAGAAGTCGAGGAAGATCCTAGATTTGTGGGATTCTCGCCGTAATTGGAGAAGATTGGCACGCTGCACAGCGAATGGGAAGCGGACACGTGGCAGATCGGATTTTAATTGTTACAACTAATTTAGGGTTTTTGAAATTCAAATGTAGATAAGATATATTTATATATATAGGACCCTTGAGGCACCGAGCTAAGGGAGTTAATCCATCGTGAAACTTCTCGAGCTATTGTGGTGATCCGAATGGAGATTTTTGTCCTAGGTTCTTTTATTATCAATAGAAAGAACGGGTTGGAGCGAGGCTCCCGTAAAGATTTGCGAGAGAGAGAGAGAGAGAAATCGTGGGTATTCTTCTTGTATTCACATCGAGCAAGAGAGAGGAAGGCTGGTCGGAGTGAGACTTCGACGCCGGTCACACATTCACACGGATTCCGCACGGTGAAAACCGTAGCGAAAATTTAGGGGTGTGACAAAGATGGTATCAGAGCAAAGGTTTGCTCGATTTTCCTCTATTACGCAAGTTTCAAAAAGGATTTTTGAAGACTTGGTATTAGATCCATTCTCTTCTCCACAACGGTCGACACACGGAATTCCAAAAAAGGAAGGAGATTTGAAGATTCGATACGAAAAGGTAACAACTTTCTAACGAGATTTGAACTTGGAGTTCAAAAATTCGAGGTATTTTCAAAATCACCACTTGAGAGTTTCTTTTTCGTTTCACAGGTAGGTGAAGCGAGATGGACGACGAAGTTGCGGCAAGACTTCAACTTTTGGAGGAATTCACGGGAATTCATGATGCCAGCAACGAGGGGTCATTATTACTCCAATTGATCTCCCTCAAGGAGGAGCTCGAAGCCTTCAAGACTTGGGTGAGCAAAGATATGGCGGCGACGAGGCGATACGCTCGCCACGGACTGGGGCGTATCGACGGAGAAATCGCGCAGGTGTGCGCGATGAAGGTAGCGGGTGGCGCATCGAAGAGGATTGACGCGACGGCTATCAAACCGCGAATACCGGAGCCGAAACCCTATTATGGAGATAGGGATACTGATGAAGTGGAGAGGTTCCTAGTTGATATGGAACATTACTTCAAGGCGGCCGGAATTCAGGAGAATGACAAAGTGAGGACCTTTAGTGCATTCTTGGCAGGCGAAGCTAAGAGATGGTGGAGGCAGCGCCAAGAGAGGAGGCCAAAGGTGGAAATTTGTGAAGTTCTCATACCGGAGTTGAAGGAATGGTTCCTTCCACTCAACGCCGAGTGGGCGGCGAAGGAAGCCATGAGGAGGCTTCGTCAGACGGGTACAATTCGCGAATATACTCGTGAATTTACCACTCTGCTGTTACACATCCAAGACATGCATGAGAAGGACAAATTGTTCAATTTCATGTCCGAACTTCAACCGTGGGCACAAACTGAATTGAAGAGACACGGGGTGAAGGATGTGACGTCAGCGATTGAGATGGCTAAGAAATTGGTGGATAAGGAGACCGTACCTTCTCCAAAAATTAGGAGGAAGGGAAGCATGCACGGGAGTCCAAGTTGAAACAAGAAAAGAAAGACCGAGGGATCATCGAAAGCAAAGGGATCTGATCAACCCCGATGCGAACGAACCCAAGGGTGTTTCATATGTGACGGACCACATTTTGCAAGGGATTGCCCGAATAAGCCCATCGGTCATCACCAAGGGTGCGCCGGGCGAGACTGTCAAGGGAGACGAGACTTCTGGGAAGTCTTGTGACTTCGCGCAGCACGTAGTGCAGACTGAAAATGGGGAGAGCCCCATACCACTAGTGAACACTCTCACTAGCGACCAGGCAGAGGCGGCGAACAACCAGTCATCAACACAGTATCAACAACGGCGACAGGTGGACTGATGTATGTCACGGTGTATGTTAACGGACGGGAGGTGCGCGCGATGTGCGACACCGGCGCAACCCAAAGTTTGATCTCGCAACGGATTGCGAGTAATCTCGGCTTGAGGGTGACGAAAAGCGCGAGATTTATAAAGGGGATCAACTCGAGCGCGCAACCCATAAACGGGACGGCGGTGCCCCTATTGCGCGTAGGAGAATGGGAACATCCTTGCTCGTTTTTCATTGTCCCATTAGAAGATTTCGAGATGGTCCTAGGCTTGAACTTTTTCAAGCCAGCCAAGGCAGTGGTTATGCCTTATCTTGTATTGTTAATAATCCAAGATGAATTAACACCATGCTCGGTTAAGGGAGAATACAGAGGGAAAGGCGTCACGCTAGCTACCTTTCAAGTGTATGCGGGAGCTCAGAACAAGGAGAAGTGTTTCTCGAATGATCTACGCAAACCAGATAAAGCAAGGCAGCAGATAACGCAAGGACGCAAGGTGTTGATTGGATCCAATGATATTACACCATCGGAGTTGCCGAGGGCGTCGCCACATTGGTGCGCCTACAGCGAGCAGGCCAGTTGGGCCAAATGAGAGGAGGGAGGCCCTCCGAAGTTGCAAGACAGTGGAGTCCAGCAACAAATCCCCCATGATGATCTAGGAAGCGGTTTACGCTTACCCGAAGTAACGAGCCAAGTGGGCAGGAGGCAGCACTTGGGCGTGCAGCGAAGTCTGCGTTGCGACGCAGCAAGGTGGACCGTAACGAGCAACGGGACACGCGGACCGAATGAGTCCGACAATGATGGGAAATTGCAAGGAGGCGACAACCCATGTGGGAAAACCCAGCTCTCCACGCATGATTACAGTGGATTGCTAGAGATTAAAAAGGCAGCCAGAGGGGATGCCGAATACTTGCCAATCAAAAAGCAAGTATACATCTGGTCAGTGAGGAGAAATCAGATTGGAGGCGGGCTAGTCAACGCGCGGTTACAGGTTTCAAATTCCTAGTTGGAGCAGAGGGCACCAATTTCTCGGGGTAGAGGCACTAGACACTTGCAAGGCGAGACATCCGAGCATTAGGAGGATGCTCAAATTATCATCTAGAGAGAAGACTTGGGCAAGAATGGAAGAGAATTGTCAAGGGGACAAGTCGGAGCGGGAGAAGGAATTCGGAACACTTCAAACACTCGTTATTCCAAACAAGCCGTGGGAGCTAATCTCTAGGAATTTCATCACCAATGTAACTATGGTGGATGAAAAGAGGCCATTAGACCATATCGAAAGGGAGTTGGAACTCGCCGAGCGCGCACAACAACGATGGGTCAGAGGGGCTTATCAGGCGCGTAAGCCGATAGAGGGTCAGATGGGCCGATTTAGGGAGGCGCAGAGCTTTCCCGAGAGCGCGAGTCAGGGGGACAGCGCGCAACAAGCAGAAACTGCGAGCACAGCGCAGCGAGGTAGATCAGTAGAGTCCAAGGAGGAGCACGTGATATTTGTGGAAAAGATCTTTTGCCAACGATTCTTTTGCAAGTTACTTCAGACCTTGACCTTGAAAAGAGATTTCGTGGGGTTAGACTTGGAGGTTCAACAAGACATATTAGTCAAAGTGGCGCGACAAATAGAGCTGGGCGTCTACGCCGCAACACATTGGCATGAAGTTGTTCATATGGTCGAGTCGAAGCACGCTAAGGATAAGGAGAGTCAGACTCAACAAGGAAAAGAGTATATTTTCCGAAGAAGTCAGCGAGTAAAGTTCAAGGAGAACCGGGTTCTACACAAATTCACACCTCACATTTGGAAGGAGGTGACTTCTAAGAGATTTCACAGGGAACTTCTTCAAGAGATTGGACTATTGATCGTTCAAGTGGTGTCGACGAGGGACAGATTTCACTTTTCTAAGCAGCTAGTTTTATTTCTCACAATCTATACATCGTGGGAAAATGAAGGAAGAGCTATTTGGAAGAAAGACTTAAGCCAAATAAGAGTCGGGCTGACATCCTACTTGAGTTGTAAGTCGACGAGGACTTCGACTTCATTTAGTGGGGGAGGATTGTCACGCCCCTTTCCTCACCAGGCTTAACGGGCGGAGCCCGGGAAGGAGGCTTCTGGGAAGCCTCGCAGACACGCGCAGCGCGTGTAACAGGCCAGCCGAGGGTTGGGCCGAAGACACTCATTAGTTGAACAATTGGGCAGAGTAAGATGGCGGGGCCATCACCATCACGTTCGCAGCATCGCAGGTGGACCAGCAGGAGGTTGGGCCGCAGCGCCATTCAGTGGGCCGTAGGAGAGCTGGGAGGAGATCTCGCAGAATCCCGGATTCTTAGGGATTCTGCGCGTCGACTGAATAGGAAGGCGCGTGTGTAGCAGCAGAGATCGAGGAAGATCCCAGATTTGTGGGATTCTCGCCGTAATTGGAGAAGATTGGCGCGCTGCACAGCGAATGGGAAGCGGACACATGGCAGATCGGATTTTAATTGTGACAACTAATTTAGGGTTTTTGAAATTCAAATGTAGATAAGATATATTTGTATATATAGGACCCTTGAGGCACCGAGCTAAGGAAGTTAATCCATCGTGAAACTTCTCGAGCTATTGTGGTGATCCGAGTGGAGATTTTTGTCCTAGGTTCTTTTATTATCAATAGAAAGAACGGGTTGGGAGCGAGGCTTCCGTAAAGATTTGCGAGAGAGAGAGAGAGAGAAATCGTGGGTATTCTTCTTGTATTCACATCGAGCAAGAGAGAGGAAGGCTGGTCGGAGTGAGACTTCGACGCCGGTCACACATTCACACGGATTCCGCACGGCGAAAACCGTAGCGAAAATTTATGGGTGTGACAGTTGCCCACTAGAGGTGCAATCGACATCGGGAACGGCCGAAAAGGACATCTGGCATTTTAGTGCAACTTCGGTCGATTGAAACAAGCCCTCGGTCAATCTGAGACGTATCGGAATGACAAACAAATCAATAAATTTCTGGAAAAATCCATCATTTTCATCGATTTTCGCCTCCAATCAATATATACCTTATTTAACTCATAGATCGACCATTACAACACAAAAACAACCAACGATTTCCAGTTTATATCCTCAAAATCAGATATGACAGAATTATACAAAATCTAAATGGATAAACTAATAAAACCATATTAGAAATCTACGTACCCTTGAAGATCATTAACCAAGCTTGGAGATCAAGACAATGCAACACAAACGTTAGAATCTTCTCTCTGGCGTGTTGACTCTCTCTTCCCTCTCTTATTTTGCCTTTGCTGAGAACCCAAAGCTCCTAGACCTTTTATAAGAAAAAAATTATTTTATTTTTATTTAATATATATGCGAGAATACTTAGTTTACAACAATTTTCTTTGAGTTAGAGAGAATTAAAGTAAATGAATAAATTGTAAAAAACCTAGAACTATAAGATTATTTAACGATAAAGAAGTTAATATTGTCCCAAAGATCATTCTTGACTCTTTATTCTCGAAGAGAATAACATTGTGTTAAAGCCAAATAACTCAAAAAATTGCCAAAATACACAATCTCAAGATAAATTTGTACTTACTTGAATCCATCTTGCTAGTGAAAACTCAATGAGGAAGCTCTAAATGTCTAGATGCATCCTAATAGACTGATTGAAGAAAAAAGTAAGTGCAGCCATCAGGATGTTAGTGTTTCCTTATGGATCTTGCTAAAGAGACAATAATGGGTAAAAAAACCAAGGAGTTTTCCTTTGGATTTGATCAAATGTATATAACTTTTCTGTCATCTGGATCCAAGCTAACACTTTGATCTTGGATAAGACTCCTTTCTTCCAAGGAGTTTTCCTTTTTTCCTTTGGATTTGTCTTCCAAGGTTCGTTAAGTTCTCGCTCTTTATCTGATTTGCTAAGGCCAAACTTTTGATTTCTACGATTTCGTTGATTCTCGTTAATCACTGCAATCATCATCTATGAAAGATTGCAGAGAGTTTTGTGAATTTCGCTGATTTCCCGTTTGATTTTTTCGAATCGTTGGTCAATGATTTCGAATCGTCGTTCAATGTTGGTGACTCGTTGCCCACTTGAACCTACGTCAACCATCAAGTTTAGGTGAAAATTCTTGCTCTGATACCAATTTGCTCAGCCATCATATCTGAGTTTAATCACTGCAATCATCGAAACAAGAAATTAAGAAAAAATTAGAGAAATAACTCTCAGAGAAATAGAATAATTCAATATCAAATATTGTAAAAGTCTCTAATTAATGTTCACTACAACTCTTCAATAGAATTCGTGTAATGATTTGAAATCCTTAATAACATAAAGTAAATCTTCTATGAAAAAAATAAAATCTATCTAAAAAATTAAAACGAATAAAATCAAATACGAAAATAATATTAAAAAATCATGAATATTAAACGATCACAGACTTATGGGTTTGGACCACAACCATGTCCTGCATTAGGAAAGATCGACTAACTCTGAGTTGTTCGTTTCTCCTCGAAATGGCAAATGCAAAGAATTGTTGGAGCTTGTCCCATGTTGAAGAGAGATATAACGAGTAATTTTGTTATGTTAGAGACTATAAATGCCTATAAAATTGGCACATAAAGGAGTGTGTCAATTTTCGTCTTGCCGAAATTGATATATAGCTTTGTCTCAACTTAAAAACAATGATTTCTAAAAAAATAAAAAACAAAGAGAAATATATTTAGAATTGCAAAATAAAACACAATTAGTGGGACTAGTCACCCAACCCAAAGTCGCACGATTATATTTACTCTTTATCTATGTACGTTATGAGGAATCAATTTCCAATAGAAATTTCTAGTCATTTCCCCAACAAGTATGTTCCTAACCTAAAAGTTCTCGATGACATCATCCCTTTGTGATTTGGTATTGATAACAACCTCCCATTGAATCAAATGAGGCTGGGTCCTTTCTTTATTTCCTTGTCAAAAAAAGTGTCTAACCATTTTATTCAATATTTTCACCACCTTGCTCGAAACTTTGAAAAGAGAAAGTTAGTAGATCCGAATACTATTAAGAACAACATGGATCAATCGGAGTCTTCCACTTAAGAGATACCTTTTTCCACACAATGAAACATTTCTTAACTTTTTGTAAAACAACATGAGAATGGGTTCCTACCAAGAGGAAATCCTAAATAAGACAGAAGTCAAGAACCTTTTGTGCAATTGGTCAAAGTCACAAATCTATCAACGCTGGTATCATCAATGTTGATTCCATCTATGTCACTTTTATTAAGTTTTAAATTAAAGGTAAGACAATAATTCAAAATTTTTACCATATTAACCAAATTTTAGATTCGTCATTATCAACATTGTCAATAGCATATGAGACAACAAACATGTATGGTATTATGCTCAATTTTAACTCTCTATATCAAGTGGATATTTCCCGCTCTAACTAACATCTTTCCAATGACATCACCAATTAGAAAGAATAAAAACATAGAAAGAGAATCTCCTTGTCTAAATCCTCTTATTACTTGAAATTTAACTTTTAAGCTTACTTTACGAGAATAGAAAGCTTAATGTGCACAAATATCCAAAGATCCACATCCTTCACTATTTATCAAAATCTTTCATTCTTATAACAAAATCAAGGAAGCCCCAATGGACACTGATATAAACTTGTTCAAAATCAATTTTAAGGATAACCCGCTTATTCTTCTTCCACTTGTAATCTCTACTATTTTCATTAGTGATTAGAGAAAAATCCAAAACATTTTGGCCTCGAAAAAAGAGCCACTTGTTCCAAAGAGACTGACTATCCGATAACTTCCTTTAAACAAGAAGACAATATCATTGCCACAATTTTGTGAAGGCTTGACACCAAGCTAGCCTGTAATCTTCCAAGTTTTCTGAATTTCCTTTTTTAGGGACAAGATTCAAATAAGTCTTCCTTTTTTTTTTTTGCATTGATAACACTACTTTCAAGGAATTCGTGAAAATCTTTAAGTGAATCACTAATCACTTCCCAAGAATATCATAAAAAAGCCATGGTAATGCCGTCAAGCTTAGGAGCTTTGTCTCTATCACTACCAAACTGATGCATGATGAAATTCAAACTCAAATAAACAGTGTAAATCACCAATCAATATTTTAACTTGGCAGAAAGAAACTACAATAAAGTCTTTTCTCAAAAATGAAAATAATGTGATAAAGAAATCTTTCCTTGCTGCCTCCAGGTATATCTCTTCCAACGATTCTGCTCCTCTCCACTACTAACTGATTTTGCCACCTCATCTGTCATTTACTTTGCTATCCTTGAATTGCCTCCTTCCTTCTACTATAAGTCTTCCCAAATCTTTTATCTCCACCGATGATGAGTGCATCATTGTCTTCTTCAAAAATTCTAGAAAGATGATTCTTCCTGTTTGAATGGATGGTCTGCCAATCAAGACCCAATTGCTCTAAATTTAGACCTGGAGTTTTGGATTTGAGTTTCTCAAAATAATGTGTCTTTATGAACAAGCGCTTCCTCCTCTATAATTGTAAGCCCATCATCATAAGTTAGTCGGTTCATAAGCTTATCAATCTTCCTTTCACTCGTTAACTCTTTAGAAACCTTGGTGTTTTTATCCCATTCATGAATGCTTTTAAGTCTAATCTTTTGCCTCCAAAATTATGCTTCAAGTCCTAGAATTTCTTTAAAAACATGCCTTAAGTGTACACATTTCTTGCCTCCAGAGTGTCATTTAAACCCTAGTGAACATCTAGTATGTCAAGAGATTGGACACCACTCTTAAAACTCAGTTCTCTAGTCTTATATCTCCAAAAGGTAGTCACATTCCATTTTTTGCTTTCACATTTAACACAATTGTTTCTTCATAAATTTGAAACCCTCCAGCCCAATGGGGTTGCTACTATTCCACTATTTTTTATGTTCTCAATACAATTCGTATATGAGAGCCACATCTTCTCAAATTTGAAAGGAGTAAGCCCCCATTTGAACTAAGAAAGTGTCCAGGATTATTAGGTAGTGATCTAACACCAACCTAACTATAGTTTCTTGCTGTGTCTCATAAAATTTGCTTTCAAACTCAATTGTAAAGAGGAAGCGATCTAATCTAGATTTGACCAAGTTCACTTTAAGATTCAACCACGTGAAAGGTGAGGAACGTCTCAAAGATGAGTATCACAAATGAAGTTCTCATGCCATTTCATACTACTTGTCGCCTTATTATGAGTGGATTTTTCAGAAGAAAATCTTACAATATTAAGTCTCTACCCACACACCACTTGGGATAGCATAAACCAAACAAATCCAACAGCTCAATGCACAAATCATCCTGTCCTTCGTAGGAGCATTGGCCATAGACCCCTGATAGCCACCCAACATTTGTGAGACAATTCTCAACTTTTATAGAGATTGACAAATCACTGTTTCTGCCACTATTTTACTTCTTACAACCCGCAACATGAGAATTCTACCAGAGAGGCCTTGAGTTGGTAAAATTGCTCAACTCTTTCACCGAAAACACCACACTTGTGAAGCTAAAGTTTTGTTGGTATTCTCCAAATTTGTTCCTTTAAGATAAAAATGGTTGCATTCTCTTAGTTATGACTTCTTTGATAATTCTATCTTTCACCACTAGAACTTAATCCTTGAACATTACAACTAAGGATATTCGTAATTCACTTTAAATTCTTAAGAAGCTAGACATGCTAAGATGGCAAAACTTAAGAGAATGAAGTTCCCAAAGCCACTAATAGTCTCATTTCTGTATAATAGTTACCGATACTATTCCTCCTTATTTAATTCAGAGTAAGTTTGATAAGTTTTCTCCCAAATTTGATAATCTCAATCACTGATAATTGGCTCAATAACTACCTTTCTATTATGGGTCTTTCCATGTCAGTGATGTTGTTTTTTGCCTATCTATTTCTATGTTTTTTCACACTAGTGAATAAAGGGGTGCCTCGTATAGCAAGCAATTCATCCTCCTTTACATTCTTCCTCCTAAGACTCAAGTTGGACTTTTTCCTCCCACATTTAGATAGTCATAGAGGGAAGTCTTTGTAGTAGAACACTCTCATGACTCAAGAACAACTCCTTTTCATTCTACATAAAAGTAACTCATATTTGGTTGGAATGTAACAAAAGACATGTCTATGTGAATGAGTTGCTTTACTAGTTTTTTAATCTCTCCCCAGCTATTATACTTATACTTTTTGGTGCAAATCATTGCATTTTTCAACTCATCCTTCAAAGTCAGTCACGTTTTGTCATTACATGATATTTCTATAGGTTATTTACTAAATTTCCCATTGTTGCATAAGATAGCATTGTCCCTTGCTTATACTTTTTCCTTTATGTGAGCATATCAATTGATTCCCTCCCAACAAATGAGTGGTTTTGACCTCTCATAAACAATGGTTAGTGTGAGAGTTAGTTAAGACCCGAATTGTAGTTGGATTGGATCAGACTCATATTCAATGTTAGAGTTTTTACATTACTCTATATATTGTTTTTTGAGTCGCAAATTTCATTTATACTTTGCTTATTGATCTTAGTGAATTTCTCTTTCCCCTATGGTTTTTTTCTTTAAGAGTTTTTCACGTAAATCTCAATATCCTTGTTTCCTCGTTTTTTTTTTGTTTTGCCTTCGATTTTCAAGTTCGAACAATTTTTTGGGTTTTGCAATTTTTGTGAAAATTGAAATTTGTGAAAAAAAAAATTAAACAAAGGAGCGCCCATTGACTATCCTTGTTGATTTGCTGTCACAAAGCCTAGTCTCTTATCCGACCACTGCTCAACCGTCTGGTAGATGGTGTCTTTGTCGTCATCCAGGTCTGCTGCAAGTTTTGCAGCAAAGACCGCTGTCCACCTGTTTTCAAGCCATCGTCAATTGTGATTTGTCGATTTTGTGTATGCATGAAAATACAATCCACACGCACACGACTCCAAATGCAACACAACTGCGAGTGGCTGACCACATTCTGCCACCACACAGAGAAGCCGACCGACATCTTCATTGTTGAGCATGTCGACCCTATTGCCGTCATTCACAACAGGAGTTGCTGTCCATGAAAGGAGTTGCCAACATTCTGTTTTTTCTCCAATCAAAAAGTTGATGAAGCTCTTTGTCAATCACAACAAAAACTGAGAAATAGAAAACCCATTCAAATTTGGTTCCTATTGATTAAGTTCATAGTGAAGAAAAAAGAATTCAACTTTTCTATGGATTTCGTTGATTTTGTGAATTTTGTTTAATTGTGAAGACTGTGTATTGTTTATTGATGTGAATCATTTGTTGGAAATTTCTGGGACCTAATTTTGTTTGGGATATCGATATTATTGGGGCTTCAAATATTTGGGTGGGATAATATGTTTGAAGCTGAATTTTTGGTGTGATGAATTCGTTAAAATTTTATATTTTATTATTGGATCAAAATATGACATTTCAATTATGGCAGGTGAAGATGGGAACGTGTTTTCATAGATGAAATTAAACAATGCGTTGTTATAATTCGATAAAATGTCCACATCATGGAGTAAAGAGGAGAAAATTTGAAATGATTGAAAAACTCTATCTTTGATACGTTTACATTTGTCAAATTAAATTTTGCTAAACGTTCTAAACGAGAAATATGCTGCTGAATTATGGTTAAAATTAGAGCAGTTGCGTATAAAATGACAACATTATGGAGTGGAGAGGAGAAAATTTGAAAGGATAAAAAAACTCTATCTTCGATACGTCAGCATTTCTTAAATTAGATTTTGTTGAACGTTCTAAACGAGAAATATGCTGCTAAATTATGTTTAAAATTAGAGTAGTTACGTATAAAGAAAATCCTAATTAGCTAGTTGCATTTGAAGCAACAACTTTATTTTCATCAAGTATAGAAGAAGCTTCTATTACATTCAAAGAGATAGTTTCAGATTTGAAGACTATAAGATGCAAGTAAAATGAGGGGGATTTGGGATTGATTCTACTTTGCTCATTGTCTATTTTATATGGTATTTTTAGAGATACGATGTTATACAGTAGAGAAAGTCTAACTTTAAAAGCAGACTGTTATTAAATTTAAGTTTCGAAGAAAAAGATTCGTTGTTCTGGGAAGAACAAGAGAGTCAAACAAAAATGGCAGTGATAATATTCAGAGTTGAAAATACAGATCAAAACCAATAAACCATCATAGAACCTGCTACTTTTGTTAGAAAAGAGGGCACATTAAATCAAAGTATCAAAAATTACATAAAGAAATTAAAAGAGTTGCTAAGAAGGGAAAACAATAGATGAAGTCCAGTGAAGTTATTGTCGCAGAAGAAGAAGACTATGGTAATGAAGGTTTTCTAGTTGTGTCAGAGGGAAACTTAAGGGTAAATAAAGATTGGATTCTGGATTCACCTTATTTTTTTCATGTGTTATAATTGAGACTGTTTCAGAAGGTGCTGTGTTGATGACTAATAACACACCTTGTATTGATACCTTCATAATCAAAATGTTTGATAGAGTTATCAGTACACTAGGTTATGTGCGACATGTTTCTGATTTGAAAAAAAATATGATTTCGTTGAGTATTATGGCTTTGAAAGGGCACAAAATACAACGCAATAGGTAAAATTATGAAGATCAGTGGAGGTGTTCTCGTCAAGTTAAAAAGACAAAATTTATAAATTTGTATGTGTTGCAGGGTTCTATAGTAATAGATAATAATGCTGCTGAGTTTGTGAATTCAGATTGTTTGAGAAGACTTAGATGAAATCAAGTTCTCAAATGAAGTTTAAGTTAGGATCTGAATTTACATCAGAGCCAATGCGTCAGCTTATTACAGATGTATCACCACATCATCATCAGTTTCAGGG
Organism: Begonia loranthoides; assembly: GCA_022433065.1. NCBI lineage: Eukaryota > Viridiplantae > Streptophyta > Magnoliopsida > Cucurbitales > Begoniaceae > Begonia > Begonia loranthoides. Next base: position 8,669,918 of record CM039485.1, read on the forward strand.
TGGTGTAAGCAGTGCCTAAACTTGATCGGTATTAATTGTTGAGTTAGCCTGCAAGGGCTTTTGTAGAAGAAGTTATTTTGTTAGAGTTTTGCAGACTTGTTTTCTTGCATTAGAATTTTTATGAAGATGAAGATTGTCAGAGTTCAATGTCCCGGATTCGTTTTGAGTTGGGCTAGAAAACCGGTTTTGGATTTCTCATGTGAAATTTGTGTCAAAATTAAAATTGTTAGAATTCGGTGTGACCCAAATCAAAGTTTTTACATTACTTAATATATTGTTGTTCAACTCACAAAACTTATTTGTATCTTGATTTTTTATTTAGTGAACTTTTTCTCTGCCGTTAGTCTTTTCTCGTAAAGGTTATCCATATAAATCTCAGTGTCTATGTTTTCGTGTATTTTCTTTTTTCGTTTTGCATTCGATTTTCAACTGATACTAACATTGTTTAATGACAAGCAGCTTGTCATCAATTGGGAGAATTTCTTCTAATCCACACACTTTTTTTATTAGAAATCTTCATGAACCTCTTTCGACCTTGATTTGAAATTTTAGAAATTTCTATAAATGACCCATAGTGGTTAGAAAATCTCTGTATGATCATAATATGTTCACTTCTTCGCTTGATTTTGACAAAAAGCTCTTTGTGACTAATTGACATGCCTGCAAAACCAAAATAAGAGTCCATTCAAAAAACAATTTCCAACTAAAAGGAAAATTTGCCTCTATTATTCAATTTAATGATGTTAAATTTTGCGCTAATGTTTTTGTCCATCATAAAAGTTTTATTCTCAAGATGTATTGATATTGTAGGGGAATTCAATTGTGGACAAACGTTATGTTAAATTTTGCACTAGTATTCGTGTGCATAAAAGTTTTATTCTTAACGACCATTGATATTGCATGGGAATTCAATTGTAGACAAACGTAATCATGTCGACTCCATGAGTACGCTCACAGTTCTTCTACTTTCCAAAATCTGCAACCCTTCTTTTCCTTCTAATGATAACTGTTATCCATTGTCCATCTTGCTCATTATCTGCATCAACAGAAATTTTTCTGCTAACAATCCTCAAAGTCAGAGCAATGTCTCCCTCTTATGCTTTCCTATTTAGAGACTTGTTTTATTTTCAAATAGAGCTGTAGAGTTAGGGGAGAACTTGTCTTCGGAAACCTCCCAATTCTTTCTATACTTGTTTGGCTTTCCTCCACAAACATTTCCTAAGCTAGGATGTCTTTCTTAGAAGAAATACCTATTCCTTATAGGAACTCAAAGAATCCCTCCAAGTATTCTTCCTCACGTCTTTAATAAATCTCAACATAGGAAGGTCGTCCATTTGAGGATGGTTTTCCAATTGCACTTGCTAGCCAATTGTAGGATTTGACAAGTCTAGGTTGAGGCATTGAGTTGCGTCATGGGTCTTTGGTGGTGAACAGAATGTCCCTAAATGGGACTCTTCAAATGGGACTCCTTTCGAAGCATCTCTCTCTCGCTCGTTACTTCAATTTTCTGTGACAACAGAGGTAACGTGTTATCTATTTGTGATGGCCTAAATATAAGACAATTGACGCCCCAAGGTGAAGGATAAGAATGGAAATCTACGAAATTACTAGGAGGTCAGAGTTTTGAGGGATTGACACTAGAGCTAGCAGAGAAGGTCGGAGCTCTTTGGGTTTGGTGTTGGACCTGAAGGAGAAAAACAAATTTCATGAACTTGGCATTTGAGATGAAAGGAGTCCTAGAATGAGCTTGTTGCAGCGAAGGGATTTGGATTGACAAAAAAGTGTTGGAACTCATCTCTTTGTTTTGCATCTTTTCAGGACTGCATTGTATTTAAAGTGGAGGACGAAATCTTGATCTGCTTTTGGAAGGACATGTGGATGGGGGATGCACCCTTATGCGCTCAATTTTCAGACATTTATCGTCTTTTTCATGATAAAAACCAATCTATTGCTTCCCTCTACATACTAATCATACAATAGCTCTTGGATGTTGAACTTTCGAAAAGACTTAACAAATACGGAGTTAGACAACTTGACAAATCTCCATTTGGCTATTAATTCTAGAGAAAACGTTTTTGATTCACGTAAATGGACTTCATAGTCCTCGGCAAATTTCTCATTTCAATCATTTTTTTCCCACCTCACTTCTACTTTGATGATCAGCTTCCCTTTCTCAAAGTTCTCATGGAAGAAAGAAGTTCATTCCAAGACTCAAGTGTTCGCTCGAGTTTTAGCAAAAGGAAAGTTATATACAGGCGACCAAATTATAAGAGAAATTCGACAAGAGTTTTATCTTCATATTGTTGTCCATTGTGTAAGGCCAAAGCAAAACTAGTGACCACATTATTATCCAATGTGAGATGACTAGACAATTGTGGGGGAAATTCTTTTCATCTTTCAATCAGTCAATCCGCGTTCACGTTAATATTGGGAGTATCATTAGTGATGTTTTTATTGTAGATAGAAGATTTAAGAAGAAGAAATTAATTTAGAGACTCAATATTCTAGCTGATTGTTGAATTATTTGGATTCATCTTAATGCGGTTCTATTTGAAGGTAAATCTTCTAGGATAATGTTAATTTTTTGGGAAAATGACAAAACAACCATCATCCTTTACTATTTTTGACAAATCAACCATCATCCTTTTTTTGCTAACAAATTAACCACTGAACTATGAAAAATTGACGTCGCTACCATCACTGTCACGTTTGCCGCTAACGCTTTGATGACGAACCGCGGCGGTTTGATGACGAACCGCAGCGGTTTGTCTTGAAACTGCCGCGGTGTGTCGTGAAACTGCGGCGGTTTGATGACGAACCGCAGGGGTTTATCATGAGACCGCAGCGGTTTTAGACGAACCGCAGCGGTTTGTCATGAGACCGCGGCGGTTTTAGACGAACCATAGCGGTTTGTCATGAGACCTCGGTGGTTTGTCGTGAGACCGCGTCTGTTTGTCGTGAAACCGCCACGGTTTGTCATGAAACTGCCGTGGTCTCATGACTCACGATTCGTCTAAAATCTTTGATCGCAAATTTGAGAGCTTAGATGCGTGATTTTGGGCACGAGACATGTGGGTCACGGAGCCAAAGTTATGATTATTTGAAATTGAAGAGGTCAAAATTATGATTCTGGTTCCATAAACCAGGAACCGCGGCGGTTTGACGAGGAGACGCCACTGTTTGTCATAAAGTCGCTGCAGTTTGACGAGAAACCACAGCGGTTTGTCATCAAGCCGCTGCGGCTTGACGAAGAAACCGCCGCGGTTCGTCATTTCTTCATATAGTTTTTAAAAAGGGAAAATGACAAATCAATCATTGTAGTTTCAAGTCAATGACAAGTCAACCACTGTGGTATAGGTTTTAACAAGTTAACCACTAACGTACGTGTAAATGACAAATCAACCATCGCAGTTACGTTCGCCGTTAAAGTGTAGTCGGGACGCCGCCAGGGTTTTTCTAGACGCCGCGGCTGCGTCATACATAGTTTAGGGTTAAACATGTTAAATTGCAGATTTGAGAGCTTAAACGATCGATTTAGGGGTCGAAAATGGAGGGTCATAGGGTAAACCCTATGACAAATCGTAGATCTCTGAGAGAGCTTTGATTTGATACCTTATGCGTCTAATTCTGACACTCGTAGCGAAAGTTGTGGTCGTTTGAAGTTGAAGAGGTCGAAAATCTAATAAAAACATTGATTTTGAAGGAGATCGCAGGGGTGTCATGAGGACACCGCAGGGGCATCCCGGGACACCGCAGGGGCATCCTCATGAGGACACCGCAGGGGCGTCTCGGGACACCGCAAGGGCGTCCTCACGACACCCCTGCGGCGTCCAGACAAAACTTTGTGTTTTCCTTCGCAACACACGACACCGTTGCGGTGTCCTGACTAATTTTTAACGGCGAATGTCACTGCGATGTTAAATTTGTCATTTTCTCATACGTTAGTGGTTAACTTGTTAAGACTTAAACCACAGTGGTTGACTTGTCATTGACCTAAAACCACGATGGTTGATTTGTCATTTTCCCTTTTAAAAACTATGAAGCCGTGATAATTTGTATACGAACTGCCGCAGCGACACATCATCAAGTTTAATGGCAAACGTGACAGCGACGTTGGATTTGACATTTTCCCATAGTGCAGTGGTTAATTTGTTAGAAAAAAAACGATAATGGTTGGTTTGTCACCAACAGTAAAGAATGATGGTTGATTTGTTATTTTCCCTAATTTTTTATTACCAAGTAAGTTTATAACTCAAAGTATTTTAAGAGTTATTATTTTCGTGTAATTCTCTCTAATTAAAGGGAAATTATTTTTCACTAAATTTGCAACTTCCTTGTAAAGTAGGATCTTTTTCCCTCCTGACATTCTGTAAATTCTTCTCTGAATAAATTTTGTTTTTTTATAAAAGTAAAGTGTTGAAATGACAAAAACATTGTAGCTCTCCCCCACTTTGTCGTCTCTATATACTTTTGTCGTCATCATCTGTGTAGTCGCGGGGGTGCAAGAGCCATGTTTCCTTTTTTCTCATATGCAGGATTTGTTTGCCACCTCTATACTCTGAAATGACCCATGGTATAGTAAGACCTAATTTAAAAAATTGGAAATCTTCCAATATTGACTACTCTTGAAAAGATTAATATTGGTGATCTTGTACATTTTTACTCTTGAAAAACGACTTGTTCCATTTTACCCTGTGAATTAAGTAACGTTCATGAAATTTGACAAATCCTGAAGTATGTTCTACCCAAATTCATTATTTTTGCATACAACTTTTTAATAGTAGGAGTATTTTTGTCAGAGTGAACTTTTTTGTGATGATTAAGTACCAAATTTGATATTATATTAAAACAAGCTATGTTTACCAGCCAAATAGACTTGTACATCATACTTTAGCTATTCTTTTTGGTCATTTCTAGTTGACCAATCTTATGTTTACTTGAAAGCATTTCTTTATCCTCCATACTTCTACAATTTTTTCATCGATACAATAATTTTTTTTCTTCTAAAACATTTTCGATAGAAATTTTAGGAAGCTTAATGCCAAGGTCTTTAAATACAAAGGAACATGAAAGGAATGATTTAATTGAACCACTTTGTTGTATCTATGTGATAATGATTGAGCAACTGTTGATATCAGCTAATTGTTCTGATTTCTCATAGAGTCTGCGCGTGATCATGAATGATGGACTTTCCACCATACCTAAGGATTGCCTTCTCACGTAAGACCTTGTGGCCTTTCTGTTAATCTTTATGTTCTGCAGATTTTACCTCCTTGATTGATTTTTACAATGTCATTGCCTTATGTCTTGCGTACATAAAATATGAACAGGGACACAACATTGAGTACTGTGCTGAATTCAACCACTAGTTTCCATCAATTTAAATTTTTTCCCCAGAAAAATGGATCTTGAATTTATTTTTTTTTTGTCCATTGAAATTGATCATATACAAGAAAGGATAAAGAATTCTCCCTAAGAAAAGTATCTTTTTAATTGCTCAAATTAAAAGCTTCTACCTTTAATGGTTCTGTGGTTGATTTGGACGGTAAATTAATTGGCCGGTGTTTTACTTGGAGAGAATGAGTAGCCAATATATCATAGTTGGTTTCTTGTAAAAAAAAGACTTCGTAGTTGGTTTCTTATAAAAAAAAATGCACAATAGTTGGTTCTTTACTTTTCATGAGCACTATCAGTATTTTTTTTATATTAATCTGAAATATTGCAGCTGTGTTGATGTAACGGGTGCATATAGTGCGCAAAAGACAGAGTTGAACATAAGTTTAACAGCAATAGGCCTTCTTTGGACTACAACTGATTTTATTGCCAAGGGACTTGTCCTAGACAATGAAACTGGTAACTTTGCTGCTAAAAGGCCTTGCCAACATTCACTTGTTAAAACCTTTTAAATGGCAAAATAATAGTATTTTTACTATTTTCTGTTGCTAAATAATATAGGAATCATGGAAATGCATTCTACTGGGAAGAAAATGGTTGGTGAAAGCATTGAAGAACAAAAGTCGGATGTGCATGATAATGTTCATAGCCCGATTCCTTTGATAAACATAGTTGATTATGACAAAATGCTGTTCTCTGTTTTCTCACTTCTCCAGAAACTTGGAGCTGATGATAGACCAGAGGTAGTAATCATTGCCCTAGAATCAGATTCTGTTTCTATTTTATGCTTTTTACGAACCTCGCCATTTTTTATTTGCTTGATGAAGCTTTAACCATTTAAGCTTAAATTGCCATGTAAGAAAATTTGATTCACATTTATCTTATTTTAGGTTTGCAATCTTTTTGTCATATATTTTCTTTTTATACATAAAAAAATGAAAGTTTGTATTGAAAGTGTAAAATGTACATTAAAAGGAAGATAATAAATTCTGCTTATGAAAAAGTAAGAAAATACAATTTAAGATCTATTATTTTCTTTCAGTTTGAGAGGACCAAAAGAAAGAGCAAATTCTAAAGTGTTGATTTTTCCTTTATGCTAGTTTTTCCTTGCAACTATTATTATAAGAAAATCTAGTTGATTGGAATTTCATTTCATATGCAATGTTCCATTTTTTTGCTTTATAATTATCCAAATTCCCTCTTTAAAATCATATTTGAGTCAATATTTGTCATGGCATTGATTTGAACATTTGCACCAAGCTCGAGTGGGTTATCACAGGAAAAATTGTCATTGGATTGTCAATGCACCTATGTAGGAATAATTTTCTGTAGTCTAGTTTGTTTTAGGAAGTTTTCTAAGGTTATTTGAGTGGCCCTACGACTTTTGAATATGGTTTTTCTTGACTTTGGATTTTTAATCGTCGAAAGGAAGTCACTTATGAATTTTGTGATGTATCTGATTACCCATGTCAAGGTTTTGATGACCATCATATCTCTGATTGACGTGGTGGAGAATAAATTTTCTAAGGTTCTTTTTGGAAAATTTAGGTAAGGTAATCGATGCTCCACTTTGAATAGGGTTGTTTCTTGACTGTGAAATTTGATTTGTTGTTGAACTTTCTAATGATTTTGATCTACCTTGCCAAGGTTCATGGACCATCAAACTTTCATTCCAACATAAATAAAAAAAGACAATTTGCACAATTGTTTCATTAGACAAATTATTTTTTATTTGTTTATTATTGGAAGGTTTGTTAAAAAATTCTAGTTCCTTCCTGAAGGATTTAAGAAAGCAGTAAATATTGAGTCCTTGATATTGTTTTGCGTAATGTATCTTTTAGGTTAGGAATTCAGCTATTAGGACACTATTCCAGACTCTTGGAAGTCATGGGCAGAAGCTTTCAGAAAATATGTGGGAGGATTGCCTTTGGAATTATGTTTTCCCTACCTTAGACCGTGTTTCTCACATGGTAATTTATGCCGTTATTTAAAACAATGAAAAGATATTGTTGTTATTCTTGTTAAGAATCTTTTGTTGATAGGCTGCTACTTCATCAAAAGATGAATGGCAAGGCAAAGAACTTGGAACTCGAGGAGGAAAAGCAGTTCACATGCTCATACACCACAGGTACTTAAGTTTGGACTCACTAGGATGAAACTGATTATGTTCCTCTCTCTTAGAGGAGAATTTGACTGCTTATGTTTCTTTTATTTCCAGTCGAAACACAGTTCAGAAACAGTGGGATGAGACACTTGTTCTGGTCCTTGGGGGAATAGCACGCATATTGCGATCGTTCTTCCCGTTTCTGAGAAGCTTAAAAAATTTCTGGTCTGGTAGGTCCATGATATATGTTAATTATATTACATTTTAATGAAGTTTTTACCCACCACATGAATTTATGCTGCAGGATGGGAAGCTTTGCTTCTCTTTGTGAAAAATAGTATTTATAATGGCAGTAAAGAGGTCGCTCTTGCAGCAATAAACTGTTTGCAGGCAACTGCTGTTTCTCACTCTCCTAAGGTAATCCCTATCTTGATGCTTATTGTCATAGACATCAAACAATGTGACTATTAAAAAATTAGGTAAAAAAAGAACATGAATTATCCTACTTCATATATTATTGTTTTCTTTTTCTCCTCTTTGAACAGTTTTCTTACCTTGTTCATTTTTATTTTTTAAATAATTTTTTGTTTCTTATGGGAAAAAAATCTACTCCGACACTTCTTAAAATTAGTTATTATACAGGGGAACTTCCCAATGCCTTACCTTATTTCAGTTCTTGATGCTTATGAGCTCGTCCTTCAAAAGTCACACCATTTTATTGGTAATACAACGAGCAAGCTGAAGCAGGAGATTTTACATGGCCTTGGTAATTTAATTTTTTGACCTGAATAGGGGTATTTCTGTGTTAAATTCTAAGGCATAAGTTAGAAAATAATGAATCATCATGACATGAGAATAAGTTCTGATACTGTGGCATTTAATGCTGTTAACAGGTGAACTATATGTGCAAGCACAAAATGTATTTGATGATAATATGTATGTGCGACTTTTGGCTATAATTGATCTGGCAGTTAAGCAAGCTCTAGTTACTAATGACAGCTTTGAAATCGAATCTGTAAGTTGATCTTTGTTCTTAATATATTTTTCTGTTCTTCATAATTACAATTATAAACTGTTTGAAACACTAGTTGATAATTTAAGTGTTAGTATTTGTTTGTCTTCAAAACGGAATATACAAAGTAGATTTGTAATACATATTGTTAGGGATATAGCAAAAATATTTGCAGTCATATATAAAAAGAACTTCATTTCCTTTTTGAAAAAAATGGGTTCTATGAAGGGAGTTTAAGAAGAAAAGAATATATTAAGAAGGACGTTGGTGATGTAGTTATAAGCTATTCATTTAGAAATTAACATACTAAAAGTACGTTCTCTTAAATAAGTTAAATGAGCTTCAAATCCTTGCCTATGATTTATTTTCATTATTAAATTATTTTAAAAAGACCTGAACTTAAAAAGTGAGCCCAACAAACATTTTAAAACAAGCTTATTCCCTTCCAAGAGGGAAAGGTTAGGAAGTTCCTTGATTCATAATTATCTTCTAGTTCAGAAAAGCAGCAAAGAATCAATACTAAAATGGTTAAAATCTAAGGTTATGGTTTATTTGTGCTGTGAAAGATTGTTTTGAAATCAAAACAAAAAATAAAAATAAATATAAGAGAATAACATTGCAAAAAGTAAAAAATTCGTATTTGCAAAAGTGTGTCTAGTAAAGTCCATAATATCCTTTCATAGAGTTTCATAATAACTAATGAAGAAAACAATTGATTAAGACATAATTTTAATTTAAATAAACTAGCAATTTAATGAAATACCTAAATTTAATGTGTCATGGGTTTGTATTGTATCAATCCCTTCTATTTGGAAAAAAAGATTTATCCTCAAGCTTTGTAAATACGAAGAACACATTCATGAGAAAATATTTTGATTTTCAACACTTGAATTGTGGTATTGAAACAACCCTCTTTTCAAATCACTCACTAAGGAAGGTAGTATCTCATCCCTTATAATTTGCATCAATATCATAGTATTACAATCTTCCCAATAAGATATGTCTAGCGTCCATATTTACTATGCCATTTACAAACTAATCTTTTGCAATACTTCTTTGATATGTGAACCTTGCTAACTTCTAGCACTTACTCTATGGCCTTTCTTAATTCATGCAATCTTTTACGGATAAAGATGCTTCTCAATTTTTAAATTCAGCTCCTTTACCATAGTCTTGAGAAAAATATTCTTGGTATTACAAGTATCGATTATTATGTTGCAGACTTTGTTACAAATAGTGCACTATGTGCAGAAAATTTGTTACATTGAGAATTGACTAAATCTTTTGAGACAAGCAAAAGTCGTTGGAGAATGCACTCCTAGTTTTCCCGCATCTCTTTTTCAGCACGTGCATAAATATCTTCTTTAAGACGGTGTTCTTCATCACCATCATCTTTTTTCTACAAAATTAATTGAATGCTCGTTTGGATAGTTATTGCAAGATAACCTAGTTGATTGCACCATAAAAATGTTTTGAGATTAGGGTGTGTATGAGGATTGTTATTGACTTGTTGCTTGTCTATGGGGTAGAAGAAGTGTGATACGTCTCAAATTTACTTATGTTAGGAAGACAAAACGGGTCAATTAGTCTATAAGGCCTTTTAGGATTTTTTAAACAGTCTCTTAGTATCCAGGTGTAGTCTTTATTTAAAGAAAGAGTTGTAAGGGGGAAGGGTATCGAGAAATTTAGGAATTCACTTGTGGGAGAGAGCTAACAGACCTCTCGAAGGTCTGTCAATTGTGGGAGAGTTAACAGACCTCTCGAACGTCTGCGCTATTGAGTTGTTTATCAGTTTATCGTCTAATTTATGTGTTTTCATTTGATATTTAAGTGTGGTTTTCTCTGTTTCTATTTGATATCCAAGTGGGGTTCATACCATTGGTATCAGAGCATTTTGTGGGACGAGAAGTTGCTGCCAAGGTTAAGGTTATTGACAGAAGGTAGTTGAAGATTGATTAACATAAAAGCTTATTACGCCAATAGCAGAGATATTAACAAAAGCTTTGTCGTTGCAAGGAGAAGTTGTTGACAGACAAGTATTATGACCGGGAAGAGAGGGGAAGGAAAAGAGGTGGCTGGAGAAGACAGAGTCAGCCGCGAAGATTTTAGGATGGAGCTGAGAAATCTAGTCGGCCGCGAAGAATTTAGAATTGGAGCTTTCTCAGTTTCGTGAGGAGTTTTCTCATGGATTGAGCTCATTGAAGGCGGATGTCGAGTCATTGCAATCCTTGAAGGCCGATATGGCATCGGTAATGGCGTCTCTAGCAGCGATAAGAACGGAACCTGATGAACTCCGAGCTGGAAACCCGCACGATGAACTTCACATTGGGGAGTCGCGCGACGAAGTTCTCCCTGGTCTGCCACACAGAGAGCTTCGGGCGAGTGGAGATGAAGATCCCCGGTTGGTCGAATTTTTCCGTCGCGCCAAGGCTGAAGGGTCTCGGGTTGCTGAAGACGAAAAGTTATGGGTTGCTGAAGGAGAAAGGTCTAGGTTTGGTGAAGAAGAAAATAATATGGGCCAGGAAAGATTTTTTGAAAATGGGGTTGAAAACGGGGCTGCTTAAATGGTGAATAGGGCTGTCCAAAACATGTGGGCTGGCTTGCAACCTACATCTTTCCACTTAGAAAATAGACTCGATTTAGATGAGTTGACCCAATTACGGGTAGGAAATAATATGATTAAAAATTTGGAGATGCCTGTATTCGATAATGGCGACCCAGATGATTGAGTATTTAGAGTTGAGTGTTTTTTCGCTCTTCATCGATTTTCAGAAGCTGAAAAAATAGATGTCATGGTTGTACACTTCGAGGGAGAGGCTCTTACTTGGTATCAATGGGAGGACAGACGACAACCATTTCGGAGTTGGAGGGATATAAGAGATCGTCTATTAAATAGATTTCGCTCTTCACATGAAGGTTCTTTATCAGAGCGACTTTTGGCATTGTGGCAAGAGGAAATAGTGAGAGAGTATACGTTGCAGTTCGAGAAATTGACTGCTCCTTTTCGGAACATTTCTGATTATTTATTGGAGGCTCAATTTATGAAGGGTGTGCGGACAGAAATTCGAGCAGAATTAATGGTATTTAGACCAACTGGGTTGAGACAAATCATGCAGATAGCACAACGAATTGAAGACAAGATAGTAATGTATTTAAATGACGATGAACTCAAGGAGTAAAGAGAAAGGAGCACAAAAATCATGTAACTTGAGGACAAGGTGCATCTTTAGGAAGGGAGTATTAATACGTTTCAAATTTACTTATGTTAAGAAGACAAAACAGGTCAATTAGCCAATAAGACCCTTTAGGGTTTTTTAAACAATCTCTTAGTATTCGGGTTTAGTCTTTATTTAAATAAAGAGTTGTAAGGGGGAAGGGCATCGAGAAGTTTAGGAATTCACTTGTGAGAGAGCTAACAAACCTTTCGAACATCTGTGGGAGAGCTAACAGATATCTCGAACGTCTGCGCTATCGAGTTATTTATCAGTTTATCGTCTAATTTATCTATTTTCATATGATATTCAAGTGTTGTATTCTTTGTTTCTCTTTGATATTTGAGGGGTTCATATCAAAGTGTCACTTTAATTATGCTCCAAGTTTCTGAAAGGGGCATCTTTATGACTATTTTGCCACATGTAATTGTTGATCCTTGTGGAACAGATAAAATCATTGGAATTTGTCTGTTGAAGATTTTGTGAGTAAACGTTGTGGACCTATTAATATGAATTTCTTCTTTCATTGCAAGATTATTTGTATCTGTCCAGTGTGAGACCCCCAATGTAGCAGGCAATCAATTGATCCTCCTGACAAAAATTCACTTAGGCATTTTGTGGAAAAAACTCCTTTGTGTCCTCATTGACTGTACAATTGGTTTGTTAAAATTTCTCATACCATTGGTTTCGAAACTGTTCATAATTTGAAAGAAGAAATTACCTTTATAATAAGCATTTCATTTTGGTCGCCGGTAATTACCTTTACAATAAGCATGTAATTGAATGCTTAACGTTGCAAACCTAATGGAGGAAATCCTCAACATTTAATCGGTCATAAAAAAAACTTGGTAAAACTTATTTTTATTTCAAATTTTTATCTTTGCGTGTTAGGTCAATAATTAACACAAAGATCATTTTCGGACACAATTTTCCTTGTCTAATTGAAGTTGCTCCCCCAATGCAAAGCTCTCTCTTTCAATTTACATGTTTTTTTAAATAAAAAAGCAAAATTTATTAAGAAAAAAATATACAAAGTGTGGAGAGGGAAATAGATCTTACCTTTCAATGTATATGTTACAAGTTTGATTTGACTTTCTTTTGCAATATCAAAATAGTTGAAAAAATTTTAATGGTGTGAACACCCAATCAAGCAAATCCTCAACATTTAATTGGTCATCAAAAACTTGGTAATCTATTTTCATTTTAAATTCTTTAGTCGTCCGTCCAACATGTTAGATAGTTACACCCAAAAATCATATTCTTCTTCAAAAGAATAAGTTGTCTTTCAAGTAAATCTTCAACATTTAATAGGTCATTAAAAACTTGATAATCTATTTTCATTTTAAACTCCTCACTCGTCAGTCCAGCATATTAGATAGATAGTTACGCCCAAAAATCATTTTCTTCTTCAAAAGAATAAGTTCTCTTCCATGGTGCCTTAAGTTGTCTTCCATGGTGCCTTTGCGGCCAATTTTTTCGTTGTTGATGTCAAAAATTTATTTTCCAAAGAGGTGGGGATTAGTGAAAAAATTTATAATCTTACGCAAAATCGATAGTTTTTGCTAATCCGATTGATTAGTAAATGATTTATTCTATTTTTTAATAAATAGATTTATTCTATAAACTCTATAGATTAAAACTTTTATGATCGTAAAATTATAAAAAATAGTTTTCATTGATCCCATTAATCAACTGATCAATTTATTTTCCAAAGTGGACCCACTTATGGGTGTCTGGAGTTCCCATTCTCAAAAAGAATGAAAACGTTGTGGAGTAGAGGTTTGAGAAGTCACTTAACTCCAATTGAGTCAATGTTTTTAAAATATTAAGTTTCATGGAAAGATTCTTGTTTGGCTTGGATAAAAAAAAAAAAAGCTGACATGGAAGCAGTTTTATTATGAGAAAGTAAGTTAATGCTAGGGAATCAAAGACATGATGGGGTATGTTCAGGCAGAGTTGTCTTCCCCCGATTTGTTGTAACTTTTCTCTTTTAATACAAATTTCTTATCAAAATTTAAAAAAAAAAAAAAGAAAAGGAGGCATGGTATATTTATTAAAACTCATTACTTTTTGCATTTTCCCTAGGAGTTATGGCAGTGAATATCATGTTCTCTACTATGAAAAGAGTAGCTAAGTAACTAACAAGCTTTTAAAAAGGTTTTCTTTGTCATAGCCTTCATAGATATAGCGTTTTGACGATTTTGATTAAAAGAAATTGCATTAGTTATTTTTTAATTGAACATTTTATAGTTTAATGATTTTTCTTTTTTCTCTTAATGCATTTTCTTTTCCATAGGGACACATTCCTCCTGTGCTGCGAACTGTATTGGAAATCTTACCTCTGTTACATCCAACTGAGACAATATCTTCAATGTGGCTTATTTTGCTTCGCAAATTTTTGCTATATCTTCCTAGGTCAGATTCACTTCTACCAAATGAAGATGAAGCAGAAGAAGCCAGCACAAGTGATCATACTCCAGGTGTCATATTCTGACTCATACGAACTTAAAGAGGTTCGGATCATCCTTCGTTGTTAAAAATTTTGAACTTGAATATCATTTATTGCAGTTACTCAAATGAAGATGAGAAACGGCACGCCAAATGGAAGTGCATCTAAACTTTCTAATAAAGAAGAAGATCTATCTGTGACATCCAGTTCAACTAGTGAATCAGCCACCATCCCCAACTATTTTTTTGCAGAGAAGCTACTTCCCGTTTTAGTTTCACTTTTCCTTTGTTCACCAAGAGTTGAAAAAAACATCTTATGTCCTGAATTTATTCAAAGTCTGGGAAGGTACTGATTTATTCTTTTTATTATTATTATTATTATTAGAGTTGGTCTACGTGAATTAATTCACAAGGAGAAATTTTCTAATTCTCTCTTCTTGTAATTTGCTTCTTATTAATCCAACATTCTGTTTCTTGTCCAAATATAAGAAACAGATAGAGTACCTTTAGAACATAGAACTGTCATGCAACTGTGCGATAGAAATATACAAATGAGATGGAGAGTTGTTTTTTTTTTCCTTGATAGCTGTTGTAGAGCGATAGTATTACATTATCTGATACTATTTGTTGTAATAAATAACAAATGACATTTTTTTAGATGCATGACCACAAGAAGAGACAATCCAGATGGTACACTTTGGCGATTAGCTGTAGAAAGTTTCAACCAGATAGTTGATGATGTGAGCAACTTAGCTGTGAAGTCTGGACCAGATTTGGTTATTAATAAGCCAGCAATGACACGAACCTGGAAGGAAGTTGCAGATGTTTATGAAATATTCCTTGTTGGTTATTGTGGTCGACCTCTTCCATCCAATTCTCTTTCTCCTATTGCACTTGAGGCTGATGAAGCTCTCGAAATTACTGTCTTAAACATTCTTGGGGACAAAATTCTCAAGTCTGCTCGCGACACCCCTCCTGACGTAAGTTTCTCCACCTAAAATGGAAATTTGGTAAACGAGTTTGCATTTAGATTTAGTATTATGTTATTTTATGAAATTCAATTGGTTTGGAAAGGAGGAGCCTATGTTCTTAAAACTCTGTAAATTTCCTTTTTTTGAGTTCTAAATTATTTTTGTGTGGCCACTCTCCTTAATTTTGATTTTCTCTAGAGCTATCTGCATTAATGTCGCTTCTGTAAGAAATGCGCATCCAAGTTATTTGTCTTTTTTTCTGTTTTCTTGCTTTAAAACTGCAGATTCTGCATCGATTGGTTTCAACTTTGGACCGTTGTGCATCGCGCACATGTTCTTTGCCCGTTGAGACTGTGGAACTCATGCCATCCCACTGTACAAGATTTTCCTTGAAGTGTTTGCAAAAATTGTTTTCCTTAAGCAGGTAAATTATTGCTGTCGTCATTTGAGTTTAAATATGGAAAGTCTACAGCTTCCCTATTGTCTTTTATTTTGAAGACCCCATTCTCTATTGTGAGATTGAGTTTTGAAGCCATCTATGTATGCAACTTTGTATTTTTTTTAAAAGAAAATCCCTATTGAGAGCTTCTGATTCAATGAACTATTTTAATGGCGAAGCCTATCCTCAAAAATGTCATCTATAGAGGTCTACTTCAGAAATAGCATAATAAAGGGTTCACACTTCCTGTGGTGTTTGAAACACCGATAATCATTTTAATGTTTCCTTATAATTCATTATACGTATGCAATATGGTTGTGTTGTCAGTTGCAATGATTTATCTGATGACTGGAGCTTGACAAGATCTGAAGTCAGTAAAATCTCAATAATGTTGCTCATTGCGAGGTGCCAATTTATCCTCAACAAATTCCTGATCGATGAGAATGACTTAGGTGTGCAATTATGACACTCTTATGGCCATTCTAAGCGCTCGCTTGTAGTTTATATAGCAATATTCTTGGTGCCCTTTTAAGTACATAAATATTTCTGCAGGTGATCGCCCTCTGCCTACGGCAAGGCTTGACGAAATCATTTATGTCCTTCAAGAACTGGCCGTTCTTAAAATTCATTCTAATGCAGTCTCTGTTCTCCCCTTGCCCCCGCACCTTAAGAGTGGTCTTGCGGAGGAGAACCATGATAGGCGCCCACATTTACTGATCTTATTTCCCTCGTTTTCTGAACTTGTGATCTCAAGGTAAGAGCATTAATTGTTCCAAAGGAAAAGAAGTTGAGTGGTTCAAGATAAAATAGATTCCCTTTTTTATATGAACCATTCCGTTAAGTGTTCCTTTCTCGTCTGTGAAATGGCATTAAAGAACAACAGCATGTATGATGTTGGATACACGTTTACAAAATTCATTTCGTAATTACCTACTTCATTCTGCCTTAAAGTTCTTGTTGAAAGTAAAACAATGTAGTAGTTGTAGTATTTGTTAAATCTTTCTAGTAAATCTGTAATTTGTACACAGCTGGAGTAAAATTTAGGGGGGCAGTAAACTAGTTCTTATAATGTGAAACCCATCATAGTTCAATAACTTTGATTTACTTTTTCCTCGTTTTGCTGAACAGGGAAGCTAGGTTAAGGGAGCTAGTGCAAGTACTACTCAGACTCATAACAAGAGAATTATCACTTGAAAAGCCTAACTTAGCCAGTTGAAATACAGTGGGAGTTGAGAATTTTGTTTTCATGAATGAGTGAGGAAATGTATGTTAACTATTATTGATTATGCAGTGTACAGATTGCTGTGGATTACGGAATAATGTGTTTTTTTTTTTTTGTTGTTGTAATTTTCATGAAATGCTTGATCAAAGCTGTGTTTTATGAGCAGAAATAGCCTTTTGATTTTCTAAATTTTGTGCCCACATTGAAATTATTGCAGCTCAATCTTCAGGTAAACCGGTGTGGATTTAATGTTGTGTTAGGAATAAAGCAGAGGTGTTTAACTTGTAAAATGGGTTTAGCTTTTATGAATCAAGGGACTGCGGGCTTTGGCTCAATTTGCTCAAGTTTAATACAATCTCTAATTGCAATATGACACATTTACACCTTAGTTGAAAATATGTGCATATTTACTAGTCGAATTCCATGTTGGTCGATTTGTGAGATGATTGATTGTAAATCTTAGGGTCTTACTCTTTCAGTTGGATGCGTAGTTAGTAATCGATCTTTCCCTCCATGTGTTCATGCCTTGCGGGTTAGTCTTCTACCAATCTTCAACTTGCATCATACACGGTATCACCAAATTATACTATCTATTTTGGCATCATTTATATTTGGAAAAAGGAAAGAATGATCTTTTCTCATTTTTTTTATAAAGTAATATCAATATGACCCTTAAATATAAAAAAAAAATTTCAACTTATATCCTAAATTTTAAAATTTAAATTTCAGCACCACTAAGCTTGATGTTTTACCAACTAACACCCTCTTCCTTAGTCCACAGTTAAAAAGGACCATTTCTAGCTCTCTTTTCTCTTTTGTTTGTGCACAGTTTTCAATTCAAGGAGAGATACATGGGATATTTTCAAAGTCTTGTCTCATGTTGGGCCTCATTCACAGGCAGAATACACCTTAAAGCCACTGCAACCAGTTCATCCATGGCTTCCATATTTTCTTCCCCACTTGCAATGTCTCTGTCTACGCAGTCCATTCTCTGCCCTTCTTGATCGTACAATTGAACCCAATCAGTGAGATCAACGGCCCCTGATTGACCCGATATTATGTCCCCAGCACTTCTTCCAGTAATCAATTCCATCAATATCACGCCAAACGCATAGACGTCGGCCTTGACATTGGGGATAGGTTTGGCTGAAGGCGAGTTCTGGAGCTCGATATCTAAGAGCTCTCAGATTCAAGATTTGCCCGCAACACCAGATGGCGTCATTGGATGATGCAGACTGAAATAAGTTAGGCGAGGATCGAAGTGAGGGTCTGCCAAGAGTACATTAGTCGGCTTTAGATTTCCATGGGTAGACCTCTTTCGTGAAGGTACAGTAAACAGCGAGCAATTTCCATAGAAAGTTTTGAGTCTTTGCCAGGAAACTCTTTGCATGAATCGCTACTTCAAAGATTTATAGCTATTTTAAAGTCTCTGGCAATATGTTTTACAAATTTAATCCTTTTATTAGATTTTTAATTTCTTCAATTTTAAAAGACTATAACTTTAGTTATAGTTATAGATGTCAAAATCGACTTCAAAAGATATCAAATCGAAACTCTCTCAAATATCTGTAATTAATTATAAAGTTTATCCCATGATCCATCTTTCTCAGGCCCAAAATCACACGTTTAAGTCTTCAAATTTGTGATCAAAATTTTTTAATAAACCAAGAGTCATAAGACCGTTGTGGTTCGTCGTCAAAGCGTTAACGACAAACGTAACAGTGATTGTTGCGGTGTCAATTTTTTATAGTTCAATGATTTATTTATTAAAAAAAAAAGATAGGGGTGTTGAGAACCGAATAGAATCAATGAATGTGATCCTTTCAGTTCGCTTTGGATTGGTTTTACAATGTGTAAAACCAAAATTTGGTTTATATTATGCAAAACTGGTGAATCTCGGTTCGGTTCTTGGTTTGTAAATCTACAAACCGACAAAATCGAACCGAACCGAATTTCTATTTTCTTTTAAACCTTTCTTTCGCGATTCATCGCGAATCCCTTGCCCTAATCGCCGCCACTCTCTTCAGTCTCCAGTCCCAGCGTCCAGCGTTCCTCCTTTCCCCTTAAACCATCCTTCGCGAATCGTCGAATCGGCACTCGACATTCGGCATTCGGCAATCTCCACTCTCCCCGCTTCAGATTTCAGCCTTTGTTGCCCTTCAGTAGTTCAGTGCTCTACAACCTGCCGACTGCACTGCATCTCTTTCAGTTTCACCCGTGACCCCCTCGCCCTAGGGACCCTCTGTCGCCGGACGTCGTATCGCCTTGCTCAGTGAGAACGACTCACGTCGCCAGACCGAGACGACACTCGCCACTCGCCTCTCCGGTGCACTCTGTCCTGCTCGCAATCTCGCCTCTCAGTCGACACTCGACTCCCTACAGTGAGTCTCTGCTTCCAGCTTACGGTTTTGTTGGTAAATGGTAACTCTCGAGAATGATGATAAATTACGGTTGATGATTGTTGTTAATTGGTTTGTGTTTTTGATATTGTAACTACTGTTTGTTTTCTACTGCTTGTTAATTGGTTGAAGTCTAGTTGTTTTTGATAATATATTGTTGAAGTGAGTTGTTGATGTCGCAAGTTTTGATTTCTACCGCAGTGTTGTACAAATTTTATTTTCTACAGAAGTGTTGAAGTGTAGGTGATCTTGATTTTCTACAGAAGTGGTTTATGTTGTTAATGATTGTTGTTTTCTATTGAAGCGTAGTTGTTCTTGATTTAACTAACTGAATTTTTGTGAATTAACAACAAATTTTGTGAATTGTGCTAGAAAGAGTGAGAAAGGAGAATTTGATTGTTTTTATATTTGAAGGAAAAAAAAAAGAGTGCCAGAACAGGAATAGGAAACAACGAAGTATTTGAAAGAAAAAAACAAAGTATGCAAAACTGGAACAGGAACCAAAATTCCGGTTCGAATCCGGTTCTCCATACAACCGGTTTCGATTTTTAAATTATAAAACCGAAATCAACCGGTTCGATTCGGTTTGGTTCAGTTCCACGTCGAAACCGAACCCAATCGGACCATGCACACCCCTATCTCCAGCCTAATTTTAGTAATATGTGGGTAGATCATATTATCCTCGTAACCAAACAGGCACTTCCGCTTCCCTCAATATCAAGGTTTTTGAGGTTTGGGAGGAAGAGAGAGATGGAAGGTCGGAGCGAGAGACGTCTATCTGCAGAGGGTGCGGCTGCCTTCCGAGAAGGTATCGAACTACTTCTATCTCAATGGTCCGCGCTTGAGCTTGCTGTAGAGAACGAGTGGGGCGGACGTGACTCGCGCTGCAAATCGGATCTACTGCGTTCCAATTTATTCTCCTGGTTCACTCAGTCAAAAGGTAAATTTTAGTGGCTCAAATCGAGTTGTCGTGGCTCTGGTTTAGTTCAGTTTATTTGGGTTTACTTTGATTGTACTAGAGTTTTTTTTTTTCTCTGGAAGTCGTAAAATTTGTTGTCATTGCATACTCCATTAGGATTGTGATAGGAACTCTTCCTTTATTTCTTGTAACCATTCACTTACAACCGTAGCAGACCTCACATCTACCACACCACCACACACCTCACTAATTTTTTACCTCACTCCCTACTCTCTCGTTTTTATATAATAGACGACTTATAACCACTCTCACTAACTAACTTCTCTTTCATAACTCTCCTATCCTATCAAATTGATTGTTAAGAATATGCCGAATGTTATTGATTGGCAAATTTTCACTGCTGGAAGCTCAATTTCTAGGTAAAAGAATGACGTGTCTGGCAATCCTTACTGCTTTCTATGGGTGGTTTCGGCTTTTCTTTTTCAATTTAGAAACTCGATACTGAAAGGTTATTCTACGTGTTTGGTAATACAAGTGATACATAATCATGTGATCCACTCATAATTTCTATGGCGACGGAAACAGAAATTAGTAATAAGGAGTCTTTTATTTGTTGGCCAACTGCATCACCTTACCATTCGTGGACACTGTTTGATATAATTGTCAACGTAATATTCTTGATATGTTTTTCTATTAAGATGTTCATATTTGTGTGGGCCTACCTTTGTCTACATCCTCAGGAATATGCGGTTTTTTCTATCTGTGCAGAACCACTTTATATTGATGATTTAGAAAACATTCTTGATGAAGCATTGCTATCTTTAAATACAGTCGGCGAAGATGGTAGCATTGAGGAGGTAAGTACTTCATTCAAATCATAGAGAAATTTTTTATCATTCGAATATATGTATTGATGAAATACTGTACAAAAAAGAGAGTTGCAAAAAAGAAAATTCTCAAACTCAGGGGACTATACAAAAGAATAATTACTTGTTCTTCCCCCATCAAAAAAGAAAAAGAAGAGACGCCATCAATGTGACTCCACCTATACAATATCCTTTTCAAAAACCATTTAATTTGCCTTGTTCCAAATACCCTGAAAAATGCTAGGAGGAACGACTTAAGCCACCCTTTTTCTTTTTTGCAACCCACATCCCACCTAAATCTCACAAAAAATCATGGGGATTTTTTTGTATAGAAAGTGGAGAGATGTGTTGGAATGCTTTTCCGCGTGATATGTTACTATCCTGTAGGGTGATTAACGGCTCAATAAAATAATGTATTTTTTTCAACTATAGAAGCAATATTATCCTCCGAACATGAAAAGAATATGGTAGTATACAAATTGTATGGAAAAGCAACTGCTGTAAGAAATAGTAGAAATATGATTGATGCTGGAAGCTATCCAAAACAATGAATAGTTTGGGAAACTGTTTCAAATGATCACTTGCGAAATAAAACACCTTCACCTGATGCATTGATCTCCTGAAGTTCTTCTTACAACGGTAATGTGTGGATTGTTGAATGTCAAGTATTTTATTTTCAGAGCATCTCTCTCTCTGGGCTTGCTGGTCTCATGTATTATCTTTTATGTGTTTCCTGGACATAATAATTTCCCTGATAATCCTTTTCTTAGCATTTTGGTCTGTGGAAATGATGACTTGAACAGATAAATTGTCATAAGAATTTGATGCCGGAATTGACTGAGTACTTTGATTTTATAATTCCAACATCTGAGAGTATCTCTTCTTATTATTGTAGGATAAGTATATTCTTGGTGAAGTTTGTTGTATTGAATCATTTTCCATGGGGTTTTAGTGTTCAAAACATCTTACCTTGAACTTTTAACTCAGATTTGTGATTCCAAGATTTTATTTTGGTAGTAGCTTCTTTGTTATCAGAATTTGCTTTGGAAAAGTTTTTCATTGACTTGCTGCTCTCAAACTATCCAGGTAGCTGAAAAGTTAATGATTATGCATGAGGATTGTTTGGAGAGTGATTTCAAATCTATTGTAAACCTTAGGAATGCTAGTTCGCAAAAGATCAATCATTCTCATGTCAGACAGGTATTCATACTTGCAACATTAGTGAATTTATTATTTATCTAGTTTCCATCTTCAAATTTATTTGATAATGAAAAATCATGAAATGGACTTGTACAAACTTGGTAGTCTGCACTAATTGATGCAACACAGAATTTGCGGCTGAAAAGAATCTTTGAGGATCATTTAGCTAGATAGTATTGATGCTATGGATACTAGAGTTTATCTTCATTTGAGTTGATTTAAGTCTATTGAAAGAAAACGTGCATTGTGTGCACAGTGATTATTCAAAAAAGTTAGCAATTAATTGCCGATACTCACGACACACTTTTCTGGCATCCTTCCGAGAAAAAAAAGTTAAAAAAAGTTTTCCTTCATTTATTTGTATGTTGATGAGATAGAATATCTCATTAAAGAGGTGTTTGAGTGATTTGATCCGTGAGGTGTTTGAGTGATTTGATCCGTGGTTGGCGTGAAATATTTTCTTTTGCATAGCTTCACCAATGTATATGTCAATGCAAACTTAAACCAGTAAATAAGTTGAAAAGGACGCACATTCTTTGTAGCATTCAACGATTTGTTTTTCTAAACATGCAAGGGTAAATGATGGTGATGAAGTTTTGTATATATCAAATGAGCTAGGTGAATGAGTTGGAGGACAGCGACTCAGATGACCCAGAGGAAGATAATACTTCGGACATGGCAGTTGACGTGCCAGAATCTCAGACAAGTTCAAATCAAGTTAACCTGCCAGTCGATGAGCCAAAGTCCAACCCAGCATCTATAGCAGAAGATGGATGGGTTAGAGTTTCATCTAGACGGAGTAAGGGTAAGAGACATTAGGTTCATTCAATTGCTTTGGACTTTCAAGTGAGTTCCTCTTTCACTCCTACAATGTGTCATAATATTAAAAAATATATATTGTGAAAAGAGAGAGTGTTACCGTGAGTAGAAACGATTTTTTGTTTTCACTTTCAAATGTCTATGATTGTTTTAACTCCACTGATAGAACTTCTTGATGTGATTTCTCTTCTCTAAAAAAACAATATCTATGAAAAAGTTTTGGAGGTTTGTATATATTGCCACTTAGCTCATTTTTTAACTCTTGGGTATGCATTATAGAATCATGCAAGTGGAAGATATCTCCTCGTCTCATTGAATAGTTGAAAGGTGTGAAGTGCGAGCTCGTGCACGTCACTCGAAACGAGAATTCACAGTACAATAATCTAAAAGATCAAGTTTTAATTGTAGTAATTGTGTTATTTTTTTATTGATTGAATAAATGTTTATATAAAATAAATAGTTGGCGTGATAGATGCATGAAAAAGAAAGAAGCACGATACCTATTATTAATTAATTTCATTCAATGCTAATTTTTCAATCTCGTAGTTCAAGATCTATGCGCTAGTCCAAGGTTGGTTTGGTCGGGAGTTCAACATCCATGTGCCAGTTCGACGTTGGTTTGGGCTAGCCCGTCCTTGAACTTAATTGTTATTAAAAAAGGTAAAGTATACGTTGGGCCTTGTTAAATAATATGGCAATTAACAAAACAATTATAAAATTTATATTTTTCGTTAAATAATATTTTTTTTTTACTGTGGAACGTTGTCTTTCTGCTTCGGAAAGTGAGTTTTTAGAATTGGACTCAAGAAAGATTACATTCCTCAGAGGAAGGAAGACGTCTTTTCAATCAAACTGTGAATTTTTTTAAATAATTTGATATCAAAATAATCTCGATAAAGAAAAGAAAAGGATAGAACATAAAAGAGAAACATCAAAATAAATTGTTTCTCTCAAATTATTGTTTTAAATTCAGATTAAATGACAATAGAATATTGAAATTATTAAGAGGAAAAAGACTTGTCTTCGTTCGTAATTCTCGAAACAGAAATATGTGAGAATCTTTGTTTTGTATTCTGAAAAACTCTGTCAAATATCAAAACAAAGTGTTCGAAATGCATGAGAGAATATATTTTCAAGAAGAAGCATCATATTCTTTCATTTTCAAAGTAAGTTCGCTGTTAACGACGATGTTTGCATAATTTATTTTTCATAGTTTAATATTTTATTTGTTAGCAAAAATTGTTTAGTGGTTGACTTGTTATTGATCCTATAGTTTAGTGGTTGTTTTATTAATTTTTGTAAATTATATTACATGCATGATCCCTTGATGGTGTTTTCAAATTATTTTGTATATTTGGAAATATTTTTTTTATTGCAAGTATGAACAACCACAACAAGTATGAACAACCACAAGTTTACTATAAAATATCATTGCAGAGAAAATTTTATGAACAAAATATTTAGGACACAAGACAAGTGTTGACAATTGTTATGTCAATGAAGTGTCAATATTTGAGATACATGATATATTGCGAAATTGTTTTATATAGTGCCATCTTTTTTGCTAGTGAAGGGGTTGACGAGATTAAGGAACGATGAACATGTTCTTGACATGGTGAAGAGTGGATGATAAAAAAAAAAATTGTAGGAGTTTATGTTGTGCATAAAGATGTTATACAATTTGAAGAAATTAGTGGTAGTCGAAGTGTTAGTTATGAAGAACTTGTTGAGATTGATAGTGAAGGGGTGGAGACACTATTTTTAATGATGGTAGATATGATATTGGAGGGACGATGGAGATCTGATTGGTGCTAATATTGACAAAGTACCTGTTGGAATGACACAAAAGGATAAGTTGAAGTAGGGACATAAGATGTTGAGGTGCATTCGACTTCTGTATCTTTGGATGAAGAATTTCATTCTATAAGTGAGTCAGATATTAGATTGTATAGCTGATGTGGCTGATATGGACTGTAAGTGCTAATGTCGAGAGTGATGTGGAAAGATAGTTATTTTACAGTTTATTAGAAACCTTGTATAAATACTCTTTTAGTTCATTCTCAATGTAATCAGATTGTTCATTTTTCTGATTCAACTTTGTTTCTTCAACTCTGTAATATGGTATCAGAGCAGAAATAACTCTGCTTCTTTTTTCCTTTGGACCTTTTCTTTGTCTAAAGGACTCCTTCTGTTTTGTTGCGGTTTCCAACGCAGTGGTTTCCTTCTTCTACACGATTCTTCATTATCTCTTATCCTTTGTTCAGTAATTTTCAGATGAGCAGAGGGAAAGGTGCGAGTTCTTCTGCGGTTCCTAACCCTAGCGCAAGTTTTTCTACCGTTGCTGAGGATGTCAGTGATCCATATTTCTTGCATAATAGCAATCATCCCGATTTTGTCTTGGTTTTTCACTTGATGAACGATGCTAATTTCCATACTTGGAAGCGTGCAATGGTCATGGCGTTGAACGCGAAGAACAAAGTTCAGTTTGTTGATGGTACGATTCAGCGTCCTTCTCCTTCAGATCCTCAATTCAATAGATGGAATTGGTGCAATAGTATGGTAAATTCTTGGATCTTGAATTCTGTTAGTAAGGATATTGCAGAGAGTTTACTATATTTGACTTCATCCGTAGCTATTTGGAAAGATTTGCACGATAGATTTAATCAAGGAAGTGCTCCACGGGTTTATCAAATTCGTACTCTGTTACTTTCTTTATCACAAGGTGTTTTGGATGTTAATGGATATTACACAAAATTTAAGACTTTATGGGATGAATTGGAAGATTTTAAATCAATTCCTAATTGTACTTATGGAGGTGCTCGTTTACTGATTGAGCATCAACAACAAGAATTCATCATGCAATTT
The DNA here is from genome assembly GCA_022433065.1 of Begonia loranthoides. Lineage (NCBI taxonomy): Eukaryota > Viridiplantae > Streptophyta > Magnoliopsida > Cucurbitales > Begoniaceae > Begonia > Begonia loranthoides. Next base: position 8,695,788 of record CM039485.1, read on the forward strand.
CTAATGGGTCTGAATGATTCTTTTTCTCATATTAGAAGTCAAATTTTAATGATAGATCATTTGCCTTCCATGAGTAAGATTTTCTCTTTAGTCATTCAGGAGGAACGTCAACAGATGATTAAGATTTCTTTGACTGATTCTACTGATAAGTTGGCTTTCTTGTCTCATTCTAGCTCTCAGAGTCATATTCCTCTTCTAAGGGGAGGCGGGATAGACCGTTTTGCTCTCATTGCAAAGTTGCAGGTCATACAGTTGATAAATGCTTCAAACTTCATGGTTACCCACCGGGTTACAAGCTGAAAGACAGAAATTCCGGAAGAAATTTTGTTGATGTAAATTCTGTTGAAGCTCGGCCTTTACCCTTCACTGACTTATCTTCTGTTCAGAATCTCTCAGCTGATCAGTGTCATCAAATCATTGCACTCTTGAGTTCTCAGTTACAGTAAACTTCGCATCAATTCAATTCAGGAGACATCTCAGCTGCTGAACCTTCTGTTTCAAACATTACAGGTATTTTATCTGTTTCCAATTCTTCTTTACAACCTGCCATTTCTAATTCCTCAAGTTGGATTTTGGATACTGGTGCCACACATCATGTTTGTTTTAATCTTGACCTTTTATGTGCTTCTTATTCTGTTTGTCAACATTTTGTCGCTTTACTGAATAATTCCAAGGTTGCAATTGACAGAATAGGTTCTGTTCGTCTTAATCAGAACATTATCCTTTCTAATGTGTTGTTTGTTCCCTCTTTTCGCTTCAACTTGTTGTCTGTTAGCATGTTATCTTCTGTATCAAATTGTTTTTTCCTTTTTTGTTATAATTAATGTGTAATTCAGGACCGACTATCTGCCAAAACGATTGGGAGAGCTAGTCGGGTTGGCAATTTGTATGTCCTGCCTCAATCTTCCTCTGCTTCCACTGCTTCTCATGTTTCTGTATGCACAATAAATGATCAAATAACCTCAGCCGATAATTCTCTTTGGCATTATCGGTTAGGCCATGCTTCTTTTTCTAAAGTTCAAGCTTTACAGAACATTTTACATTTGAATTTAATAAAGGATTTCATTTGCCCTATTTGTCCTCTTGCTAAACATCGTTCTTTACCATTTATTTCTGCTAATAATATTTCTCAACATTGTTTTGATTTGATTCATTGCGATGTTTGGGTCCTTTCCGTATTGAAACTCATGATGGTTTTCAGTATTTTTTAATCATAGTAGGGCGATTTGGCTGTATTTTTTGCATTCCAAATCTGAAGTTTTGAAATATATTCCTGCCTTTATCACTATGATTGAAACTCAATTTCATACGACAATTAAAAGTATTAGATCAGACAATGCTCCTGAATTTTCACTTTCAGATTTTTACAACAAAAAAGGTATTATTCATTATCATTCTTGTGTCGAAACTCCTCAACAAAATTCTATTGTTGAGAGGAAACATCAATACATTTTGAATGTTGCTCGTTCTCTCTTATTTCAGTCTCATATTCCTCTTAAATTCTGGGGTGAATGTGTTTCTACTGCAGTATATTTGATTAACCGGTTGCCTTCTGTTGTTATATCCAATCAACCCCTTTTGAAAGGTTATATTCTAAATTTCCTGCTTATAATCATCTTAAAGTGTTTGGATGTTTATGTTTTGTTTCCACTTTGAAAAGTTCTCGGGATAAATTTTCTCCTCGAGCTAAAACTGTTGTTTTTCTTGGTTATCCATCTAGTTTTAAAGGATATAAAGTCTTGGATCTTGAAACCAATAAAATTTCAATTTCACGGAATGTTGTTTTTCATGAATCTGTTTTTCCTTTTAAATCTCCTTCATCTACATTTCAAAATCTTATTTTTTCTGATCCTGTGGTACCTACATCTCCATCCAATGTTTCTTCTTCCGATTTATTAGTTTCTTCAGATAGTTCAGAATCTGGACCTATAAATCGAGCTCCCATTGTTCCTGTTTTTAATTCTCCAGATCCTCCTTCTAAAAGGCAGTCTAAGCCTCCATCTTATTTGGCTGACTATCATTGTTTTTTGTCTAACAAATTGTCTTTTCCTTTTCTTTCCAATTGTTCTTACCCTCTTTCTAATCACATTTCTTAGAATCGTTTATCTCTTCCTTATAAATCTTATACTTTAGCTCTTTCTTCTTTCATTGAACCAAAATATTTTCATCAAGCTGTTAAAAATTCTAATTGGAAAGATGCGATGTGTGCTGAACTTAGTGCTCTTGAGGACAATAACACTTGGACAATGACATTGTTGCCTTCTGGTAAGCGTCTCATTGGTTGCAAATGGGTTTATAAAATAAAACGTCAAGCTGATGGTTCCATTGAACGTTATAAGGCAAGGTTAGTTGCCAAGGGTTACACTCAACAAGAAGGTATTGATTTTCTTGATACATTTTCTCCAGTTGCAAAGTCTGTTACTGTTAAGGTTTTGCTTGCACTTGCTGCTGTCCATGATTGGATTTTAGTTCAATTGGATGTTAATAACGCATTTCTTCATGGTGATCTAGTTGAAGAAGTTTACATGAGTCTACCTCCTGGATATTCTGAGTTGCGCTTTTCTGGACAGGGGGAGCCCAATATGGTTTGCAAACTTAACAAGTCTTTGTATGGCTTACGGCAGGCTTCTCGTAATTGGTTTTCTAAATTTTCTACTGCCATGATTGCTCTTGGTTTCTCTCAATCTAGTGCTGATAGTTCTTTATTCATTTTTTCTACATCTGAGCATTTTACAGCCATTTTGATATATGTGGATGATGTTATAATTGCTGGGAGTTCTGCTATTTACATTAATATCATTAAATCCTTGCTGAATGACAAGTTTAAATTGAAGGATTTGGGTGATCTTCGATATTTTCTTGGTTTGGAAATTGCTAGAAATGCTACTGGAATTACATTGAATCAAAGGCATTATGTTTTGGAACTTCTGTCTGATTCTGGTTTGCTGGGCTACAAACCTGCTTCTATTCCTATGTCTCCTACTTGCAAACTTTCTGATTCTGGCTCTTTTTTAGAGGATGCTTCAGTTTTTCGTAGACTTATTAGTCGTCTTTTGTATCTTACTTTTACTCGACCTGATATCTCTTTTGTTGTCAATTCTCTTAGTCAATTTCTTGCAGCTCCTCGGACGTCTCATTTGAAACTTGCGTATCAGGTCTTACGGTACTTGAAAGGAACTCCTGGTCAAGGCTTATTTTTCTCAAAGCATTCTGTTTTGTAGCTAAAGGCGTTTACTAATTCTGATTGGGCGTCATGTCCTTCTTCTTGGCGTTCTATCAGTGGCTCATGTGTGTTTCTTGGTGACTTCTTGATTTCTTGGAAATCCAAAAAGCAGTAGGGGTGGGCAAATCGGTTCTCGGTTCCGGTTCCGGACCTCTTGGAATCGACCATTCGGTTCTCGGTTCCAAGAGTGAGGAATCAGAACCGGAACCTCAAGGAACCAGACCCGGAACTGGAACCGAATCTCGGTTCCGATTCCAAACTTGTGTCCTGAATAGTGGCAGTGAAAAAAAAAACAAAAAAAAGAAGCTACATGGTGCCCTAATCTGAATCATCAAATTGACTACAAAATAGATTAGAAGCTTGAATATAAAACAGAACTAAAGCTCAAATTGAATGTCATTTCTATAAGCTTAACCACAAGATTGAACCATAAACATCCAGTTGAATAATAGCACTTCATTTAATTTCAAGTTTAAAATCTGTGATACAAAGTGGAATGATGCTACTCATTCTGCCCAACTAACCTACTCTCCAGCAAGAGGATCAGGAGTATTCTTAACAAGTAAACTCTCCTGCTTCAAAGGATTTGGAACAATTGACCTTATGACCTAAAGATGGAAAAAATACATAAAAAATTATTTAGTAAATTTGAAGTGTTGGAGAATGCAACTTTAGAAATATACAATGCTAAAGGTTGACAATCTTGTAGTAGTGAAAAAACATCCTATGATATCCAAGAATAAAATCCCTACCTCTCCATCATTAGATTCCATAAAGTCCTGTTCTTTTCTTGAGTTCAGAGGATCAGGGTCCTTGAGAATTTCAATTTTGCACATTTGAAAATCTCTTCACAAGCCGGAGGTGAAGAAATCAGTAGCAATAAAAAAAGCAGAAATCTGATATCAAATAAGTGATTTCTCATAGGTAAACAGAACCCAAAATCTTTATTCTTGGGTTATCAACAATAAGAATTCAAAGCAGATTTTTAACCATACAAAATCTATCACCCATCCAGAAATCAAAAACAGAAGCAATTAACAACTATTTGTAAACCGAAAATCAAAACCCCAAAAATTTCAACCTCACTAAGAGTTAGATACACACCTCGACCAGAGAAACGGAGGAAGCCTCGATTCGAAGCTCACTTTCCTCTTCCTATCAACGAGAAGCTTCGAATCAAGAAAAGCAAACGAAGGGGAGAGAAACGAACCTGAGAAGGGCAAGAACCAAGAAGGCAGAAACGGGAAGGGTAGGAACTGAGAAGGCGAGACTGCGAGAGTGGGAGTGCACCGATCTGAGGGAATTGGGAAGGTCAAGGGTGCCGATCTGATCTAATCTGTCTAAGGGAACTGGGCAAGAGCAAGAAGAGAACCGAGGTGAGGCGAGAAGAGAACACGAAGTCTTCTCTTCGTGACGAGGATCTGGTACCCTCACCCAGTCATCCTCTTCACAAATATCGGTTCCCGCGGTTCTATACACCAAGAACTGAGACCAGAACCGAACCAAGAAGCCAGAACCGGAACCGAACCACATTCAATTTTTGGAACCAATAACCGGAACCGAACTGGAACCGACCAGCGGTTTCGGGTCGGTTCTCGATTCTGGTCGGTTCTTGTCCACCCCTAAAAAGCAGCATAGAGTCTCTCGCTTTTCTGCTGAAGCTGAGTTTCGAGCAATGGCTTTTACAACTTGTGAGATCATTTGGATTTCTGCATTATTGAAAGATTTTCGTATTAATTTTCTTCAGCCTGCTCTACTGTATTGTGATAATCAGGCCGGTCTCCACATAGCTGCTAATCCCATTTTCCACGAACGGACTAAACATATTGGAATCGACTGTCACATTGTTCGTCAAGAACTTCTGCGTGGTACTATTAAGGGTTTTTATGTTAGCTCCAGATTTCAATTAGCTTATGTTTTTACCAAAGCTCTACATCCTCATTTGTTCATGATTTGTTAGGCAAGATGTAAATTATCAATATTCATTCTTCATCTTGAGGGGAAGTATTAGATTGTATAGCTGATGTGGCTGATTTGGACTGTAAGTGCTGATGTGGAGAGTGATGTGGAGAGATAGTTATTTTACAATTTATTAGAAACCTTGTATAAATACTCTTTTAGTTCATTCTCAATGTAATCAGATTGTTCATTTTTCTGATTCAACTTCGTTTCTTCAACTCTGTAATATCATATGATGAAAAAAGTGAGAATAGAACATGATCAGCCCCTACTTCCTTAGAGCTATTCTTAGGAATAACATTTGCTTGTAAGACATTAGAGACCTAACAGTTGACTATGCATTGAAAAATGGACATAAAGTAAAAAAATTGTGAAAATTGAGTCCAAAAAAGGAGCGTTGAGGGATATAAGTGGCGATTGCACGCCTCAAAGAGATAAAGAGTGAATTCAGCTATCAAATCATAAGTTATAATAATGAACACACGTGTTCATGTAACATGGAGAGTAAACATGTTTTTGGATATTTGGATGTCGAGACATTATGTATAAAAGTTCATTATTAAGACAGTAAACAAGAATTACAATGTCTACATTATTTTAAGTCTAACATAAAGTGGAAGAAAGCTCGAAAGGTTAATGAAGATAATTATGAAGATCAATATAATCAACTATAGTCTTATGAAAAAGAGATTCACAAGTCTAAACCGAGCATCACTTTAATTGTTAGTGTAAAGGGTAATGATTTCTCACCATATTCAATATTTAAAAGACTTTACATATGTCTTGTTGCATGCAAGAGAGACATAGCAGAGGACAGTAAACCTATCATTTGTTCAAACATGTCATCTAAAGGAGCAACACCCGCGACAATTGCTTACAACGGTTGGGATTGATGGGAATGATAGACTTTGTCCACTTGCCTTGTAGAGCTAAATTACGAGTGAGTTTGGTTCTTGATTTTTGGACTCACTATATGGACCACTCGTAAGTGTGGATGGACATTTATTTCTTATCACCAAAATGTGTTGTGCATTGTCCTTTTTGCTGAGTGTATCTTTTATTTATTTTGTCTAATATGTTTCATTGTTGTAATTTATGGTTTGGTACCAACACTAGAAACAATAGTACCTAAAGTTGAGCATCATTTTTCCTAAAATCAAGACCAACTATCTTGCGATTCAGATTCTAAAGTTGTTATAGCAAGTGGACAAAGTCTATCATTCCCATCAATTCTAATCATTGTAAGCAATTGCCTTGCACACTGTCCCTTTAGATGACAAATATCTAAACAAATGATAGGTCTGCACTTTGCCATGCTTATCTTGCATGCAACAACACATATGTAAAGTCTTTTAAATATTGAATATGGTGAGGAATTCGCAAAAGTGTAGGTAATGCTATGTCTATGGAACATATGCCTAGACTTTTGGGGATGCACTGTTTTGCGTCCGCGAATACACTGTTTTGTGGTTGTAGATGCTATTCTACATATTTTTTTTTTTTACGGATTTTGGTTTGAGTTCTTAATCCTAGTTTAGAACCCTCCCATCTCTCTTGATTATTTTGTTAATGGGAAATTCTTATTTTCGTGTTATAGATTCAAACGATTTTGAGGATTTTGAACTGAGACCCGAGGTTATAGCTCTGGTCAGTAAGAAAAGCAGTTGTTGTCGAGGTAAATATTTTATACTTTATGTCCTGCATCGCATGTCATAGTTTTCAAAACATATTTTGTGGGTTGCCACATATGAAAACTTGACATGGACTATTCAACAGCAAATCTATTTTTATATTATACGTATGTGAGTTTTACATATTTATTTTCCGTGCATGATATCTGATTGTGATCTAATATGTATATTCGGGATGATAAATCCTCTTGATGCTTTGAGTTATCTTAGTATCCTCATGCTATCCTCATGCATCTTCTGTTGGGTGAAGATTGCTTATATGAATGTGCAAAATGGATAATAGGACATTGGTGACATGCCTTTGGGAATCTCTAAAGTGATATAGGTAATTGGGAGGTGATGATGTGCTATTTGGGTTTCGAATCCCTAAACCTGCTTAGGGTATTTTGTCACCCGGATTGAAGGTTGTGTCGTCGCTGAGTTTTACTCACTTAATAACATTTTCATTTGATAGGCATTTGTATCGTCGTGGAGCTACACTCGTTGGCAAGCCTTGTTAATTTGGATTTAACAGGTTGTTAGTCATTGAGTAATTCGTTGTTGGTAATCTTTGTAGGATCGATATGAACCTAAGCGGGGTGTGAATTAGGTGTTCTAATCTTTTCGTGCGATATGTAAATCTCTAAATCCCTATGTGATTTATCGCATACAATTAAATCAATAAAGCATAAATGTAAAGAGATAAGGGAAAAGAGATGCAAAAAAAGTTTGTTAATGCCGTTCGGCAACCCCACATACGTCTGTGCTCCAAGCCTCCCTTGGAGATCCTTAATTTTTTCAACCTCCCCGGTTGATGATGCTTGACTTACGGGTGTCAAACAAACCGTTACAAGCGACTATTCCCAGCGTCACCATTTCCATGACTATTACGGGGTGTCACCCTTTGATTAAGCTTCCAGGCATCAATCGAGCCTTTGATTGTTTCGGGCGTCACCCTAATTTGACGAACTCGTAGGGAGTCACCATTTACAATTAAGTACAAAGTGTTTAGGAATTGAAAGCTCAAATCTATTCCAAACTCTCCCAAATTGAATTCTCAAGCTTGGGGTTAGGAGAGTTGGATTATAACCTCACTTAAATGTAAGAGAAGTTGAGTGTAAAATTTGGCAGAGCTTCGCTACTTCTCTCGGTTTGTTATGTTGAGCTTCGGAGTGCTTTTATATATAGACATTTGTGACGACCCAATTTTTTTTTTACCTTTAAAAATACGTGAAATTTAAAAACTTTTGTAAAATAACTAAAATCTTCATAATCAGAGTGCTAAAAAGCCAGACCGTCAAAACCCTTTCATTATATTCATCATGAAAATCGTTTATTAAAACATAGTGAAAGCATAAATGATTTATTTGAAACATTAACGAAAGCAAAAACAATCTATTTAAAACATACTAAGTAAATCATTACGTTTTAATTGTTACAAAACTCATTTCTCTTATTTAGCCTGACCAACCACAAGTTCTACCCGTGTAAATTCATTATGAACTGCTTCATGTTTTATTCATCATTTTTCTCGTGCATACACATGTACCTACACCACAAGTAAACTGTAAGCCCAAAAGCTTAGTAAGGAATGAGAATATGCAATATGATCATGTCTATCTTTAGTTCACTTGGAATGGGTCCTTCCCAAATCAATCTTTTCATTACGTTTGTTCGTTCATAACTCATACATCGAACTGGAGGTTGGAGAAACCCATGTGTGATGGTATAGTTTGATTTGCTTCTAGCATCCTGTGTACAAACTAGTCCCTTTCCCGACAAGGTAGGGGTGTAACCTAGCTACCAGACTAGATCCGAACTACCCATCCGCCCCCCAACTTCCTATCATTCATCATCATTTGTTTCGTTCATTCATTGTCCCCACATCATGCATGTGAGTACCACCCCGAAATGGCACTCCTTACTTGTTCTATTATCATGATGCATATTGACACAATATAAAACGAATGATAATTTAAACAATGAATATCAAGAATAACACTAATTGAAAGCAGGTATATGAACGAATTGAAAACAACATATAACATGCTTGAATCTACAGAACATAACAATAAAGAAATGGCAAAGTGAACATGCTATTAATTGTTAGTTACGAATTAAACATGCTTAATAGTAATACAATGGCATAGACATGAAATTAATAATTAAACGAAAGCATGTTCAACTATTAACTAATGGAAACATGCTTAATGAACAACCCATGGAAACGTGCTTGATAAATAACTTATGGAAACATGCTTGATTTGTAATTATAGTATAATAAACAATGCTAACTACGCATGCTCATCGAAACAAGACAATAAACAAAATTAATTACACATTCTCATCTAAACAAGACAATAAACTAAACTAATTACGCATGCTCATCTAAACAAGAACAGAATCGTAATCATGGAAACATGCTTAATAAATAATCTACTGCAAACGTGCTTGATACAAGATAATAAAGAAACACACAAACACTACTTGTGGGTAGGGCCTCCACTGGCCAACGACTCTACCCAATCATTACCTCGAAGCTTTAACACGTATTAGCACCTAATCGTTATCCTTCTTCTACCTTCACAATTTAACAATGTTTAATTATTAATCAGTTTATTAATCTCGACGTCTTTTTCTATCTTAAGTTCTTATTCTTTACATACAAGAGTACCCAACCAAACTTGCTTCGTTAATATAACCCAACCTAACAAATTAATCTAAATCTCAACATGCGACGACTTAATCCAAATAACAGAATATATTTATCTAATTAATGATCTGAATCCAAATCCACAGAACATATGACCACAATGTATATGCCCACAACATTATTATCCAAACATGACCAAGTACCATCCAAAAGGGGGCATTTCCACATATTCAATGTCCAATAAAACCCAGCCAACTGAGCGTATCATATTCCAACTTCAACAGCCAACATATTAATAACCAACAACATCCAAACAATAATTATAGTCCAGCCATATTCCACTGTCACAAGTAATAAGCAAGTTTTACACTTTCACATAATTATTTCCCTCGGTAGAAACATACCTCCCATGTCAATAGTGAACCGAATTCAAACCAAAAGAATATATCCATTGAAGTAGTGATTCACAGAATAATTCATTTCCCAACAAAACCATTTCCAGAATTATATTGCTCAAAAGACAAACAGGAAATCAACTACAGAATATGGATAACAACTTCGGTATTTTAATAGATTCTACCAATTAAATAGACAGTTCCATGAATCAAATTACTAAATTGAAATTATCAAATGTTGCATGGCCATCACTTTCCAAAATACAATAGTTGTTTCATCACAAAGGCAGTAAACAATCGAGGGTCCAAATATAGCTTAATCACAGGGCAGAATCTCCAACAATAATTCATACGGAACCTATCCTCAATCATTTATAACAAGCAATAATTAATCAGAGAACTATTTTCCAACACTGCCACATAATTCTTTCGGTCATTAGCAACAGACTCATGCATTAGCATTACCTGAAGGAGCCAAAGAGACCCGAGGGAAGCACAGAGAAGACTTCCTGCTCCTCTGCTCCCTTTTCTCTCGGCCATTCACATCACTGCACCAATGACAGGAGCTTCCCCGTCCAATCCAGCTCAGTCCTCACCTTAGTCCCCAGCTCCAGAGAGGGAGCTCTCTCTCGTCTGGGTCTCTCAACCCCAGTTGCACTTCACCGAAGAGAGGATCACTCTCTGCCAAGACCAGAAGGCAGAGAGTATAAGCTCTCTCGCATGCTCGACCAACCACGCCCGAGGAATTATCCTCGAATATGCCAGCAGCTTGTCATCCACGCGGCTACCTAGAGCCGCACACTGTCGGCTTCACCAGAGCAAGAGCCAGCGAACCAGTTCGGACCGAACTGCAAGCTGGACCAGCAGTTTCCTTCGCAAACCGACCCCGGCCCTAGTCGTTCGCCGCGATGGTCGCTGCCATCCTAGCCATGCCTGCCGAATCACCCCATCAGCAGAACATCAGGGAGGAGAAGAACAAAACTTACCTTGGCCGAGACTTCGCCGGAAGACTGCACAAGGAAACTTCGGCCCAAAATCACCCCACAGCACAGGCGTTTCTCCGACGCCAAACACTCGCACCGTGCTTCATCGGACTCATCGTTACCGTGAACCCACACACCCGAGCTTGTTACTATGATGGCTGGAAGAGCTGGAAGACAAAGAAGAAGAGGACTGCGCGTCCTAATAGCCAGAAGTGAAGATACGACGACGTAGGATTAAATGATGTGGAAGACAATTAGAAGAGAGTGAAATATTATAAATAGTCTGTAAGCTTCAGAGAGAAGGGGAGGATATGTGTGAACTCTTTTGTTTTTGTCTCTTCTCCTGTAATTTTCCTCTCAGCAATAGAAAAGCAGAGCCTTCCGGCTCTTTTCGTTTTCATATTTTCAGGTGAAAACACAACAAGTAGTATCAGAGCAGCAACGATCCTATGGTTGAGACCAGAGCCAAAGCAAATGAAGATGCGTTACAACGCTTGGACTCGGAGGTGAAAGAGTTGGTCGGAACTGTCACTGCCGTTGCAGCGCAACTCCAAGATTCTGAAAATTTTTTTCAACAGATGACTACCAGACAGGAACGATTGGAGAGTACAGTACTCACCTTTGTTCAGGATACTTCCGCTAAACACAACAACGTGATGACTGTTCTGAATCAATGGGTAATACCTAGAATAGAACCCAAAGGAAAAACCCAGGGGCAAGCAAAGCACTTCACCCATGCTGATGTTGCTTCGTCATCCCATAGAGCAAGAGACCCTGTTCGCCTTGATCTTCAGACACATACACGATTGCCTAAACTGGATTTTCCATTCTTTTCAAAGGATAACCCACAAGAGTGGATTCGGAAGGCTAACAGGTACTTTGAACTTCATCAAATCCCTGCTACTATTAAGGTAGGAGTAGCAGAACTGTACTTCAAAGACCAAGCTGATATTTGGTTTCATGGATGGATAAATTCAGTTAAGGAGGTTACGTGGGAGTGTTTTTCGGTTGCTTTGTGCAGACGATTTTCAGAAAACACTGCGGAGGACATAATAGAAACTTTTAGTAAGATAGTTCAAACTAGTTCAGTTCAAGAATATCTGGAACATTAACTTCTCCTAGCTCAAGTCCAACATGTATTGCCTTTATGGCCAGAATCTTTTTTTATTGCTATCTTTACAAGCGGCCTTCGTGAGGAGATTAAGGCTATGGTTAAAATGCACAGACCAACCGACTTGGCTCATACCAGTGAGATCGCCTTGTTACAGGAGTCAGCGATGGCTTTTCTGCAGAAGTTGGCCAAAAGTTCGAAGCCCGTGGTTTTGTCAAAATGGACAGATTCGGCTATGACTCAGAATTTTTTACCAGCCACTCCTGACTCTAAGACTGTAATAGAGAAACCTCCAATACGATTTCAAAAGGTTCCTTAGGCTGATCTCCAACTCCGGAAACAGTTGGGCTTATGTTTTAAATGTGACGAAAAATATTTTGCAGGCCATGTTTGTAAGAATCGAACCTTAAACGTTATTATTGTGGATCAATCTGAAGAGGAGGAGGTTCTAGCAGATTCTGTTGTTTTAGAGCACTCTTCTAGTGCCTCTCCTGCCATGGAAGTTTCTTTGCATGCTTTAGCAGGTCACACTTCTACCTCCACTTTTCGTCTAAAAGGTTTCGTACATAATCACCCTATTTCCATTTTAATTGATAGTGGAAGCACCAACAGCTTTATGGATGAAAAGCTCGCTAATCGCCTGCAGTTCAAGTTAGATTTTTCCAATCCAGTGTCTGTTACAATTGCCAATGGGGATACAATTTTTAGTGCTCATATCTCTTCTCCAATTCAATGGACTATGTCAGACATTCCTTTTACCTTTGCACTGCGCACTCTCCAGTTAGGCGGCAGTGACTTAATACTGGGCATGGATTGGATGGCTTCAGTTAACCCTGTTACTTTTGATATCCATCGTAATCGGTTAAATTTTTGTTACAACCACATTGATTATTCACTTCCTAATCTTTATCTTCCTATTGCAGTGCACCCTATTTCGGCTAAATCTCTTCTGGCCTACTGTAGTCAGCAACCATATTGTCATATGGTCCACCTTACAACTCCAACTGTGGAGACCGAGCAACCAATTCCACAGTTCCTTCAAAAGTTGTTGGATACATTTAAGGATGTTTTTGCCACGCCTACTGGCATGCCTCCTTGGCGCTTTCACGATCACAAAATACCATTGTTCCTAATGCCAAGCCTTTTAAACTCGCTCCATATCGTTGCCTATTTTCGCAAAAATCTGAAATAGAAAGGCTTGTTCGAGAAATGTTATATGCAGGTATTATCTCTCCAAGTAATAGCTCGTTTGCTTCTCCGATTTTACTCGTAAAAAAAAAAAGATCGGCAATGGAGATTTTGTGTAGATTATCGACAACTCAATGCTCTCACAGTAAAGAATAAATTCCCCATGCCCATTATTGATGAATTACTGGATGAGTTATGTGGGGCGACAATTTTTTCTAAGATTGATCTACGAGCAGGTTACTACCAAGTTCGGGTGTGTGAGACAGATTGCTTCAAAACTGCCTTTAAAACTCATCAAGGTTTATATGAGTTTAAAGTCATGCCATTCGGTTTAACAAACGATCCAGCCACGTTTCAATCATTGATGAATACAGTTTTTCAACCTTTTCTCCGTAAGTTTGTTCTCGTATTTTTTGATGATATTTTAGTATACAGTCCAGATATGGCATCACATTCCCAACACCTAGCCTCGGTGTTGTTCTTACTGCGGCAACATCAACTGTTCGCCAAACTCTCTAAATGTTCATTCGGCCAAACACGTATTGGTTATTTGGGTCATGTTATTTCGGCCAGCGGAGTAGAAGCAGATCCGATTAAAATTGAGGCTGTGTTGCACTGGAGCAGCCCACGTTCAGTTAAACAGCTTGGATTTTTGGGCCTTACTGGTTATTATCGAAAGTTTATTCGAGGTTACGGAGTTTTGGCCAAGCCTTTGACTTCTCTTTTGAAAAATAATTCTTTTGAATGGACTGCAACTGCTGAAGAGGCTTTCTAGGCTTTATGCCAAGCTATGTGTTCCCCACCTGTTTTGGCTCTCCCTGATTTTTCGCAGCCATTTGTAATTGAAACTGATGCATGCCTGGGCGGTATGGGGGCTAGTTTGATTTAGCAAGGTCATCCAATTGCTTATATGAGTAAGCCATTTAATACTCGTAATATGGGTTTATCTATATATGAGAAGGAATTGCTTGCTCTTGTCACAGCAGTACAACTTTGGCGCCATTATTTAGAAGGCAACAGTTTTATTATTAAGACTGATCAGCAAGCATTGAAGTTTCTCTTGGAACAACGCATTACCACTCCGGTTCAGCAAAAATGGCTCACCAAACTGCTTGGTCTCGATTACACCATACAATATAAACAAGGCAAATTTAATACTGCGGCAGATGCTCTTTCGCGAAAAGATTCTATGGATGCTACTTGCTCTGCTATCTCTTCCTTATTGCCAGCTTGGATTAGTGAAGTTCAATCTAGTTATGACAATGACCCCTAGATATCAGACTTAATCACCGCTATTCTGTCCTCTGGTTCTCCTTCGTCAAATTTCCTATGTGAACGGCTTGGTTCGTTTTAAAGGCAAGATCATTTTGGGTAACTCTAATGATATTCGTTTCAGAGTTATTAGCTCTCTTCATGGTTCAGCAGAAGGTGGCCATTCTGGAATACAAGCTTCTTTACATAGAGCTCGTGCTATTTTTTGGTGGCCAGGCATGTCCAAAGCCATTACTACGTTCATTCGCCAGTGTTCCATTTGTCAACGCTGTAAACATGATAATTCAGCTTATCCTGGTTTGCTTCAGCCCTTGCCTATTCCTAAGCAACCTTGGACTCATATTTCCATGGATTTTATAGAGGGTCTCCCTTCCTCACATAAAGCCAACTGTATTCTAGTCGTTATCGACCGCTTCACTAAATATGGTCATTTCTTATCTTTGACCCATCCTTTTACAGCACTTACAGTTGCTTCTCTTTTTCTGGATAATATTTACAAGCTTCATGGATTACCGACTTCTATTGTCTCCGATAGAGATAATATTTTTATTTCCTCATTTTGGCGTTCTCTGTTTTCGGCCCTGGGAACAGAGCTACACATGTCTTCAGCATATCATCCTGAATCAGATGGTCAAACAGAACGCTTAAATCAGTGTTTAGAGATGTATTTGCATTGCATGTCTCATGCACACCCACATCAGTGGCGTCAATGGCTTCCCTTGGCAGCACCACTCTGCCATCAAAATGTCTCCGTTTGAAGCTTTATATGGGTATTCTCCCCCTTGGTTGGCCCTCGGTCCATATCAATCCACTAATGTTGCTGCAGTTGACTCCTTTTTGTTCAATCGATATGTCGTTGATCGTTCGCTTTTTCAAAATCTTGCATAAGCTGAAGCTCGAATGAAAGCTTATGCTGACAAACACCGCACAGAGCGTTCTTTTGATGTAGGCGATTTTGTTTATCTTCACCTTCAGCCATATCGCCAGCTCTCTTTAGCTGACCGCTCTTCTCAGAAGCTCTCACCGCGGTATTTTGGTCCTTTTCAGGTGCTGGAGCGTATTGGGCAGGTCGCCTATAAATTGGCTTTACCCCAGACGTCATGCTTGCACCCAGTTTTTCATGTTTCCCTTCTCAAGAAACATATTGGTTCATCTGCCACTACTTATCCAGATCTTCCTTCTGAATACACTACTTCTGTCGCTCGTCAACTAGAAGCCTTACTGCAGACTCGGGTCGTGAAACGTGGTAATACACCAGTTACTCAATGGCTGATTCAATGGGCGAATCACTCTGTTGCTGATGCTACCTGGGTGGATTTTGCCATTATTACTGCTGAACATCCTTCTTTTCAACCTTGGGGACAAGGTTTTTTCAAGAGGGGAGTATGTTACAATGATGGCTGGAAGAGCTGGAAGACAAAGAAGAAGAGGACTGCGCGTCCTAATAGCCAGAAGTGAAGATACGACGACGTAGGATTAAATGACGTGGAAGGCAATTAGAAGAGAGT
Source organism: Begonia loranthoides (assembly GCA_022433065.1). Lineage (NCBI taxonomy): Eukaryota > Viridiplantae > Streptophyta > Magnoliopsida > Cucurbitales > Begoniaceae > Begonia > Begonia loranthoides. The sequence continues at coordinate 8,711,750 of CM039485.1, forward strand.
GAAATATTATAAATAGTCTGTAAGCTTCAGAGAGAAGGGGAGGATATGTGTGAACTCTTTTGTTTTTGTCTCTTCTCCTGTAATTTTCCTCTCAGCAATAGAAAAGCAGAGCCTTCCCGCTCTTTCCGTTTTCATATTTTCAGGTGGAAACACAATAGAGTTCTCTCTCCCGTCGTCTCTCCCGCTCGGTTGCGCTCCCGATTGCTCACTTATCTCTCTCTTGTTTCTCTCTTTTCGTCAGCAAAGAATGGTCGAAGACCAAAACCAAATCTCCCCCCCCTTTTCCATCTGATTTCTTGACCCGAACCATGGCTAGTGAGAACTGGTTCGGCTAAACCGGTTCAGCCATTCTCCTCTCCATTTAATCCTTTTTTATTTTAAATTTTCACTTAAATCCTTTCCCTAATAATCTATTTAATTTTATTTTGAACCAATTCCAATTAATCACACTTTCCTTCTTTATTCCTCAAACCAACCACTCATTTATTTTCGAATTGAGCCAAACCAAACTGGCTCAGTCCATAATTCTCCCTAATTATTATTTAATAAATTTCTATAAATTATAATCTAACGGTTATGCCTTGATAATACCCCGATAATTATCCAAATAATCCAAATATCCTCAATTACTTTCTAATTATCCTTATTAAATTGTCACATATAAAAATTTGAGATATTACAATATCAGCCATATTCGGTCGACCATTTCTTTTTGGTCAACCACATCCGACCGTTAGAAACTAGCCGTTGTGTCTTCTGTGCATTTTCGGTAGCATATCTCAACCGAAACCTCGACCGCGTCACGTTTAAAAAACTTCGGAGCTTTTGTATAGAATTTTCGTCGTTGTTCTTGTCCGCTCCTTCGATTGCATCACGTCCGAAAAATGCTAGAAAATTTCCAGAAGCAACCTGTCCATGTTTTCAGTCACATAACTTGTCTGCAACATTCAACTATATCTCGATCGAAAACTCTCTGACCAATCTGTGAAGCTTTTCGGTTGCCCACCTCAACCAGGTCTTCGACCGCGTCTCGACTGAAATATTTTGGAGTAATCTGTGTATGATTTCGGTCGATGTCTTCGACCGCACCTAGTCCGAAATCTTTTAGAATTAAATACTTCACTTCAAATCATATTCCTTGAATTTTCTAAGTCCCAAAACGATATAAATTCACTACATGGGCTTAGATAAATATGTTAGCACATAATAATACTCGTTTTGAAGGTATTTTCAATAAATATATATTTAAATATAATGATTATACAATTAAGCACATTATCAATAAAAATATAATAATCAACTTATTAATTCAATCAAAATAGTCATCATCATAATAAACTAAGGCTAAGGCATTTAAGCCAACAATCTTATCCTTAACTCGATTTTACTGACGGTGTTGTTCCTTGGTCTTTGGATTGCTGACTACTCATGTGATGTTGTTGGGTCTTTGAATAGCCGTCATTTTTATTCCTTTTGTCTTATGAGGTGTTGTCTGATTTTCAGATCGTCGTCTTTCTGTGTTAGTGTGCCAGAGGGGTCTATTGAGTGACCCTCATTTTTTACTACGATGATGTTTCTTTATAAGTAAAAGTGATGTAGGCATATTTTAATATAATTATCTATGTATACAACATGATTTGATAATTGCATCATCAATGGCTTAAGGAGGTTGTTTTTAATTCAATTGGTAGAGAGGTTTTGAATAAATTTAAAATCTATGCATGGTTTGGTAAAGATTATTAAATTGATCAGGGTTTTTTAAATAAATGGAAAATCAGTTTTACATACATCGCATTTAGTATAACTTACCTACCGAGTTAGTCACTTACTCCAAATAAATCATTCCCCTTCCAGGTAAGGACAAGAGGAGCTAGGAGCGTAATGACTAAAAGACTTTCCAATTTTCATGTTTTTTTTCGAAGAGTTGGAGTTTTATTTTTTGGTGAGAGTTTATTTATTTTGAGTCTGTATAACTCTATTTTGAATGGTCAGGAGATATTGTATAGTGTTTTAAATTTTATTTATTTATGTATTATTATTCTCGTGATTATTGATATATAGACCTTGACCCAAATTATTTGGGTTTATACTTGAAATTGTATTAAGTCTTCTGCTGACAACCTAACCTTGGGTTGGGCAGCTGGGTACTCTCTGAGGATTGGGTCGCTAGACTCGATATTTTTTTAGGTCCGCCTTTGAGTCATGATGGAATGAATGATGTGTGTGTGTATGTGTGTCCGCACCTCCGCATATATATGATTTCAAAATGATGTGTGGTCGCGAAAGCGTTGGTGTCTGCAAAAGGGTGTGTTTCCGCAGCAAATACATGATTTCAGAAGGAAGTGTTGGTGTCCGCGGAAGTGTTGGTATCCGCAAAAGTGTTGGTGTCCACAGATACTTGATTTTGGTCATGTGATGATGTGTCCGCGAAAGTATTGGTGTTTGCAAAAATGTTGGTGTTCTGATATTTGATTTTGATCATGTGAAGGCTTGTCCGCAGAAGTATTAGTGTCCGCAGAAGGATATGTGTCTGCGGATACTTATCTGCAGCGGATGCACAGGCTTCCACAGAATTATGTGCTGGCATCCAAAAATACAAAAGTCAGACATAATTCATGTAATTAGAGCTGGCAACATGAGGAATTTGCAGTGACTTTAATTTAATGAAAATTAGCTATGAATATTAGCATGAGTGACTATGGAACGATGTCTTAATCTCAAGTGGTGACTCCACATGTTGAACATGTGACACCTAATGGAATTCCACCTTATGCTTAGCAAGACTAAACCAAGTTCTTCATTTTGGTATTTTAAGAACTCATGAAGAACTACAACTTCCTCTCTATTATTTGAAGATAAGATGAATTTTCTTTTAGGTTTAATTGAATTTTAAAAACTGGTGATGTTTATGAATTGGAAGGCAAAGATTTTATAGAGTGTTATGATGAAGTGTTATAAGTTGACATGTAAATTCACGAAAATTAGATTTTATGTTCCATTTTTTGGTTTGAAAGATATATATTTATATTGGCAAAGTATGTTGGTAGTCATGTGTATAGACTTACTATTTTATGATGATGTTTTGCAATGTATGTTTTACACTTATGGAAAAATTTGATGAAACAATATTTTGTGGAATTGGTTTTACTTTTTAAGTCTATATGGTTAAATTAAAATGAATAAGTTTCAAATTGATAATAAAATGTTAATGAAATAAATAAATCTTTCATGTTTATTTAAAGAAAAGTATTCCGCTACATTAAAGGCTTTCAAAATCAAGTTAAACACGTTTAAAAAAAAAAATTTACACTACGGGGTTGGTTGGGGTGTTACACCATTACGGTATCATCCGCTCGTTAGGATTGACATTTAAGACTCGTTAGGGTTGTTTACCAGGTTCGACTCGACTCATTTAACTTGTGGCTCTTGAATCAGCTCGAATTGAAAATTTTTTTAGCAGACTCGTTAGGTTTTGTGAGCCAGACGACTCATTTTTCCTAGGCTTGGCTTGACCGACTCGTTTGTCACCTCTATTTGTTAATACATTAAATTATTAAATCAATCACCAATATTCATTGGTTTAAAAATTGTAAAAAAAAAAAAAACTTATGTTTACTTTTTAATTATACACTTTAAATTTTATTTAATGATATATGGATTATTCATTAGTATACTTAATGTCTAATTTATTTAATTATCATATTAATTAATGAATAATTATCAGAAGAAAAAATTTATACCGTAAAAATTGTTAGCTTAAGAGTATTGAGATTAATTATTTTGATGATGAAAGATTAATTTGATAATAAATTGTTTATAACTTAAATATGATTAAATTATTTATCATTTAATTTATCTGATCTTTATTAGAAATATCCTGTAAAATGGGTATTTAGTTGGTCTAACATATTTGTTAAAGTTCTTGTAGTGAATAACTTAATCTTTGAGATGAATGATTTTTGAGTGAAGTAAAACACGAAGGGTAGTGGACCAAAATAAAGAGGTGGATGACTGATATTCTTACAGAAAGCAAGCAAACATTAATATCAAAGAAGGCAGTCAACCAGTGACAAGGTGGTTAACCGGTGACAAGGTGGTTGACCAGTACCAAGGTGGTAGACGAAAAATCTTACAGATTGCTCGATATTTTTGATGTAGTGAAAGTGGTCGACCAGGGTGACGGCGGTCAACCAAAAATATGGCAGAGAGCATACTCATTTTTGGAATGTGTTGAAGCGGTCAACCAAGGTAACATTGGTCGACCAGTGAGGTTGACCAGGGCAAAAAAATTGGTTGACAAACAACAATCGGGAAGCGATCGACTAAAAGATGGGTGTGGTCGACCGATCAAGCAAAATTATAAATAGAAGCATGTGACATTGATGAAAACCAAAAAGAGAGAAGATAATGAAATGCTGCCAATTTTACCCAAGATATTTTCTCTTCATATTAGAGTGCTTAAGTCTAACTCACTCATTCATAAACTTGAGAGTAAACTTTTATGAGAATTAAGATATTGTTTTTATCTTCCACATTTTTGTTCGAAAAGACAAGTCAAGGGTGATGCAAGAATTGTTTCGGGGGCTGTCTCAGGGACTCTAAAACCCATAAATGTGCCCTCCGACCTTCCTCTGCCGCCTCTGGCTCTGGTTCTGCCTGTGTCTCTGCCGCCACATGCACTGGACTCGCCTTCACCTTTGTACGTGCGGGAATTGTGCCCCACACCCCCACACCGAGCACAGGTCATGTTCATATGTCTTTTGGGCAGCACTGTCCCGCTTGGGCCTCATCCATATTCCGTATTCTACGTTTTCGCAACCTTCCTGGAATCCTTTTAAATGGCGGTATGATGATTTGATCAAGATGTGTCATAAGAGGCCACTCGATTTGTCCATTGACAATGCAAACAAAGTGGGAGTACACTGCCATGTATGTTTCCCGGTGATAGCACGCATGCACAAATTCCTCAGGAGATCTGTTTGTGAAGTGAATGCACGAGACTGCATGGACACACAGGATGCCAGTCAACTCCCACCGGTAACAGGTACAAGTACGCCCGTCCAAATCAACAGAGTACTGTTCATTACCGTTGCTGACCTCAAACTGTGCAGCTCCTAAAAATTGGGGGCTCCAATTTTGACCAGCAAGTTGTAGTTTGGCGAGCCGTTTGCTGATCTGCGGACGCAAAAGATCTGTCGAGCGAGCCATCTTTTTATTTTTTTCACGATCCTACCCCCTTTCATATGATCTCGAACATACTTTGAATCGGTTTGTCCCGGGGCTCGTAGGATACAGGCATTGGAGGACTCACTGAAGTTGTTGAGGCTTAGGTCGCATTTGGGGATAGAGCAGAAGACATGTTTGGCCCAGCATCTCAACCGACGATTTGTGACAATCCGACATAAGAAAAACATTCGTAGCAATGAGGTGAACAACTTTTGTTAAAACGGTTTGCAAATCGGTAAGTTTTTCACCTCCGATTTTGGATTCAAAGTATACAAATTTTGGCCTCGGATTCAAGCTTAAAAACTCGAATCCGAGGGATCCTTCTGGATTATATTGGTATATTTGAAGTCTATGATGGGGTGTTAGTCGGATGGAGGCTAAAAAATGGGAAAAAAAAAATCGTGTTTCCGGATAAGAAATCACGCTAGAAACGAAACTAGATGACCAGGAAATTTTAGGTTGACCAGTTGGTAAACCATAACGTTTTAGGTTGACCAGAAATACACTTTTAACTGTTCTGGTCGACTAAGTGGTCGGCTGAAAATCAGTTTAGCCGACCAAAAATCATCACGGATTGCTCTGAACTTTTTCGGTCAACCAATCGATCTACCAAAAGCGGGTTAGTCGACCAAAAAACATCACAAATTGCTCCTAACTTTTTCGGTCAACAAATTGGTCGACCAAAAAACATCACGGATTGCTCTGGACTTTTTCGGTGGACAAATTGGTTGACCAAAACATGCTAGTCGACCGAAAACCTTGCAGAATACCTGAAATTACTGTTATGGTAGACAATAATGTACCCAATTCACATACAACAAGTCAATTACACCTCGATTGGGTTCCTAATCCCGGTATAGGACCCTTCCACTTATTTTTTGGGATTTATTGATGAGAATTCCCGTATTTTATACGTTTGTCAAGCTCGAACAAGTTCGGAGATTTTGAGATAATCCCCGAGGAGATAGTTACTCCAAGTACAAAGAAAGAGCGCCGGAAAGGTAGAGATTTCTATATCTTTTGCGTTATATAGCATCCCGTTTTCAAAATGATTATTTTGTGGGATATCACACTTTAAAAATGACAGGGATTGTTTCGGCAGTACGTCTGTTTTTATGTATATGTATGTTTTCTCATGTTTAACTTCCGTACATGGTTTGAGATTTTTGTGCATATATTGGAGGATGAATCCTCTTGATACTTTAGGCACTATAGCACTAAAGTATCACGAGGCTATCCCGTGAAACCCTCTGCTGCGTGAAGGTTGATCATTTGTATGTGTAAAAATGGGGGATGGGGCATTTATGACATGTCCTCAGGTTTAGAGTTCTAAAAGTTAGAAATTGATTCGGGAAGGTGATGACCCTTCCCTGGGTTTCGAGTCCCAGAACTTGACTAAGGTTTAGTCACACGGAGTTGGTAGGTTGTTTATCGCTGAATTTTGTCTATCCTAGTATCGTTTCATTTAACAGGTGGGGTGACAGCTTGAGCTTACTCATCGACAACCCTCGTTAATTTGGGACCTTAAGGTATTTAGTTGAGAAGCAATCCGTCATTGGCAACCTCATCCGAGTATATGATCGTACGAGTTGTGTCGTCATTGGCTAGTTCTCCGGTAACTTGGGATGTGCTAGATCTACGGATCGCCATCATTGTTACTTCCTCTACCTTATGAGGTGCTGTCATCGACAGGTGATCACCTATTCTAGGATGAGTGCCGTCATTTTTCACTGATTACATTTTCGTACGGAAAACGATGATGGCATATTTTTACGATATCGCTGTCTATGTATACAATGAGTTTTGATATAGCCACATGGAGGTTCATGAGCCGGTTTGATAAAAATGATAAAGAGGTTTAATCATTTAAAATCCATGTACGGGTAAAAAGAGAAACATAGCAACGTTTTTGAAAATAGAGAAAAACCAATATTGCATGAGATGCATCTAGTATAGATATACTTTATTGAGTTAGTCACTCACCCCAACGACTCCTAAAACTCCAGGTAAAGGCAAGAGAAGCTGATGATCAGGAGTTGGAGTGTTTTGCTATTTCTCCTTTGAGTGATTTATTGCTATTGGGTGAGGATATTAACAATTCTATTTGGGTTTGTAAAACTTAATATTGTTGAATTGGATTTATTGCACAATACTTTGAATTTCTATTTATTTATGCACTGTTGTTTTCTCGTGATTTCTACTTGGAACTAGACCCATATCCTTTGGGCCGCACGTATTATAAAAGTCTTCCACAAATAACTCACGCCTTAGGCTGGTGATTGGGTTCTCCTTGAGAATTGGGTCGCTTGACCCGGCGGTTTTATTCGGCTCGCTTACGAGTAGTGACAAGTTTCTAGATCAAGATTTCTCAGGGGCTGCTTTGGCTGAGTTCAAAAGAGAAGTGAGTAACAAATTCTCTCCGGGTTATGGTCCTGCAAAATTTGTATTGGTCAGAATATCGGGAAAAAATATGTATGGAGGTAAAAAGTTTATTTGTTTCCATTTCTGGGGAAAAACGTGGGAACATATTTTCAATTCCATTTGTGTTGCTAACGCTTTATGAAAAGCAAAGAAAAGAAAATACCGCATTATAAATATTTGAGGAAATATTAGCAATATGATTCTTCAATAACGAAAAATTCTACTTTGTTCATACGGCAAAAAAGAGAGACACAATTGGTATTCAAATACAATTTCATGCAATATTATTGTGTTTTTTAGTGAGTCGATGTTGCAAAATAAGACTTGCACATTATATATTTTGTGCATTTCCATTATAATCACAATAACTTCTAAACAATATTTAATTTCACAAATTTCAATGGTACCCCATCTGTTCTCTTGGTGTGTTTAAAGAGTCTAGCAAACTTGTCAGAAGAAAAAATAAAAAATAGAAAAGAAAGGGAAACACATTTTGGCAGGTATGTATGATTAGAAAAGTAACTGATATTTAAATTAATTGGATGATAAAAATGAATTGTGCTTCAAGCGGGACAACCCGAAATCACTTACCTGCACATTGAAAAGCAACAATCATACCGTGAACAATTGAGAATCAGGCCTTTTGTAATCCTGTTTGATAAGAATGGAAGCACGGAAATTCTCCCATGTTTTTGGTTTTCAACCATACATCTAAATGGTTACGCTATTTTTCTTAATGTAAAGAAGCTCTGCTGAGATTTGGTTTTTCTCAATCTACAACGTGTATCATGATCACTTGCAAGTTTTATTTGATGCGTAGTATCTGCAAGACTAGCTTTTAAAAACAATGCTTAAAATAGAAGAGACTAAACAGAAGTAAGCAATTGTTGCTTTTCAATGTGCAGGTAAGTGATTTGGGGTTGTCCCGCTTGAAGCACCATACATTTTTATCATCCAATTAATTTAAATATCAGTTACTTCTCCTCAAAATTACTCTATATCCAAGAACTTGACAACTGGTGTTATTTTTGCTTCATGATTTTAGCCTGAGTGCATGTGTAGCTTGCATGTGCATCGTTTAGGTTTAGTTAGAAATGGACTGACCATCTATCGTATGCTTTGTTGGTGATAATTCTTTGGCTGGAATTGAAGCCAGTAGAAACCAATAATGTACTGCCACCTAAAGTATGTACTAGTTTCAACTTCCAACTCGGGAAATCAAGCCGCATCAATTATCAATGTTTACTTGTTACGTGATTGGATAAAAATACAATACAACATATAATCTCGCAGATAGGGATCCAGAACTATTTTTTTTAAGCTATTCACCTTCCAGTACTTCATGGATATAACCTGTCTTAAGCTGTGGCTAAAATCTAATTGTCAATTTGTTTTTTGTCTGCTTATAAAATGTACAGGTGTGACGTTTATAGGTTTGGAGTCATTTCAACTTTGAGATTGCCTTGGAGTGGGATGAAGCCAATGCAGGTTGTGGGTGCAGTAGGCTTTCAGAATCGTCGACTTGAAATTCCTAAAGAAGTCCATCCTGTGATTGCAAGGATTATTTCTCAATGTTGGCAAACGCAAGTTTTTGTAAGACTTCAAATTTGACTCACTATCAAGTTAGAGTGTTATAATTTGTAGTATATTCTCAGAGATCCCAACCTGCGCCCCTCGTTTTCTCTGCTCATAGTACAGCAGCTTGTCATGCCACAAGAGATTACACTAAATTCTACACCTTAAAATCTCTTACCAACGTTTGCATGCTTTTGTATAAAGTTGTAAGAAGAAAAAATGGAGAGGTATATATGGTTTTCATTGAAGAGGATTGTTTTGTATTTACTACTCTGCTGCAGACACAGCGCCAGAACATGAAATGTGTAATATATGTGGTGGCTCCTAGGATTCTTGCTGCACCTTAAATTTGTTGTTTGAAATTTAGATTTGTTGTAAATGGTTTGTATGTCACCGACTATGCCACCAATAGACTGAATAAAACAATTGAGATATATATGAATTTCTTAGGGTCATCGCATGTGTCTGCGCCCACACACTCAGATGGCCGCCGGTTGGTTTAGGGAAATATAAACTTATAAGGCCTACACCTAGTTTTAATAGCAAGCTTGCAAAAGGAAAAATAGCAGGCTTGCAAGCCGGCTCAAAAGACAGGTTATGGGCTCATGGCCCGCGGGGTACCATAGATCGTGTTGCAGCGGACCTGCCAGCCGGCTAATAAGGCTTGGTTTAAGTAAATTGTTAAAAATGATCATTCACTGGTGGAAGAGGACTGAGTATTTTGAGCAGAGTACTTATACAATTCTCCACTCTATTTCCACGCTCAGACAAGACAAGAAAAAACTGAATATGATGTATATATGTCATTTTGAACTAGAACTGGGTAGGGGCCGCGCGGACGCAGGCCCCCGGTGCAACAAATAATGACGTAGGCTCTGCCTCATTGGGCAGACCTTAGGCAGGCACCCTTCCAAAGTGCAATGGAAGTCACCAGCCTAGGCCATGGGCCTTCTTGAACACCCATTGACCCCGTCCAGGTAAGTATGTAGCTCTGTCACACTCCTTTCTATCTTATACCCCTCCTTTCCTTCTCTTCGTTTCTATTCCTCCGATGTGGGATTTCTCTTTCTCCTCCTCTTTATTTATTGCTTTTCCCCCATTTCCCAACCCTTCTTTCTATATTATCTTATTTTTAGAGATTCTCTGTATTCAAATTATTATAACACGTTAAATGTTCTTCCTTTTTCTCTGATAACAAATTTATTAAACAAAATGTTTTTATTTTTAGAAAATTTTTTTTTTTTAAATATTCTATAATTCAATTTAATAAATAATAATTAAATTGAATAATTACAAAATTTTTAAACTTAAGTTAATTATGTATTTACGACCAAATCTAAGAGTAATTTTACGAAAACTAATTTTACCTTAACTTTAATTTAATTAAGATGACATTTGTTATTGACGTACGTAAATGATGATGATGATCTTCTTATTACCATTTCACTTTTATTCTAGGATCAACAATAATCTTCATTAAGGGTGACATAAGAATTTTTCTCATAATTAGTTATGTAATTTTTTAAATTATAAAAAAATTAATTGTAAAACGGTGACGTTTGTTTGCGACACGATTCACGTACTTGTTTTTGCCCAGGCGGAAAACATCATGAGAGACGACAAATCCGAGAACTGATCGGGAAAAAAACGTAAGAGAGTGGAAGAGAGGTGAGAGAGATTGCTCTCATGCCGTCATCTTCATCGTCGTCGCCAAAAGGAATTGTAATTACGGTACAAATGCTGGTACTAGCGGCCTCAGTTGGGCTATATTCTTGTTCTTCCTCTTGTCCTCTCTCTCCTCTCTCCTCGTGCTCTTGCCCTTCCACCGTTGGCGGAGGAACAAGGGTCACTTTGGCCGCTCATACTGGTGGCTCTCGTTTTGGTTTGTCTATGTCAACAACGGTTTGCATATGCAAGATAATGTGCTCCGGAAAGGAATTAACCCTCGCACTAGGGCTCAATAGCTTGAAGATCTTAGACAGTTAGTAATTTGTCTCTTTCTCTCGAACTAATATGTTATTGGAAGTGTAATTGGCGTGTATTAGATTTCCACTTGATTGACTCCATTTCTGTATTTCGGGGAATTGGTCATCGTCGAAATAATAAGACAACCCTATAGTAAGTAAAAAAATGCACTCTAAATGACCAGCTTGTCTAGAACTCATCATTGAAAACAGGCGTGTGAGGAGAGAGTGCCGAAGAGATTATAAATCAACTCATATTAAACTAAGCAATGTGCTAGAAATTATAACTTTACAATTTTCTCTTGTCAGTAAAACAAAAATGTCTTTTTGATGTTTTTATGTAAACTAATAAGTACGAGATCGAAAAATGTGCTCTTCTTAGTGAGGAAATGTGAGATAAATCTAAAAATGAATGTGAGATAAATAACTAATTAAGCAAACATCACTAAATCGGTTATAATATAAGCTGGACTGATACTTTACTTAGTAGTTACTAGGCTAATTAACTTATAGATTATTTAATTCATTCTTTTTTTCTTCTTCTCAAAGTCTAGAGGTCTTTTAGCAACTATTCCTTCTTGGTGTTCGGTCACTTGGATGGTTTCTATGCATAGACTTCTTTGGTTTCCAAGCTTGGACACTTAGGCTTTACACAATATTTGCTCTCTGTTCCGTGGGCTTTTGCCATAACAAACAAACTCCAATTTTAACGATTTAGCCCATTCTAGAAAGTTTAGGAAGTCAACTACAATCTTCGTGAAATACATTTTTTGATATGATGTCGTTTCAAACACCAAAACTATCAAATACTCGTCAAAGGTCAGAAAGTAGATAGATTTGTGAAGTCCTTCTGTAACGACCGAAATTCATTTTTGACGAATTTTAAAATGATTAAGAATGTCACTTAGAGTATTTAATAATTTTATGATCAATCTATTGATAAAGTATATTATTTTATGATTTTGGAGATTTAATATGAATTTATTAGATTTTATGGCGGAATTATTATTAGCATAGGAAGTATTAATTATAATGAGAAATAATAATAGATATTTTAGAAAATATTTTAAGAACTATTGTGTTTCACTTTTGGTGAATAATAGAAGGGGATTGAGGGGTATATGTGTAACGACTCAGATTTTCGTAATTCATTGAAAATGTGTGGAAGTTTTGAAATTTCTCTTTTTGAAAGCAAATCAGAGTGCACCTAATCCGAACCGCTACCAACCATTTGTTAAAACTCGTTATAACAATCCAATTTAATAAAATGCGAAAGCGTTAAAACAAATCATTTATTTGAAACATTGCGGAAATAAAATCTTTGCGGAAGGGTAAATAGTTTAAAGGAAATAAACTTAACATTTTATTACAATTTAGAGATTTAATTAAATTATAGCTTCATTATCTCTCGCTTTTCACAACTTGGCCAGCCACGAGCTAGGGCGTGCGAATCTCTCATCAACTGCTTCTTCATTGCTCGAGGACTCCGCGCATACGTATACCTACACCTCAAGTAAGACGTGAGCCTAAAGGCCTAATAAGAAAATGAGTTTATATGGGATGAAATGCCTCTCTTTAATTATTTGGACTGGGTCCGCCTCAGACCAACCTTTTTAATTATGTATATTAGGAATAGCTCGTACATAGAGCGTGAAATTTATTATGTTAGTTAGTCTTGTGAATCCCAGTAAGGGAAATGTAAGTTCTTTTTCTCACTCAATGCGTATGGCCATCCCGTGGTGGTGTTCCTAATTGTTTTTATCGTCATGGCCACCCCGTGGTGGTGTTCCTAATTGTTTCTATCATCATGAGACTACCCTAAACGTATATACAAGGAACAAATCAAACCATACAATAGATTAAGCTAAGCAAAGCAACACATTAAAGAACGTTAGCATACTTGAGAAGTTTATAACCTAATTATTTAACATGCTTATATTAATTAACTTGTTTAGGTTAGCTAAATTTATTAGGTTGACATGCTTGACAATTAACAATTGGGTTAACATGCTCACTATACTAGTTAATTACACTAGTTATAATCACTCAATTTAGATAGCATACTCAAGGGATTTATTCACAGCAAAATTCAAGGAATGGAACCATTAATAGAGAGTATTCGGGCATGGAAAACATACAAGCTAACATTATCACAGAGAATCTAACATTTGACACTATCAACACAACAGACACACAACATCCAAAACCCACAACAAATAAGCAAATAAAACACACAGATTATCTAAGCATAGCAAAACATATAGACTCTTCCACTCACGCACACACTTGCGGTGTAGGGCCTCCACCTGGCCAAGACACACCCAAGTCTTACCATTGACGAAGACACACCAACAGGGACAACAACTCCAGTCCACCACAGCTCACGGCAGCAGCAGCTCCAGCATGGACAGCTCCAACTGCAGCTTCTGGATAGCATCTCCAACTTAGCCTCCAGCTCCTCAGTAGCTTACTCGTCACTTCTAGCTTGTAACGACCCAGATTTCTTTACTGTCTTATAATCTCATTATCCTTACTAATTTGACAATGTAAAAATCATTTCTAAAGAAAATAGTTTATCAGAGTGCATAAAATCCGATCGTTAGTAAAAAACTCATTCTTACTTCGTCATTAAAGAAAAGAAAACTATTATTCTTCAAAATTCGTTCATAAAAATTTACGGAAGCATAATTAAACTAAAAATTATTTCTTCACTGAATAACATAGAATGATGAGTGATAGTTGTCTGAAAACGTTATTTAAAACATAAATCCAAGGTTTAGTGTCCAAATAAAACTTACAAACGATTTCAAATCCAAGTAAAGGAAATAAAGAGGAAAATGTAACGTTCATAAAGGATAACTTTTCAACCTTAATTCTTATGTATTTTTCTTTTTCCTTCCTTTACTCGTAGCGTACTACTACTCCATTTGTGTCTTTATCGGACCAACTGCAGGCTCCACCGGAATGACCCATTCTTTAACTTCTTGTATATTTCCATCGTTACCTACACCACAAGTAAGGACGTGAGCTTAAGCCCAATAAGGAGATGAGGGAAAACAATTATGCATATCTCTCTTTAGTTCTTCTTGGAATGGGGGCCACCCAAACCAAATTCTTTCATTACATTCGTTTTCTTTGTTCGTTCTTTAAACTCGTACATCAAGCTGGAGATTGAGGGTTTTCCTTTGAGATGACCTAGTTGATCGGTTTCTAACATCCTGTGTGCATACTAGTCCCTATCCCGACTTGGTAAGGGTGTATCCTAGCAACTAGGCTAGATCCGGACTACCCATCTACCTCAACTCTCTATTTCTGGCATGTACCCGCCTTTAGGGTTCTTTCTTAATGAACGTGTCCTGCTTATCCCGAACATTTCGTTTTCATAGCATTTTTCCTCACTCATGCGTGTGGGTACCATCCCAAAGGATACCCCCTACTTGATTTCTATTAACATGGACTTAACCTAGCTCCTTCCTAAATAAACGAAACATATATGATCAATACTTAGGAAAAATAAGGAATGAAACGAACATCATCACATGCTCCACATCATAAAACAACATTTACCTAAATGTCACATGCTTCATACAACAAAACAGCGTTTAACTAACCGTGCTGTTACCATTCACTATCACAAAACAGATTAACGGACATGCTTTGTAATTTACATGCTTCATGACTTAAGGAAATCAACAGTGCATCATACGAAATGAAAACATTATAAGATACTTTACATACAACAAATCATGCTCTTTTGATGGACAACATTCGACATAGAGTAAATGAACTAATATCCAACTAGAGCTACACATCATGATTGTAATTCCAAAGAACAGCGGTGACGACACTATTGAATTTACAACGGAAATGACATACTTTCAATCTACTATATAGCAGAAAACGTGAGTATCGAAACATACAATATATTCAATAAGTCAAAGAGAAACTAGCAACTAAACCTTTTACTGCATGATAAGGGAATATGCGTAAAACTAGGGAAAACATACGTTCAGCAGAAAATACATGCATTATATCCATCGCTAATCATGCTTTTGACATTAAAGAAAAAGATAGCAGCGAAACGAACATTTATACGTGCATTAGATTTTCTCACTTTGACAGCATTTCTACATAAAACAAATGATTAAATCATGCATTTGACAGTACCAAAATCAGCAGCAAAACAAACATGTTTTTATCCTATCGATACAATAGCGAATCATAATGTTATTCATGCTTTCTAAACTGTAAAATAACTGCAGCAGGAACTATATAATACAACACCATAACTGAATCATCATAGCAACAACTACTTCAACATTCAGAACTCAACTCATGAAATTCTTTTTCCATTCCTTTTTCCTTTAGAACTGTCCAGTTCACTTTCTCTTATTGCTCGTCACTTATCGTTAACATCTAGCAGTATTCATAGAAGAAAATGACGATTCTCATCACTTAACGTTAATGAAGGCAGTAGCAACGTCTCAAGAAATAACCAAGTATATCAAGCGTTATGCATATTCTATGACTAGCCTATTTTATAATCAAGCCTTATCTTCAACATGAAAAGAATAACAATTAAAATAGCAGCAACATTTCAGAAGAAAAATGACAGAGTTCATCAAGAATTTCTATATCTTTTTCAACTATAGCAGAAAGAATTTCCAAACATAAATACACTCACATAATACTTGGGTGTAGGGCCTCCAAATGGCAAAGACAACCCATTTCCTTACCCTTTGGAGTCGAATCTTCTTATGTATAGCAGCTCCTCCCTTCCCAGCACAACTTCCCCTTCAGCATAAATGAAGCAGAAGACAAGAATGCTGGAGAAGAGGATGAAATGGAAGAAATAGAGGGGAGAGTTACCTAGGAGACAAAACATGCTTGTAGGGTGGGTTATTGCCAGGGGGAGACACCTATCTCGCCGAAAGTGCGAGTAGTAACTCGCTAATCGTCAAATTTCGTCGAATTGTCTGACTTTTATTTCCTGATTTTTCGCAGATCTGCTAACTTTTGGACGGATGCGGAAGCCGTACTGTCATCCGCAAGACCAAAAATCACTCAGGGAATTGGCGTCCTCACTGCGTCCGTACCATCTGCAGCCGTGTTGCGGATGCCGTACCATCGTCCGCATCGTCCACGCATAGCATCCGAATTGTCCCAAAAATTGGACAGATTCATTCGGACGCTGAATCTAGTCATCCGCAATCGTCTGCAACACACCAATTTTGACACAGATTCATTCGGATGCTGCCTTGAGTCGTTCGCATCATCCGCACATACCTAGCCTGCGTCCGCAATCTCACTGCACAATGAGTTTAGGACGTTGTTTGGTGTCCCGAGTCGTCCCCACTCCCGAGAGACGTTCCTAACGTGTTGCGGATGACACGTCTCGTCCACAGGCGTCCTAAAGTCCTTAAATCCATCCTTTTTTTTTTTGCATTTTTTCGTCTAAGTCTTGTCCAAAACGCCTACGAACTTAAACGTCACAACTTAACATGCATAGAACGATGTATTATATAAATATTAAACCCATTTTACTTCCAAAGTTTTTATTACATTATTTATCCGAAAAACTTAGGATCAGGTTGTTATATAGCTCACTCACATCACACACACATTCTCACTCTCACGGTCTCACTTTCTCGCTGCTCTCTCTCACCTTTTGGAGCTTCTCACGCAAGAAAGAAGGAGGAGAAACTGAAGAATGGGAGAAATGGCAAGGAGAAAGGGGATATCACCTGGTGGAGATATAATGAGTGCCTAAGGAAGGGAGACACCATGATCACCTAAGGGAGGGAGAGGAAGGAGGCTACTGGCAGGGGAAACGACTTCGCGTAGGGAGGGACGATTTTTGTGTCTGAAAATCGCGTAATAATGGACTAAACGACAAGAATCGAGATATTAAATCCCTAAAATTACGCAGAACTGGGGACTTTTGGACGAGTGTTGATACATAGGTCTCGTCCACATTCATCTGCGAGGCTAAATCATCCCTCCCTAAGGCTAAATCGTGGCTTCGGATGAGGAACGACATCCCTGTCTTGTCCGTACGGTCCGCAGACCAGGTTCGGACGCCATTTGGCGCCTGCATGTGGCTTCCGAAAGTGTCCCAAAATTGAACAGAGTCAAATTGGAAGATGCTAGCCCTTGTCCGCACTCATCTGCGAACGTTTGAATCTAACCAGGTCTGGACAGATTCAATTCGGACGCGACCATTGGAATCCTCATGCACTTGGCTGCGTCTGCAACCTCGTCCAAAACGATGACAGAGGCAGGGACGACTTTGGGACTTGAAACAGCGTCTGTGGGAGTCGTCGTAAAGCGTTGGGGCAGCGCTCTATACACTTGCGGATGAGGAATAGCATCCGCTGAGTAGTCAACAGTCGTCCGCAAGTGCATAGCAAGCACTTTCCTCACATTTTCTACTTAACTTCTAATGTCGTAACACTTTCCCCTAATTACATGTCATAAAGTAACACGTAACCATGCAGAATGTGATATCCTAGCTACCCTATCCTTTAATTACATCGCATGTATAGAAGAAACATTACTGGAAATATCCCTAAACTTAATGCTCCTAATACGCCCTCTGTAATACCCCGATATATAAAAAGTCAGGGTGTTATAATATGGAGTTAGATTTGTGGAAAGATTATGAATATTGATAATAGCCAGAGTTTCCCTTTATACAATGAAGGGAATATTCTAGAAATAATTACAATTACTAACAACTTATTGTTAGATATATCAAAGGAAATGCAATCATACAAAGATATAGAAATATATATACACTAATATCCCCCCTCAATCACAAGGGCAAAAATTGCAGAGATTGTCACGACAAGCGTTAAACTTGGAGATAGACAATGGTTTGGTAAGACCATCGGCAAATTGAGTGGAGGAAGGGGTGAACTCCACACACAGCTCCTGACGATTGACCTTGTCTCGAACAAAATAGAAGTCAATTTCAATATGCTTTGACTTGGAGTGACGGACCAGATTAGAAGCCATATAAGTCACACTTATATTATCATAGTAAATGATTGGGCATTTGGAACCATGAAAATCAAGTTCGCGCAACAAGGATTGAAGCCAGATAACCTCATAAGCACCATTAGCAACACTCCTGTATTCTGCCTCAGTACTGGAACGAGAGACATCTTTTTGTTTGGCCGAGGACCATGAAACCAAATTGGCACCAATGAAAATATAGTAAGAACCTGTACTATGATGATCATCCGAACAAGCAGCCCAGTCAGCATCAGTAAAGCATCTAATATTCAGAGAAGACGATGGTTGAAAGATAAGGAGTAGGAAGAAGTATCTTTAAGATAGCGAAGAATATGCCTTAAAGCTTGCCAGTGAAGATCGGTTGGGTAGTGCATGAATTGACAAATACGGTTGACGACAAATGATATATCAGGCCGAGTGAGGGTACAGTATTGAAGTTCCCCAACCAGACTCTGAAAAAGAGAGCCATCTGCAAGAGGAACACCAGATGACTTTGAAAGTAAACAACCTGTGGCAATTGGAGTTGGCATAGGATTGCAGTCTAACATGTTGGCACGCTGAAGAAGATCCCAGATGTACTGAGACTGATTTAGAAGAAAACCGGAGGAGGAGCGAGAGATCCGAACCCCAAGGAAGTAGTGTAGTGGACCAAGATCCTTAATTGGAAATCGTGAATGAAGGAAGCCAAGAAGATTGTCCACAGAGGAGGAGAGTTACCTGCCACCAAGATATCGTCAACATATACAAGCATAACAATTATAAAGGAGTCCGATTTATAGATAAACATGGAGCTGTCAGCCTTGGAAACAAAGAAGCCCCACTTAAGTAATGCAGATTAAAGCTTCATATACCAAGTGCGAGGTGCCTGTTTTAACCCATAAAGGGACTTGTGAAGAAGACAAACCAAGGAAGGATCAGCAAGGTCTGAGAAGCCAGGAGGTTACGCCATATAAACAGTCTCAGAGAGATCACCATGGAGGAAAGCATTAGAGACATCAAGCTGGCGAATATCCCAGTCAAAAGACAGAGAGAGTCACAACAATAACCTGATGGTATGAGGTTTAACAACAGGGCTGAAGGTGTCATCATAATCAACACCAGCCGTCTGATCATAGGCCTTGGCCACCAACCAGGCCTTATAACGATCCAGTGATCCATCAGCATTGGACTTTCATTTAAAAACCCATTTACAGCTAACTACACGTTGACCTTGAGGAAGAGGAACCAGAGTCCAAGTGGCATTCTTGTTGAGTGCTGTAATCTCGGCAAGCATAGCATCCATCTAATGCTTATGCTTGGATGCTTGAAGAAAAGTCCTGGGCTTAAACAAATCATCAGCAATGGATGCAAAGAAAACCTTGGGTTTAGAAATGCCAAACTTAGACCTTGTCTGCATGGGATGAGTATTAATAGTGTCATCAGTACATCCAATGTTGGGAAGGGAACGACTCAACAGAGGAGAGGAGGAAGAAGCAAATGGAGAGGGAGGAGGAGAGGAGTTAGAAGGAAGAGTAAAAGGAGAAATTGGAGCACAAAGGTTAGGGAGTGCAAAGGATTGGGAAGAAACAGGGAGTGAGGACAGAGGAGGAGATGAAGCAAAGGGAAAAACAAATTCATAAAAAATGACATTATAGGATATATAGGTACGGTGAGTGGAGATATTGTAACATAAATAACCTTTGTGATCAGGATTGTACCCAAGGAAGGCACACTGAGCAAACCGAGGTTGAAGTTTGTTGGAGACATAAGGACGCAGACATGGATAGTAAAGACACCCAAAAGTTCGAAGGAAGGAATAAGTAGGGGGACAGTTAAACACAATGTCATGAGGAGACTTGATAGCCAGAGTAGGGGAGGGAGGAAAGTTTATAAGAAGGGAAGTAGTAGAGAAAGCAGAGGGCCAAAATTTAAGTGGAGTGTGGGAGTGATAGAGAAGGGATAAACCCATCTCAATGACATGTCAGTTTTTACGTTCAACACGTCCATTCTGAGCAGGCATGTAAGAGCAGGAGATAGGATGGAGGATA
>CM039485.1:8732339-8802619 GCA_022433065.1 Begonia loranthoides
TGTCTCCTGCCCTTACATGCCTGCTCAGAATGGACGTGTTGAACGTAAAAACATGCAACTCCATGACATGGGCCCACACACACACACACACACACACACACACACAAAGAGTTTGAATGGATTTAATGGAGATGTTAAATTTGTTGAGAACCATTGTGTAAAAGTGAATGACAATGAGAAGAGCTTGATCTTTTGTTTTTAGTGTAAACAACCAAGTAAAACGGCTAAAATCATCAATAAACAGGATGAAATACCGATCACTAGTGCACGATGATTCTGGAGATGGCTCCCAGAGATCACTGTGAATAATTTGATTTTCGTAATGGTTTTGTTATGAATATGTTATCATGAAATCAATTCCAACTTAAATGGAAGATTAAATTTTGTAATAGTTTTATCTAAATGTCATATAACCATTATGAAATTATTCTACTATAAATAGAGGTTCCAATATTATTAGCATGTGGTGGTGGGAATCTTTGAGATTGTAGAATTTAGTTTGAGAGCAAATTCGTGAATCTTCCATATTGGTCTTAGAGAATTATTCTCTAAATCCAAATAAATCGTCTCATGTATTGAGAACACGTTCTATCATAATTGAGTGTGATCTTACTGCATTTATCATGCCCACATGTGTTTATTTGAGATTAGGAGAATTGACGGAGAAAATCAAAGGATTCAAAGGTTGAGAAAATCATTATTAAAACTCACCAATTTTGTACTCGTGTGAAGGTACCTACAAAAGTATAATTTCTTAATCCATTAGATTAGATCTAAAAATCAAAGATTATTTATCACATATGATTATTATTATATTATAACAATGATCTGTTTACGTTCATGATAAATTATTTTTAATGATATATAACTTATATACGTTATCATTATTATGAACAACAGTAATTCCGCCATGTGAGGAAACCTAAAAATTATTAGGTCAAAGTTATGAATATTTGAATTTATTGAACTATTTTATTCAAAAAATTAGAGGTTCGTGGATCTTTGTGTCTGTAAGCTTTTCTCATTAGAATGAAGTCTTCTTCTTCTTTGTTGGGGCTTGATATTATCCCGTTAAGTCTTTTGCATAAAATTTCACGCCTTGGGGTGGGTTACCGGGTTCTCCGAGAATCGGGTCGCCTGACCTGGCGATTCTGTTCGGCTTGCCTCCGAGTCGTGACACAAACAAACCGTACAATGACTATTTCAGGGCATCACCATTTCCTTTGACTATTACGGGGTGTCACCCTTTGATTGAACTTCTGGGCGTCAATTGAGCCTTTGATTGTTGCTGAGCGTCACCCTAATTTGACTAATTTGTAGGGAGTCACCCTTTACAATTGAGTACAATAGTGTTTGGAAATTTAAAGACCAAAAACTAAATACTAACTCTCCCAATGTAACTCTCAAGTTTAGGATTGAGGAGAGTAGGTTACAAGCTCACAAATATCGTTGAGAATTTGAGTATGAATATCCGCAGAGCTTCGCTACTTCTCTCGGTTCATTGTCTTAAGCTTTGGAATGCTTCTATTTATAGACACAAACATATTTCGATCGACCATTTCTTTTTTGTCGACCACATTCGACAGTTAGAAACTAGTTGTTGTATCTGCTGAGCATTTTCGGTCGCATGTCTCGACTGGAACCTCGACCGCAAGTTCATCCAAAAAACTTCGAAGCTCGGTTGCCATTCTTGTCCACTCCTTCAACTGTGCTTCGTCTGAAAAATGCAAGAAGTAATCCAGAAGCAAACTGTGATGTTTTTTGGTTGCCTCTCTCATCCGGGTCCTCGACCACGCTGCGTCCGTGGTTTTTTGGTCGTGGCACGGTCGAAGCTACGGATGAGGAACTCGATTGAAAAAGTCTGAAAATGTGCCACACTTTGAATCTGTAATATTTGGCGGTTTTGCAGACTTGACGCGGTCGAGGTTGCAGTTGAAGACCTTGTTCAAAAATGCGCCACACTTTGAATTTGTAATATTTGGCTATTTTGCAGACGAGATGCAGTCGAACGCCCGATTGATTTTTGTGACCGAAAATGCACCACAGAACGACTCTGCCAAATTCAACGTTTTTTGTGGATGCAGTGCGGTTGAGGGCCTGGTCAAAGATTGTGACCGAAAATGGACACAGTTTGCTTCTGTCCATTTTGTGCATTTTGCGGTCGAAACGCGATCGAAGCTATCGGTTGAGGAATGCGACTGAAAGAGTAAAACTGAGAAGCTCCAAAGGATTTTTGACGTGACGCGGTCGTGACTCCAATCAAGCCATGTGACCGAAAATGTGCAAAAATGTGTAACGACTAGTTTTGAACGGTCAGATGAGGTCGACCAAAAAGATTAGGTCGACTGAAAGTGGAGGAATCTATAAATAGAAGGCACTCCGAGGATGGAGGTACCAACGCAAATCTATACCGAAGCTCTGCCAAAATCTTGATACGAATTCTTGCTTATATTTTGAGTATGAAACACAACCCTCCAAAGTCTATTGTGAGTACTTGTAATTGAGTGGTTGTTGTAAGGCTTGAGAGCTTTATTTTCGAGAAAGTATTGTACTCCAATGTGAAGTGTAACTCCCTAAGATCAGTTGCAGTAACGATTAGATTGATGCCTAAGAAGTTCAATCAAGTGTAACCCGAGCGGTTGAAGTGAATACATCTTCAAGGGAGAACCTTGAAGCATGGACGTAGCCATGCTTTGCCAAACCGCGTTAACAACTTAGTTTCATATTGTCTAACCCATCTCTTATTGCTCATTAATATTGTGTTAGATAAGCCTTTAATTGTATTAAATTATTTATGGCTAGAGAAATCAATAATCGCATGAAAAAGCTAAAAAACCTAATTCACACCCCCCTATTAGGTTAATTACGATCTTTCAACTCTGTGTTGTTTTCCCACCAAACAATGAATACAACTTGGCAAAGCTTCATGTCTGAGATGTAACAGATTTTCTCTCTTACAAAGCAATTGAAGTCATTTTTCGCTCATGTGACCGAGTCGTTTGTGTCATAACTCAATGGATGAGTTATCTTGAGTAATATTTACTGATACTTCTTTCATGGTCACTTGAGTCACGTATAAGCTGGATTCTTTGTTTCCTCCCACTACAACTATCTAGCCTCTGCTGAGCTTCCATTTACCGCCAGCAAATTTGCTCTTGTATCCGTATTATCAAGAGCACCGATTGATATTAGATTTAGTCTAATATCTGGAACATGTCTGACATCTCTGAGCACCAACTCAAATCCCGTATTGGTCTGGATACAGATGTCACATTTTCCAATTATTTGGGAAACGTGATTATTTCTCATTTTAAAGATGCTAAAATCGCCACTAGCATAAGATGTAAAATACTCCGCCTTTGAGGTAACATGATAAGATGCACCAGAGTCACACACCCAACATGATTCATGAGTCATGAGGTTGATGACATCTTCATATATAATTACATCTTTACCATCAGAGACAGTTGCAATCATACTCTTCATTTCAACTTTGGTACTCTCTGTGCCTTATTCTTTTTTCAGCTTCTAGCAATCATTTTTTCATGTGGCTTATTTTGCCATAGTGACAGCACTTGACGCTCATTTTACTTTTTGATTTTGACCGTCTCGACGTGCTAGCTCAATAAGCTCCACGTTCACTTGACCTCCCTCTCATTACAGATAAAGCCTCTAGGGAAGAGTGCTCTTTGTTCTTCCGTATGCTTTCTTCTTCAAGAATTGCAGCTGCAATATCATTAAACATCAATGTTGTCTTTGTAACACCATTGACCAAAATTATAATAAAGTGATTATATGAATCAGGCAAACTTTGAAATAAAAGTTCTGTTTGTTTGTTCTTGTCAATTTTGTACTCCATTGTTGTAAGTTGAGAAAATAATGTCTTGAGAGCATAGATGTGGTCCGCCACCGATGTTGACTCTGACATCCGAAGAATATATAATTTTTTTTTCAAGAAAATTTTAGTATGCAATGATTTGCCTCATATAATTTTGTCAACGTATCTTAAATTTACTTGACAGTTGTCATTTCTGCGACACTTGACAAAATTATATAGGTTAAAGCCAGATGCAAATTGGTGATAACATTCTCATCTACTTTAATCCTGATAGGCTCCAAGAAACAAATAGAGAGCCATAAAGAAAACTGTTCCGGAAAACTACAATTCGTCGAGTTAACAACAGTCAATCAGATTTAACTTCCAAAATATGCGTGAGCTTGAATTGAAACTTGGCAGGGATGATCTCAATACAATCACAATAATCATGTCAAAATTCCATAAAGAAATTCATTATGGTTCAAAAGTTATGCTCTGAATACAAAGGTTTCAATAACTAGGGTTTGACAGGGCAGATTTACTAACGATTAGTCAAAACGGAATAACTCGAGTTACATACATCAAATGGAGCCCAAATTTGGAAGGTAACTCCCTGACTCAATCCTGAAGACATCACTAGAAGACACCAAATAGAGAGGAGCGTCGTAAAAGCCTCAAACAGATACCATATTCAGGGACAACAACAATCCAGCAAGAAAAACAGATTCAGCACTTCAATAATAATCCGAAAATATCCTTCTTCAATCAATAATCCACAAAAGGTTTCTTCAACAATTATTAAGCATTCAATCACCAGACATTAGGGTGTCCAAGCGTTAAGAAAAGAACATAAAAGACCTTCAAGAATCAAGAGAAACTTCAATGGAGTCCGCGGACCTCCTAATGAGAGGGGCGACTTTGTGGTTGGCCGAAAACCAACACTCTCCAAGGGTGGAATCTTCTTTTATCTCCACTCTACAAACCTTAGCTTGAAGATAAGTGAATGGAAGAGATAATATCCCAAGGAATGCAAGGTTGAGAAGCTTCAAGAATCCCTTGCTTGGGTGATGGATGAGGACAGTGCAAAGGGGAGGGGAGGCCGCGGCAAGGTTTCTTCAAGAAACTCAAAATTTTCTTCAATTCAAAACTGATTTTCCATTCTAGCCAAAAGAGGTATTAAACCCTAAGGTTTTACAACAAAAACATAAAAAAAGATTAAAATATCCCTAGGTAGCAAATGACTAAACAAACCCTTAATTAAAACAACAACAATAAACCCGAGTCTGAATTTTGTTCTCTGAAACAAAGACATTTGACATACCAAATGGAGCCCAAATACATCGCTCAATAGCTCGTTCGAAACCTCTGGATATTGGCTACATTTGGGATGATGGACTAAAGTTGAAAAGACGTCATCCCGATTGTCAAAAATCCACTTGAACAGTCGGAGGTCAGAATCTAGGCGGAAAAACAGCTCACAATTATTCCCCAAAGATTGTAAAATCTCCATT
The DNA here is from genome assembly GCA_022433065.1 of Begonia loranthoides. Classification (NCBI taxonomy): domain Eukaryota; kingdom Viridiplantae; phylum Streptophyta; class Magnoliopsida; order Cucurbitales; family Begoniaceae; genus Begonia; species Begonia loranthoides. The sequence continues at coordinate 8,737,668 of CM039485.1, forward strand.
AGCCCAAATGCCAACTCCAATGATGTTTATTTGATTCAAAAGCCTGCAAAATAAATAAAAAAGGTTAGAGAATAAAAAACCCCCTGGCTCGGGCTCAAGTTCCAGAACTTGGGTCACATCAAATCCATTTTTTGTCTTCAACGGTCGCTTGTTTGTCATCGATGACTATAGCACAACCATCTTTCTATAATAATGTCTTTGAGAAAGTATTACCGTTGAATTTTTCGATTTCAATTCTTCCTACCATAATAACTAGGCTCTAATACCACTTATAGGGAAAAATCCGGATAATATGGAGAATTGAAATAAACGTGGATAGTATTGATGGAGATAATTCCTAGGGAAGAATACTCTTGGTAATCTCCTTAGATAGAATTACCTTTCCAAGTAAAATCGGCAGACAACAACGAATGGTAGAAGCGACTTCTGGTAGAGATTGATCGGCGGTGGGTGGAGTCTTTTGCATGGCGGAGAACAATGGCACCCTCTCGACAATAACAATGGTCTTCGCTCTTCTCGCGATAGCAAGGAAAGGGTTCTCATTCTTTACGTTCAAGGAGCCAATGACTCAAGGAAATATATTTTTTTAATTGTTTTCTACTTCCTAATTGCAATTTTTTCACAAACAAATACACATTCGAAAATTCATTTGATTTGAGTACAGAAACTTTCAACCTTGCTTGAATACCAATTATTGAGAACTGTATGTGAAATCAGAAGAAGAAAAACACACAAAAATAGGGATACCAAGATTTATGTGAAAAATTCTTCAAAGAATAAACTACTGACAAAAAAGAAATTCATTAATAGAAAATCAAGGTACAATTAAATTATATGGCTCAAACAACAATATATAAAAAATCATAAAAACTCTAATATTAAATATAAAATTGATGTGACTCCATTAGAATTTAGATAGGGAAAATGACAAATCAACCATCGTGGTTTCAAGTCAATGACAAGTCTACCACTATGGTATAGGTTTTAACAAGTTAACCACTAACGTATGTGTCAATGACAAATCAACCATCACAGTTACGTTCACCATTAAAACGTAGTCGGGATGCCGCCGGGGTTTCCCAAGAGGCAGCCGCGGTGTCCTAGGACGCCTCGGCGGTGTCCCAGGACGCCTCCACAACGTCTTACATAGTTTAGAGTTAAACATGTTACGCCGACACTCGTAGCGAAAGTTATGGTCGTTTGAAGTTGAAGAAGTCGAAAATCTAATAAAAAACATTGATTTTGAAGGAGACCACAGGGGTGTCGTGAGGACACCGTAGGGGCGTCCCGGGACACTGCAGGGGTGTCCAAGGACACCACAGGGGCGTCCTCACGACACCCCTGCGGCATCCAGACAAAACTTTGTGTTTTTCTTCGTAACACACGACACCGCTGCGATGTCCTAGGACACCGCAGCGGCGTCCTGACTAATTTTTAAAGGCAAACGTCACTGTGATGTTAAATTTGTCATTTTCTCATACGTTAGTGGTTAACTTGTTAAGACTTAAACCACAGTAGTTAACTTGTCATTGATCTAAAATCACGATGGTTGATTTGTCATTTTCCCATTTAGATATGACAAAGTCTAACAAAGCGGAAGGGTTCTTCAAGAGCATAAGCAGAGAGAAAGAAAACCAGAGTGTGCTATTGGTCTTAGGAAAAGAGATCATTGTCTTTAGAGGTGGCTAACGAGCCGAGCCGAGCCGGCCGAGCCTGAAAAAGTCTGGCTCATCGAGCCTACCGAGCTTAACGAGCCGAGCCTAACGAGCCTGCTGAGCTCAACGAGCCGAGCGAGCCTAACGAGCCTTAACGAGCCGAGACTAACAAGCCAAATATACATAAATAATAATATCTTATATAAATATATTATAAATTATTTTCAATATTATATAATAATAAATATTTATTATTATAATGTAAAAATATTATAATTAATAATTTAATTGAATAAATATTTTTATTGAATTGAATAAATATTTTTATTACAATTTCAAAATGAAAATGAAAATGAAAATTTTAAATTTAAATTACAATTTCAAAGCACAACTTACAAGATAAAGAAAATATATGAAAATGAAAATTACAATTTCAAATTTAAATAAAAATTTAGTCTTCGACATCCAAATTTTTGAATTCTTCAACTATGTCATCTTCCCGTTGTTGATCTCTCGTCACAGCGTTGTTCCAATCCTTCATGCAAATGAGTGCCTCAACGATTTCTAGTGCAAGTCTTCCTCGTTTATCATTGTACACACGTCCACCTACACTAAAAGCAGACTCCGATGCTACTGTAGAGATCGGAGGTGTTAGTAGATCACGTGCCATTCTAGAAAGAATAGGAAATGAAATAGAGTTGACTCTCCACCAAGCCAAAATATCAAAATCCTCGAGGCGAGAAATGTTATGGTAGGTGTTAAGATAAATATCGAGTTCATTTCTTTGTGAATTATAAGAATGAACATTGTTATCTATTTGCTTAAATGTATCATACATAAAATCTTGTGGATCTCCACCACAAGCACCACTACTAGAACTAGCATGTATATCATATGAAGGAATTAAACGATTATTAGAATATTTAAATTCATAAGAAGAAAATAAATTATCAATTTCATTTTTTAATTGAGCACCATTAATTGAAGAAGAAATACCTAAATTAGAAGAAATTCTATCAAGCATTATACACACTCCATTTAATTTAAATCTAAGATGCATTATGCATGCAAAACAAAAAATATGAGGTATGTTAAGCCAATATTTTTTAAATTTTCTTTCCATTTTTTCAATTAATGCAAAAAATTCGTTTCTTTGTTTAAATTTTTGAAAAGTACAGTTAATTTTATAAAAAGTGGGAGAACAAGATGAATAGTGGGATAATAAATTCCCGAACATTCATTTGTAGCTTCAAAAAATGGTTTTAAAAAATCAAGAAATAAATTAGCAATATCGCAACTATTATGATCAAGAGTAATACATTTTGTTTTTTCACTAATATAAGCACAAATAACTAACCAATATGGCTTAGTATTTTCTAATATTAAATAAGTCGAATTCCACCTTGTATCTACATCGGTTTTTAATTTTCTTGGTTTAAGTTGAGTAGCTTTACAACATTCTTTATATTATTGCTGTCGCGTATTAGATGAACTAATATAAGAAATTGCAGATTGAATAGATTCAATATGTATCGAAATATGTGACATGCCATCTCGAACAACTAAATTTAAAATATGACAAACACATCTCATATGAAAAAGAGTATTATGAGCCGTATCTAATTGAAATAACTTTTTAATTCAAGAATTGCAACATCGTTAACAGCAGCATTATCTAGCGTAGTACTAAAAATTCTATCTCTAATAGCATATTCTTGCAAAATTCCAACAATATATCTATAAATGGTAACGCCACTATGTGGATATTCACAACTACGAAATCTTAATATTCTTTTATTTAATTGCTAAGAGTCATCAATAAAATGAGAAGTTACGACAATATATCCTAAAGCATTAGGTGCACTCCATAAATCAGAAGTAATACAAATAGACATAGACGGAGCATTTGAAAAAAATGCAATTAATTCATTTTTCATATTATTATACATTTTAATAATATCACTTCGCGTCGTACTTCTAGGGACTCGTCTAAAACTAGGATTAATATACTCTTTCATAAAATTTTCAAATAACTCGCTATCAAACATAGATAAAGGTGCCTCAGATTGTGATATATATTTTGTTACTCCTTCTCTTATTTTATTATGTGAATACATAAAATTGCCACTACCACTTGCATTTATGAGTGTTTGTGTAGGGTCTCTCACTTGCTCGTCTAAGTGACATTTTGTATAATGCCTACCAAGTGTGCTAGTAGAACTACCGGATACGTATGCATAATGTTTAATACAATATTTACATTATGCTCTACTTTCTATTTTTCCACCAATTTTAATATCTTTCATTTCAAAATGATTCCATACATTCGACGTTTTACTTCTTTTTTTTATAGGTGACGATGTGGATGCATGTGCCGATGATTGATCAATTGCAATTGTGAGATTATCTTCCCTAATTTCCTCAATATCATCGTTAGTGTCATTAAAAGTGTTAAGCAAAAAATCGCGAGGATCCACAATTAAAAAAATTGACTACTGCGAAACAATTAATAATAAAAATGATACCGCACACCAATTACGCAACAATAGTATGCAATTGTTGTGATCACCTCCATGAATACGACGAGTCCTACAGAAATCGAACAAAAAAATTTGTTAGTTAATACACATTACACATTACATTAAAAAACATAAAAATGAATAAAATAAAATATACCTTTAAAATGGTGACTCGGTGAGAAATATTGAGAGATTGAGAAATTGATAAATTGATAAGAAATGTAATAGATTGAGAGATTGGGAGGAAGATTTTGGTGAAGAATTTAGGAAGAATTGTAATGGTATTTATAGAAAAAATGAAGGAGGGATGAGGGAAACGGTCTTCAGACCGTTGCTTGAAGCAACTTGCTTCTCTGTGCAGAAAAGCAAGCAACGGCCGGGGAAGGCAAGGCAATAGTCACTGGACCGTTGCCATTCTTGCCAACACCATCACCAACGGTCTTCGGACCGTTACAATTGCAAAGCAACGGTCGGAAGACCGTTGCAAAGAGGTCGACTCTCACAGTGAGTGAGAGTCGACGCTCTACTCTTTGTGACTCTCACAGAGAGAGTCGTCGACTCTCACAGTGAGAGTTTCCTGTTTTTTTCCACTATGAACTCAAGTTCAGAGTGTTGAACTGCAAGTCAAAACGCAAAACGGGAGTGGGAGACCGAGACGATGTGAGGCGATGCGAGAGGCGAGACTGAGACGAGACAACGACCCTCTGCCTCCGGCCTCCTCCTTTGACGCTGGAGTCTGGACTACGAGTTTCGACGTGAGGTGACTACGAGCTTCGACGCGAGATCCAGAGAGGGCATCGTCGCCCGTCGGACGTCTCTGGATCTGTCTCGCCTTTGCTTGTCAGGCATCGTCGAACCTCTCTGGTCCAGACGATGCGTGAGCCTCTGCTTTTCGTCGCCGCGAGACGAGACGACGACCTCGTCGTCTCCGATCTCGGTCTCTGTCAGACGAGACGACGACTCGTCGTCTCCACTCTCCAGTGGAACTGCAGACTCTCCACTGGAGAGTGGAGAGTCTCCAGCAGCTTGCGGGCTCCCGGCTCGTCCAAGGGCTTGCCGGGCCAGCCCGTCAGGCTCGCGAGCCAGCCCGCGAGCTAGGCTCTCGAGCCAGAGCTCGGCGGGCTGGCGAGCCCACCATTTCGAGCTCGGCTCGGCTCACCAACCTGGCCCAGGCCGAGCCCACTCATATACTGTAGAGCTCAGCCCACTACAATACGAGCTCGCCAACCCGCCCGTTAGCCACCACTGATTGTCTTGGTGTTTGCTCTGTTATGATGTGCCTGCTGTCTTTTCGTTTGGTCTAAAATAAAATATAATAAATAATGCTTTATCAACACATTCATGGGATTCCTTCCCATTTCACATGTTCATCTTCTACAAACTCAAATTGGCCTTTTCTTCTACAAATAATTTCATCTATTATTTTTTATTTTTTTACATTACATGATAAAATATATTCGGCGAGGAAGAGACACGTGGACGCCAGGGAACAAAATATAATTAAACAAATGCAGGGGTCATGTTTGAAAAGTTCATTGAATTCCCGTGTTTTAAAAACAGCCACAATAAGACACTGTAAAGTTGTTTCTGCCTGGATGATTTTTATACTCTACAAGCACTTCTATTATACCACAATTGGAAAATATTTATTTTTCTGATTGAATATGATCAACGCTCAGGATGAAGTATTTGGGGTGGTTTTTCTGAAACCTATTGTAGCTTTGCACAACCTCCTCTGCTCAATCATCATCCACCCTCTCTCTCTCTCTCTCTCTCTCTCTAAATAATGTTCTACTACCATTCTCTCCCCTCTCAGTTCTTTTTCTCTCAATTAAAAAAATCTGCAAGTTCTCACACTTTCTCCTATTGCCGCGGGTTTCACGACCTGTTTCTCTCCATTTGACATTTGTCCTTCTGTGTCGCTGTAGCTTTTTATTGTTTGCGTCGGTCTTTCTGGGTGATCCCGTAATTGGTGCTTCTGATTTCTCTTGGGTGTGCAACTTTAGTTGAATTTTGCAGCTTTGAGGTACTTATATCTGGGAAAAGGGGGGAGATTGATTTCTAAGCTTTCTCTCTTGGAATTTCTTTTGCTGGTTTAGGCATTTGATTCAACGATTCACTGATTGACGAATGAGAATAAAGTTTTCGTTGATGCTTGTTTGGAAGCGAGGTGAGTGTTTCTATTATGTTTTCTAACTATTGCAGCTAACAATTTCGTGTAGTATCCATTGTTTGCTTGGTCAGAAAGCTAAGGAAAAAGATGATGAAAAAAGTATTATTGACCACAGTGAAGCCTAAATTAGTTCGTTATCGTATCCAGTCTTAAAATTTTCAAGCTTCGTTTTTGTATTAATTGATCTTTTTTTTTTTTTAACTTTTCTACGCACTAGTCTGCTTCGTTAGTTTTGTTTGCAGTTGATAGATCTTTGCAATCTCTCTTTTGTTTCTGAAAAAGGACAAATTTTCATTAGTTTTGTTTGGGAACTTACTTTCATTGCCGAAGTATTTTTATTATAAATGAAATTTACGGATAGATGAAATTTACGGGCAAATGAGTTGATATTTTTCATATTTTATCCGTATTGTAACGAGACCCTGTTATTTGATTCTCTTCATTTCAGGGTTTATTGTTTATGCCATTCGTAGGTGATTAAGAAGATGGACTGATCAGAGAGTTAGATTCTGTGGATTGTTTCATTATATAGACTTTTTTTTTTCTTGCAAAGCCTTCAATTGTATTTCTGTTGTTGACCACACCTTCTAATAGAGAAGGGTACTCAAATGTCTCCAATGTTGAGCTATGTACTATCAAGATTGCAAATGTTATCCACTTCCGATCATTCCTCTATTGTGTCCATGAATTTATTTGTGGCGCTACTTTGTGGTTGTATTGTGATTGGTCATCTTCTTGAGGAGAATCGGTGGATGAATGAGTCAATTACGGCTCTCTTGATTGTAAGTTTTACCTCATCATTTTTTGGTTGATAAATTTTGGAAAAGATACTGAATTATCCAGATTCTTTAATAATTCAAATTGTGCAAAATCAAATAATGCTCCACTCTAGAAAGACATCTACAATGAGCCCAATTATCAGTATAACTTCTAATACGTTCAGTTATGATTTTCTTGTTTTGTAATTGCGAATTACTATTGAATTTATGGCGGTTGGTGGTAGGGACTAAGCACTGGAGTTGTCATTTTGCTCGTCAGTAGGGGGAAAAATTCACATTTACTAGTCTTCAGTGAAGATCTTTTCTTTATATATCTCCTGCCACCTATTATATTCAATGCCGGGTAAGTTTTACTGAGTTATTTGATCTGACATGATTAATGATGAAATCTTATGCAACTGTAATATCATACTTAATCATTATATGTGTCATATTTTGTAATCCTATTTTAATCTTTTTGGAAGTTTATAAACTATAATTTGAATACTATTAGAACCCAGAAACTGTATTTCTGAAGTTTCAGTTCATGTGATACTCTTAAATTTGATTCGATTGATTATATACAATGTAGATGAACTGGGAGTGAGTCTAGTATTTGCATAATTATATCTTATATAACCAATTAATTATGTCTCTAGCAAATACTAGCATGGGTCATATAAACAATGGAATGATCTCAAATGTAATGTTACCTGGGGAAGGATGCAAAACTTTTGAGTAGATTGTGTCCTGTTGATGATATTGTTTAACTGTCTGGATCCTGGTGCTTGAGTATAAACAGGAAGTATGGTGCCAGGCAAGGCAGCTCTGCTATTCGATTTAAAGATAACTTGGCATATTTACTTGTTTTCGTTTCTTTTTTAATGGGATATCTAATAAATTTATTACAAATGAGGAATAGAAATATAATATATTTATGAGTAAAAGGTATGTGGAATTTTGACGTGAACTATTTTAGAGATATCTTTTTATTTCTTACTCTGTCCTCGTGGAGGGGCCAGTCCTAGTTTCTCACACTTTCAGGAGGGTATTTTGTCCTCGCTTCTCAATTTTCTCCATATCATCTTCGTTTCCCTTCTATTTTTTATGAACACCATGCAGGTCTTTTGCATGGGTAAATTGAGGATGCTTATCTGTCCTGCACATCCTGAATATTTTAAACGTTTGAATTTCTTCTTTGTTGAACATCTGAAAAGTCAACTTTGAATCTCAAGGCTTTTATGGGAGTGGCTGTAATAATTTTTATCCAAATAACGTCAGAAAATTTTATTGTTTCTTCTTTGATATTTGATGGTGATCTCTGATAATCTGGAGCAGGTTCCAGGTGAAAAAAAAGCAGTTTTTCAGAAACTTTATTACAATTATGCTCTTTGGGGCAATTGGTACATTAATCTCTTGTTGCGTCATTTCATTAGGTATTACACCATTTTGTTTTCATGCTTTTTCTTTTTTACTTTTAGTGCACCATGAATTGAATTGTGTTAATAAATCTTATACTCCAATTAAGTCTTTGCATGTCAATCTTTTTTTGTTCGGAAACTGACAAAATAAAGGCTTTGTGATTACAATCGTCACTCGTAGAAATCTTATTATTTGTAGTTCTATGTTTACCTGCCAAGTATTGTTCAATCTTATTATAAATTATAAATATATCTTGTTATATTTACCCGCCAAGTATTGTTCAATCTTATTATAAATTATAAATATATCTTGTTACATTTACCCGCCAAGTATTGTTCAATCTTATTGTAAATTGTAAATATATCTTGTTTCAATGTAACATTATGCAACATCTAAGAATAGCAGTTGGGTGGCAAACTATCATTTATTTTGTTTCCTCTTTTCCATTAAAGTCTCAAAACCAACTTTCAACTTTTACATGAATCACTGCCGACTTATTGTCAATTCAGCCAAATGATTTGCTTTATTAAGTGAACCAGTCTTACAAATCAGTTGGCAGTTTGTGCTGTCTATTTGACCATTTCGTGTTGGATTAGATTTCATTTCATTTGTTGTATATTCTTTGAGAAAATCTTTTTGAGCATGCTTTTTGTATGTGCAATCTCATTGATAATGAACTAAGGAATCTACTATAACTGAACTTTATTCAATCTGCATTATTCTCTAATCCAAATTAAATATATATATATATATATATATATAATTTTTGGCTGGTTGAATATTAATTTTAGGCTTGCAACACATTTTTCTTATTAAAAGAAACTGTATATTTAACCTCTAGAATCTTTGACAAATTTTATGACACTTGTCTACTGATGAAACATTTATATTATAGTTGCATCAATAACCGGAGGTGGAAAAAAAACACTCCATCTACTGCCTTCCGTTACATATGGTCCTCCATATAACCTATATCTCTATCCTCATAAATTGGTAAATGAGACATTAAACACTAAATGGCGATGATTGATTGTGATCCTTGACTCAGGTGTTATACAATTTTTTAAGAAATTGGATATCGGATCACTGGACATTGGAGATTATTTAGGTACATGTTCAACACAATTCTTTGCCTTTTCTAATTCAAAATGTGAGGTTGATAACTTTTTTCTTTTCATTATCATCAGCAATTGGTGCAATTTTTGCTGCAACGGATTCGGTATGCACGTTGCAGGTGTGACAATCATCAACTTATCGTTCCCATTTATTCTTCCTCAAGCAGTTGATTATTCATCTTTACTTGGATTTTAACTCTACATCATGTTGCAGATTTTGAATCAGGATGAGACACCTTTACTCTACAGTCTTGTATTTGGAGAGGGTGTGGTAAATGATGCTACATCAGTGGTGCTATTCAATGCAATCCAGAGCTTTGATCTCACCAATATTGATTCCAGGATTGCATTACAATTTATTGGCAGCTTCTTTTACTTATTTTTTACAAGCACTATTCTGGGTGTGATGGTGAGTGTTATTATTATCTTTCTTCCTCGTGAGGGCAAAATTGTGCGTATACTGAGTCTATATACAGAGCTGATTTCCAGATTTTCTTATCTTACAGACCGGTTTGCTAAGTGCTTTCATTATCAAAAAGCTATATTTTGGCAGGTATGTACTTCTTAAGAATAGAAATCATTCCTTGTTAGTTTGTGTAGTCACCACTTTTTTCGTGCATCTTCCATGAGCATTGCAGTTCAATTGCATGCTACTTTTGGTAGTGTCAAATTGAATTTTCATTACATGTAATTATAATTAATCAAATTATATACTTTTGCTAATCTGAAGGAAAATAATTTTTTTTCTCAGTTGTTTTTCTTCTGTTTTTGTTCTATTGTTAAAACATTCGATTTCTTTTTGCCTTCCCAATTCCATATTATTTGGAAAACTGTATATTGAATCTTGTGCTGATTCCATAAACGTTATTTCTCCACCTTGCTGCAAATCTTGTACAAAAAGACAAAAAAATGACAGAGTTCGGGAACTGAAATCTAGCTCCTAAAGTGTTTTCTTTTTTTTATGAATTCAGGCATTCTACAGACCGCGAGGTTGCTTTAATGATATTAATGGCATACCTTTCATATATGATGGCTGAAGTAAGTTTTTTAACACCAAAAACATGTCTTTCTTTTGTTATATGTTGATTGAAAATGTGTTAATAAACCCCTACCATTGTGATGTTATATTAAATGTCTTGTGCAGTTGTTCTATTTAAGTGGCATTCTCACGGTGTTCTTTTGCGGGATCGTGATGTCACATTACACCTGGCACAATGTCACTGAAAGTTCACGAGTTACCACAAAGTATGTGAAATAGGCTTAGATTTATTTGTCTCCAACAGGACATGTCTGTTTATATGTTTTTAAGACATTAGATTTTACGAATTTACTATTGCAGGCATGCTTTTGCTACATTGTCATTTGTAGCGGAGATCTTTATCTTCCTTTATGTTGGCATGGACGCATTGGACATTGAAAAGTGGAGATTTGTCGGTGACAGGTAAAATTTTTGTTCCAAAAAAAAAAAGAAAAAAATTCTTATTTGAAGTTACGTCGCAAAAAATCATATGCGGTTATTACACGATCCCGGTTTCTTCTTTTGTAGTCCTGGAACTTCTTTGGCAGTCAGTTCCATACTTTTAGCTTTGGTTATGGCTGGAAGAGCTGCCTTCGTTTTTCCTTTATCATTTTTGTCCAACTTAGCAAAAAAATCATCAGCTGAGAAAATTAGCTTCAGGCAGCAAGTATGCACTACTCTCTTTCAACGTTGTCCTGACTTTGTTCACCTTTCTTGTCCAAAGAAAAACTCTAAATATAATTTATAGGTGATAATTTGGTGGGCTGGTCTGATGAGAGGTGCTGTCTCAATGGCTCTTGCTTATAATCAGGTAGTTTTTTGATGTTAATATTTCTCGATCTTAATTGGTTTTCATAGATACATGTTCTTGTTGAATAGAAATGATGACTTTTCCATTTTGTTATAATATTTTCTATTTTATCATTTCATTTAGTTCACAAGATCAGGACACACTCAATTGCGTGGGAATGCAATCATGATCACAAGCACTATAACAGTCGTTCTCTTCAGCACAGTGGTGAGCCTTTCTTCTTTCAATTACTTGCAACATTGCTTTCGACTCAATTGATAGGGGAAAATCCGGAGATTGTGAAGATGTTTTGCATTCTTGTAAATGCTTAAGATCTTTAAACTCATAAGTAGATCAAATTTCAATGGAGGAAATTCGAGGGAAAAAGAGAGTATTTTTATGGAGACCATTGTTTTGTTTTTGATAACGGAGTCGGTAAACATCAAACATTCAAAATACTATCAATACTTTTAAATCAAGCTGCTAGAGTAGACAATGAAAGAACAAGACTAAGAAGAGAACTAGACATGAGTTTTATAATAAAATGATTAAAAATCTAAACCAAATTTTTTTATTTTTATATTTTTTGAAAGTGTGTTGAGCTTATTGAGATGGTGATTATTCTAACGTATATGACATGTGCTTTCTGTTCAGTTGTTTGGGTTAATGACCAAGCCTCTCATTAGGTTCTTGTTACCTAATCCGAAACCCACATCGAGCATGGTTTTGTCCGATCCATCCACTCCCAAATCATTTATCATTCCGCTTCTCGGAGGCAGTCAAGATTCCGAAGTCGATACTGGGAGCCAAGAAATTCCCCGTCCGAGCAGTATTCGAGCGCTTTTAACCACTCCAACACACACTGTTCATCGGTACTGGCGTAAATTTGACGATGCTTTTATGCGGCCAGTGTTTGGCGGACGAGGTTTTGTCCCCTTTGTGCCTGGATCGCCAACAGAGAGGAGTGCCAACCCATGGCAATGAAGTAGTGGAAGGCGAGCTAGATGTACAGATGAATGTGGTATGTTGTTGTGTTCATCTACCAGATCAAATTATTAATAGAAAAGAAAGAAAGAAATTTTGAAATTTTTGGAGGCAGTGCAAGTAATCTTTTAGCCCTCGATATTGGTAAAGATTCTTTCATCAATCATTTGTTGCGTTGTTGTTCTGTTGGTTGTAATGATATATTATTGTTACTATTATCATTATTGCTAAGTATGCCAACTTGATTTGCATTACCGTGTCATTTAAATTTATGCGACAGTAGAACGTATTAATCTATCACTCTTTCAAATCAAATAGCACTTGAAAATCCTAAAACGTGAATGACGCCAAATTGAATAAAAACTATCTGGGCAGTCTTGGGTAAGTGCCAGTACATAATTACCAGAGGCACATTCTACATAATCAACTCACATGTGGTTCAGAAAGATTGACGTCTTCCCTAAGGTTGGGTGAAGGAATACAAGAATTTAGCCATGGGGGACGCGTTTTGCAAGAGGTTCTCTGATGCTGAAATCTGTGTCCCAAGTCGTGGAAAAACCCAGATACGAATATGTTGAGTAGCAGGCGGCGGAATGTTGAGCCCTTACGCAGCATCCCCAGAAAACTGGTGCGGTGATGTTGGTTAAAACTTGATATAATTTTATGCGAATGGTTGTCGTATTTGGAAAATTCAAGATACCAAAGCTGCTTGGATTTTCAAAGTAAAAGACAAAACAAGTCCTCACTTTTTTGTTTCTGCTACATGCTCCTATACAATAATACGAGTCCCACTAATTTGTCTTGTTTATGCCAAAGGTTGCAAAATCTATCTGCATCTTCTTCATCTCATATGCAAGCAATGACAACTTCTGCCGAGCAGATAAATATGATGAAAGACAGGTAAACAATGGCAAGTAAGAACAGTATCTTCCGACTCAGAGTAAACTGGGCACTGAAAAACCGAACTAAAGGTGATAAATGGAAGGCGGTGGCTTCGATGCCCCGCCATACCCACTTCGATAAGCGGCTCCTCCTGCGTTATAATTTCGAGCTCTTGAAGGTTCCTCGGGTATGGATGAATAAGTATTGGTCACATTTGATGCAAAACCATTCTTGAAGGTTACTCCAGAACTCCCATTTGCAGTAATGTTAATTCCGTATGACCCTACTCCGGATTGAGAATTATGGGTTGTGTTATCCACAGCAGCTAATTGATAGGATCTAGCTGACGAGCCTACATGCTGACTAACAGGGCCATAATATCTACCTGTGAGGCTCATATTCCGGGTAGCAGATGTTGGTGACATATAAGTGCCAGGAGAAGAAATCATCTGCAGATTGGATGTAGTAAAGTCTAGAGCACTATGATCTGAGACTGAACTTGATGAATGGTGGTGAGCTACTCTGTTTGAAGCATAATACGAATTGGAGGCTGGTACTGAGTTTCTAGCTGAAGAAATCAAAAATTGAGGATCTCTATCAGGAAGAAAACCAATGGGTTGGCGATGAAATGGCTGATTTGAGTAAACGGTGGGAGCATCATAGACTGTAACACTTCGAGCTGCTTCCTCATAGGCAATGGACAAGTGGTGATTATTTCTTCTTTTGTTATACAAATCCGCTGCTGAGGAAGAGCTAGGCCGTTTTTTTCCACTCTGCCGCACTTCATTCTTGTGACCGACGATTGTTGCTTTAGCATTTGTCTCGTTTTTCAGCTTCTTCAGCTGCTCAATTTGATTTTTGAGATCGCTAGGAGGGTATTCCGCTTCAAGCTTGTACTTTTCAATGCATGCTACAATAGCTTTTAGAGCAACAACCTCTTTGCCTCTTGCCTGGTCCTGAAATGACTTCAATCGAGATTAATTCATATACAATCATCAGATTGATCTTAATCTACATAAAGAATGTCTGTGATTTCAAACATACCAGATCTTTTTGAGAGGCTTGTCCCCTTCTGATATCCTTTGTAGCTCTTTTGGCATACTCATAATATGCCTTAAGTAGGGGAACAGGAGGAAACTCTTTAACAAGATCAAACTCGTAAATAAATCGAACAGCCTCAGCCTGCTTTTTCTGTGAAATTAATTGTTTAATGAACTCTGTAAAAAAGAGAAATTGATCGATTAACAGGTTGACTGAATGAAAGCAGCTAAATGGCAATTGCCTCATCCAGGCTTAAGAGGAGAAAATGAGGAAAGAATGAGAATACATAAAGAACGAGAACAGAAAAACTTAAAACTGAATTTACTTCTAAAGATCTGGGATCAACAGTAAACTATTTGCAATAAGAAAATAAGATGATGATCTCTAGCCTATCATAACGAGCTACTCATTACGGAAAACCAGACAAGACTTCAAAAAAACAAACTCAACGCCCATCATACCCACGTCACCTTAAAAGAAGAATGTGGAAATAAGAAAAACTCTTCCAGAATTCACTGAATATGAAAAAAGTGCTGTATTTGAATTGAAAAACTATCATTTTGCTGTAAAATTTACAAAATATGCAACAACCTGCTATACCAAAAGCAGATAGCTTCAACATAGTCACTAGTTTAACAAATTAGCAGAAGTCTTTCCTTTCAGTGTCTAACTTTATTGAGTATTGATGTGCATCAAATCTTTGAAGCAACGACGGAGGAAATGAAGCAGACTAAAAATAAAAATGATAATAAGTTGCGGAAATAGTTTTTGGGGAAACTAACCAGATGCCCTGTGGGTTAACCCGAGCGACCTAAGCAACTGAGGAGCCTGTCGACGCTGCACACAAATATAACAAAGCTTGAAAATCTCATCCGATTCGAAATTTTTAGCCAGCCCAAAGGCGCTCAAAAGGTGTAAAAAGCCTGAAATCTGCAAAGAATTTTCCATGCCCGTTTGTATTTTCACTTTCCAATCCAATGCAAGGACCCTGGCTTCTTCAATCTCCTGAGGTTTAATCGTCAGACCTGCATTTTCCATCTCCTCCAATAAAAGCACGCAACTCCTTTTCACGTTCCTATCTTCAAAATTCATCTCTTTCTTATCCACTGGAAAAAACCATTTTATTGCCTCAAGCACTAGTTTCACAGGGTCAGCCGAAGCCTTTAGAGCATTACAAATATTTGTGCGCATCGATTCATGAAGTTTCGAATTTTCAATCAAATAAATTAGCAATGCCTTCCCATCTCTTATTGGAATACTGTCAAAGACTGCTTGCTCGGCTGCGTTGTTCTCTTCTTCACCTTGGTGTTCCTTTGACTGCGCTTGAGTTTCATCTGATTTAACTTCCTGTTTTTGAATAGATATTGTATGAACCTCCTCCTGTTTTACATTAGATTCATCCCCGGGAACCGACACTGTTTCATTGCAACCACCTTGAGAAACAAGTGTATGAGGCACATCAATTTCTTCTGGATCATCTTCTGATTCAATTTCGGGAGAGAGATGAGTTTCTGGAGAAAGCGCTGGACCCTCGATTGTTGACGACAGAGCATTCCCTTCGCCATGAGACTTCTCGAGCATACTTTGAATTGGGTTATTGAAAGAAGGCGCATTGGTTTCTTCTGGTCCAACTTGAGATTCAAGGGGAGGAGAGAGATGAGTTTCTGGAGAAAACGCTGGGCACCCAGTGTTCAACAACTGAGCATTCCCTTCACCATGAGATTTCTGCTGAAAAGTTTCGAGCTTTTTCTGAATTGACTTTTGGATACAGTTGCAGTGATCTTCGAGATCCTGCCATTGAAGAGTGAAATTGGCAACAACGGACGCGTGAGTTTTGAGGAGGTTAAATGCCTTGCGAAGCTCAGGTGTCTTGCTCCCAACAACCAGAAGATCAGACGGGATTACGTCTGAACTGGAAGCCATTCTTCTGCAGAGCCTTTTCTGAAACCCTAATTTTGTAAGATTAGGGATGGATTGGATTATCGACAATGAAGTAAGGAAAATCTGGAGACTTAAAAGCCCGATTGGATTCTACGACGAAATCGACATGTTAAACGGCGACGTTTAGTAAAAACCACGTATTCTTTTTGGAATTATGGATCCTTTAATAAACACAATAATTTCACTCTCTACGTATAAATGTATGGATAATGTGTTTTCTAATTTTTTTTTTTTTTGCATCAACAACACACATTATGCAAAATATTAAAAAAAAATCCATGTAATACGTAAGTAGTTAAAGAATTTTGATGTATAAATGACTTTAAATTAAGAATTGAAACTTATAAAATTATATTGGGAAATTAACATTGAAGATCCTATAGTTTATAATCAATGACAAGTCAAACCCCGAAGAAATTTTACTAACAATTAAAATCCTGAACTATGAGAAATTCTCGTTGGTGACCTCGCAGTCACGGTTTCCGTCCAAATCCGTCGAATTTAATGCTCGGTTTCGTTGATGCCAAGAACCGTCGAATGGAGATAAAGGACGTCAATTATCGGCACCGAGAGACATCCCTCTTGCCTGTTGGAAGACGATGGCAGACAATCTTCATTGGTCGTTGGATCGAGGAAGGACGTTCGTTGAGAGAAGAAATGTTGTCGTTTAGCGCTCTGAGAAGGACCTTCGATTGAAAATGGACGTCCCTCTCTTAAGAAGGACATCCGTTATGGCCTGAACGATAACGTCTTAAGACGAGATGTAACAACCCCGGTTTTTTATTTACTTTAAAATCGTGTGAAATTTAAAACTTTTTCTTTTATAAAATCAGAGTGAAATTTTTCTTATAAAAACCGATCATTAAAACTCTTTACTTAAAACATTTTGCAGAAGAAGTAATCAAATTTTTTTATAAAACGCAGCGGAATTAAAACAAAACATTAAAGAATATTAAATAATTTACAAACCATTTTCTTTTAAAACTCTTTAGCCCAGCCAGCCACAATATCCACCCGTGCAAATCCTTCATCAACTGTTGTTGACCTATGCACCTGTTTCTCGTATGATACCTACATCACAAGACCTAAACTAATGAGCATATTGCTCAGTAAGTGATAAAAGAAAACGAAAGGCAGATATGATGCATGTTCACTCGATGCATTACAGAGGAGATCCGTATCTCATCTGTTAGTTTGGGACGATGGATAAGTCAATTGATCTCGTGGCTTAACCTATGGTTCTGACGAGGAACCACGCCAATCGGGGTGTCACCACGAGCCATACCCAGTCATTTTGTTAAAGACGTTGGGGGTTTCAGAATGGGGTAAAGGTGAACCCTAGCTTCCATGTAGCTAACTCTAAACCTACCACTCCCTACGTGGGAGGAATACTACCGTATGGAATACAATATGAAGTATGACATACAATATGCCTATGAAAATACTTACAGTTCTATATGATCGTACAAATGTCTAATAAACATATCATTAAAAGAACACATAACATGCAAATCCTAACTCTTGCGATGTAGGGTCCGAAGACCAAAATTCAGTAAGTATCAACTTACCTGGCGTTCGAAATGCACATTAGCCCATAATCGTCATTCTCTTTTCTGTAATACCTTCAAAATTATTAAATAACCCATCATTAAGATCACGCCTTATGAACCTTACTTCTATGACACATTATCTTCACATTTCCACTATCTTAACATTTACAACAGAATAGCAATAACCCACGATAGTTGCTCATTCCATCAATGTGACAGGATAATATTTCACAACGCTAACTTTTCATGATAAAATCCTTTATGCGAATATAATAGAGCTCAACCATAATTGCAACATCTTCATCATTCGAAATCAAGACTCATAATACTATTCCTATAACATCCCGTATTTTTAAAATACGTAAAATTCAAAACTTTTCTTTGCGTACAACCATCAGTCTCTTTTTCTTTCATAAAACCCAATCGCTAACATCCGATCGCTAAAACTCTTTAAAACCCTATCGCTGACATCCGATCACTAAAACTTTTTACTTTCACTTTTCTTAGTTTTCTTTCACCTTTATTAAGTTATGCTCAAAAGCCATAACTTTCTTTGCATAAAGGCAGCGGAATAAAAACAAAACATTAAAGAACAAGAAATAAGTTACAAAACTCTTTTTCAAACACTTTTCTTTTCACTTTCTAGGCCAACCAGCCACAAGATCCACTCGTGCAAACCTTCATCAACTGTCCTTCACCTGTTCATCTATTGCTCGTTCGTACCTACATCACAAGACCTAAACTAATGAGCCTAACGCTCAATAAGTGATAAAGTGAAGTGTAGATGATATGCATGATCATACAATGCAATTTAAGTCAAGAGTGTATATATGACAAACACCATGGGACCATGAGTAACCTGGCCAATCTACAAAGGAGCAATATATATATATCAATGGGTTACCCAGGCCGTATACACTCCTTTGTTATGAGAACGTTGGGGATTTCAGAACAGGAAGCAATGAACCCTAGTATCCCATGTCGCTAACCTATTTTCTTTCTAATTCGTCCAACACGGATCCATATGACAATGGGATGTCATTAACTTCCCGAACCCCCACACATCTATTTACATAGATTATTATGTCATACAATATGTACGTGGATTCATACAATCCTATAAACAATAAATATCTAATAAACACATCATTAAAAGAACCTAATTCTAGTAAACACACAGCATGCAATCCTAATTCTTGCGATATAGGGTTCGAAGACCAAGACACAGCAAGTATCACTTACATGGCATCCATAACGCCTTTCTGTTTCTTTTCTCTTCTTCGTACCTTCAAAACCATAACAACTATGCATTAATAACAATCTTCTAAACCTTAACACTTATAATAGAATAGCAATAACCCACAATGTTGCTCATTCCATCAATGTGACTTTACTTTACAAAACTGAATAGTTGTTTGTCATAAAACCATATTTCTCACAACAGAGTAGAGAACCAGTTAAGTCTTTTTATTCAAAAGATAATCCAAACCAAAGACTAGAATTCATGTCAACGAACTCAACCAATTACATCCCACAAAAATATTTCTTGCAAACAATCCATCCTTGATTTAATTCTCGAACATAATTCTTTAAACCAACCTAAACTCGTTCTCATAAAATTCATAAGCATCAACCTATAAATCAGAAATAGATGACATATCCAAAACAAGAGCCATTCATCAACAGAGTACACAGAGTGTTATATTCAAGAGTGCATTTGAAACCCATTGAGTACATGTATCATCCTCAACCACAACCATCAATATAAAATGAACTAGAACAGTAAATAAACATAGGACTTATCCAACTTTTCAGAACCAGACTTCATCAACAGAATGCTAAATCTCAACCAACAACCAATCATAACCCTCCATCATAACCAAATTGCACATGAGTAGCCCATTTCACAAAATAAGGCTCCACACCAAATTACAAAAAATCCAAGTCCCTGCACAATAATTGAAAAACACAGTCCAGACATAGGATGATTTTAACCAATTGAAAATTCATTAACCTGACCAAGCAGCAGGACCCAACATAGACAAGAATTCACGATAGTTTTCAAGTCAACAAACCCATTCAACAGATTTTCCAAGTCTTAACAATACCAATAAAACTGCATAACTTATAAAACTCAAATGAAAAGTGAAGGAAATCACTCACTAGCCATCACTCGAGAGAAGCTGCCGACCCACCACTCTAGAAGCTTTGCTCACCATATTTCCTCCTCTGTTCTTCCTCAAACATAGAGAAGCCGAGTTCAAAGAAAAACTCTCCTGCTTGCTGTCATTTAAAATCAAGAGACGTACACTAATGGAGAAGCAAAGGATGGAGGTCCAATGAGCTGACGCCAAACAAAGCTTCTCCTACATCGTCTGGACGTGTCGCCAGCTGAAAGAGTCAAAAATAAATGAGATATGTACGAGAGAAGCATCAGATTTAAATGGGTTTTTCGGCCAATTTTTCCCATTTGGATGCGGTGCATCGTTTGAAACCAGTTTCAGACGAGAAAACGTGTCCCCAGTCCTTCGTCCGCACCGTCCAAAATGCATATTTGGATGCAATTTAGCATCCACATGAGTCATCCTCAGTCGTCCAAATGTGTCCAGACTTGGGACAGAGTCATTCAGACGCCATCTTCTCTCGTCCGCTACCGTCCGAATGTGTCCAGTTTAAGGACAGATTCATTCGGACACCATTTTTCTCTCGTCCGCTTCGTCCGCATTGTGACAGTTTTAGAGTTGAGGGCGCCAAATACATTCCCAACTCGTCCCTAAATCCATTTTCCTCAATTAAACATTATAACATATTGATTACATCATTAGTAGCATCCCAATAATTTATTCGACTAATTCGACTATATCCAATTATTTTTCAATTATCAATTTTAAATTTCGATATAAGAATTTGGGATATTACAATTCCAATTAACAGGGCATGACCCAATCCAAGTCTAACAATGATTAAGATGCAGAACTAAACTCTAATTCACCAAAGAATAAGAATCCATCCAAGTTTAATGAGTAGGAACTAAAATACATAACCAAAATGCAGCATTTCATTTTCCACAACAACAACCAAGTATGCAGTAATTCACCTAACTAACTTAATTATTAAGAATCAAACTCATAACTTCTTCAAAAACAGCAACAACCATATAACCAAGCTTTATCAACAATCAATAATTCACCACAATTAGCCAACACAGATCAAGGATAACCGGAAGATCAGTATACCTAAAATCAGATGAGATCCAAGAGAAGAAAACAGGTTGAACTCCCCTGACTGAAATCCTCTAGAGAACAATCGGTCTTCCCTCCACCTCCACTTTTCTTCACTGCCAATCTAGAGTGGCTTCCACCTTCATTTTTCCATCTCTCAGTCACAAGTCTCAAATTCTTCAGAGAGTCTCACAATTCTTCCAAAGTTTCCTTAACGGTGCAACACTAACAGTAAAACCCAATACTCATGACCAATTTATCCCAACTATTGAAGGTAAATCATCAACCAAAAACACTCCTTACATTCACGATGGAGAGATCTCTAACAGCAACAACACTATCCTTAATATCTTCAAAGTAATACACTGCTACACCTTTCAGCATACTACTCACCATTCCCCCATCATACCCAGAGCACAACAATTACTACCACACTCACGTTCTCCCCATGAGGCATAGAGAGAAGGACTTACTTCATATAGACGATGGGAAGAGAAAGAAGGAGCTGCACAGGGATAAGCTTTCTGGACCAACACCCATCTCAAGGGAAGAGGGTCCAATGGAAATTTGCCAAGTGGAAAGTCCTCCACATTCCCAGAGGGGAAAGGACGTCGCTGCAGGAGACTGAGAGGGGAAGATTTTGCTGAGTGTGGCAAGAAATTGGAAGAGAGAGAGAGTGAGATATAAATGGGTTTCTCGGATATTTTTGACTTTTCGGACGAGACCAGTCATCTGAATTCTTTTTCGGACGAGAAGGATGCGTCCGAAAACTCATAAAATTTGGTACAAATTCAAATCAACAACGTCCGCGTCGTCTGCGCCAGATTTTGGACGATATCCATGGGTCTAGAAACGCATCCAAATTCTACAGATTCAAACTAACAACGTCCGCGTCGTCCGCACCCATTTTCGGATGATGCAGAGGCGTCTGAAAACTTGCTGTACATATTTTCCTTAATTTCCATACTTAAATTACTTTTCCAATATTTAACCTTATACCTTTTGAACATAATTTATGTGTAATATCTTGCAACATGATGTGATATGCATATATATTACCATCCAATTTAATACATCGATTAATGGGGAAAACATATTTTTGGGGTGTTACACGATAGACGTCCATTTTGGGCAAAACGACATAGTCTTGGGGTGAGGGACGTCCATTATGGGAGAGAGACGTCTGAAATAGGACAAGTGACGTTTGTTTTGAGCAAGGGACGTCTGTCATAATTGAGGGAATTTGCGCATTTTAAAAACAAGTGTGCCTTGCATGTGACTCTTCATAGTTAAAGAATTTGGAGTCCATCCTGACCATCCATTCTGATCCAAGGATGTCCCTCGCTTGATCCAACGGCCATGGAATGTCGTCCGCCATCGCCTTTGGAAAATGGCAGATTCAATCCTGGCCATCAATCCCTATAAAGGACGTCCCTCCCTCAATCCAACGGCCATGGACGATCATCCACCATCAAATTTGAAAATTGACAGATTCAATCCTGGACGTCACTCAACCTATTTTAGAAGTCTCTCTCCCATTACGAACGTCCCTCGCTTTAAGACTATGTCGTTCTACTCACAATGGACGTCTCCCGTCTTAAGACGTCGTCATTCAGACCATAACGTACGCCCTTCTTAATACGAGGGACATCCGTTTTCAACCGAAGGTCCTTCTCTGAATGTTAATTGATAGCGTTTCTCCTCTTGACGGACGTCCTTCCTCAATCCAACGACCAATGAAGATTGTCTGCAATAGCCTTATAATCGTTCCAACAAATGCCCGTCTTTCAATGGGCAAGAGGGACAACCCTCGTCGCCGATAATTGACATCCTTCATCTTCGATTGACGGTTCTTGGCATCAACAAAATCGAGGCATTAAAGTCGAAGGATTTGAACGGGAAACGTGGCTATGGGTTGCCGACGAGAATTTTCCATGGTTCAGGGTTTTAGTTAGTGAAATTTCTTCATGATTTGATTTGTCATTAATTACAAACTATAGAGTCTGCGGTGTTAATTTCCCGATATGATTATTCTTTAAAAAGTACTTGCACATTTTATCACATATTTTACAATGTGTATATTGCAATGCACTTAGTCGCATAACGACAAGCACGTGCATCGTGCATCTACCCATTAATAATAAATTAAATAAAACAGGGTAATTAGTAAAACAACCCCTGACTATGAAGTTAGTGACAAAGTAACCACTAAATAATTTTTACTACTAAATAAAATATTGAACTATAAGAAATAAATGGACCAAACATCGCTATCACATTTTTCGTTAAAAATTTCAATTAGTTTTCACTGCGGATTGGTCTTCTTTTCACAGCAGATCCGTTCATGAAATAGTTCTAGTAAAATCTTAATCTAAGGACTTGATTTCTGTAGAGAGAACAAGTATCCGCTACGGAAAATATTTACTTTCCACAATGAAAGGCAAGAAACCAAGGAATTGATTTCTGCAGCGGAAGACAAATATCCGTTATAGAAAATATTTTTTTCATAGTGAAAATTAGGGGTGGAAATGGTCTGTTCGGTTTTGGTTTTTTTGTCAAAATAGAACCGAACCGACTCAGTTTGGTTTTATAATTTTAAAATTGAAAACAAACTGAAGACTATAAGAAACCGAGTCAAAAACCGAACCTCAGTTTTGGTTTTTGTCGGTTTGGTTTTTGGTTCAATTCGGTTTTTTTCTAGACATTGAATTTAAAATTATGATATCCAATTTTAAGCTTGGTTATAACAATTTTTAGATTTAGTAGAACCATTTATAATATTTATTTATAATATTCATTTCATAATATTATATTAGATTAAAGACTAATATTATATTTTGTTAGAGTTTCTTCTGTACACTCCTCTGTAAACAGGATGTCTCGTCTCTTTGATACTTTTTCTCTTTCTCAGTACAACACCAAATAATAATTTCAAATATCAGTTTTCAAAGTCATTTGAATGCATTATATGAATTATGGAGTGTGACAATTTACAGTTTACACTTTCTCCGGGGAATCTCATTTTATTGTTTTAATCCAAATTATCTCGTTAATAAACATATGAAGTAACATAATTAGTATACCAAATATCAAAATCTACAAGTCTTAAAACAACTTCTAAAATTAATTTGAAGGTGTACAACATATTACTTTTACATGTTTTGATGTTTCACAAGTAAATATATATAAAAAGGGGTGTCCATCACAATTCAAACAATGGTTTAACTAAACAATTATTTAATCAAATAATAATTTAACTAAACTTCATGAATAGTAAAAAACGAGAACATGTAATACCAAACAAACAAAATAATTATTTGATTAATCCACGTAATTGAGTTCCAAGCTCTCTTGCCTCTAAAAAAATTGAAAATCATAAAGTCCCAAGTAACCAAATAGGAACTGAACTTGGAACCGAACCGTGTTTGTTCAATTTTGAAAATAAAAAATATTTTTGACTAAATTGGAATTGGAATTAACTCAATTAGAGAAGAAAAATTGAAATTAAATTAATGACTCAATTAGGTTTTCAAGTTTAGTTTTATTTTTGGTTCGGTTCGGTTTGATTTTTCTTGGTTTTTCTCACTTACAATCGAGAACCGAACCGAAATGATCAATTCAGTTAGGTTCGGTCCTATATTTTATTTTTTTCATATCAAAACCAAACCAAACCGATAAAAAATGATTGGTTTGGTTCGGTTCCGTTATCTGGTTTGAACCGAACCAATTTCTATCCCTAGTGAAAATATGTCTTCTGCTGCAAAAAGTAGGTCTCAATCCAAGGACTTGCTTTTCGCAGTGGAAAGTAAGTATTCATAGTGGAAACTATTCTTTTTTTTTTTTTTTATAGCAGAAACATGTTTTCCATTGCAGAAAATAAGTCATAATTTATGGACGTCCCTCAATACTAAATGACGACATTGAGCGACCTTCAACTCCATCTATATAAGTGAAAAAGATACCATTTGTGAAAGTAAGCAGCAACCCTAAATCCTTGAACAATATCCAACAGCAAAAAAGTATCATAAATGGAGGTGGAGCCTATTTTAGTAGTCTAAGCTAATAACCAATATACATTCAATCACGAAACTGTTATAGAGGTGCATTTGATCTCAGCATCTCTCGACGATGAACTTATTTCATTATGTGACTCAGAAGATAATGATTAGGCAAAGAGTAGGTCTCATCAACTAGAATGTTCTATTGCTCAAAGAAGTTATGTTCTATTGCTGAAGCATCTATTAGAGTCAATTGTTATCCTTAAAGACTTGCAACAACAACCCCTACTCGTCTCTAGACTTCTCGAGCTTTACCCAAAAACATGGAAAGTAAGTAGATATCAGGTATTGGAAGAGCGATAGTGATGCAAACCTAGGGTATTGAGGAGCCCTATACCCAACAACAACGCAGAATATTGAAAAGGATCATCTTACGAATCAAGAAATGAAAGTAACTTGACCCTAACAAAACTCGTTGGTTGAACCAAAGTTATCAAGAGGAGTAGCTTGACCCTAACCAAACCGGTTGGTTGAACCAAAGCTATCAAAGCTTGATCTTTCAAGAAGAATGCTTGAGAATACCAAGTTCTTCGTAAAGAAATCAAGAAGAGAATTCCAAAGCATAAGCTCAATTTTCATTCATCCATGTTGTTTCAAAAGAGTAGATACAAAGGGTTTAAATAGGCTAAGATGTTTGCTAGAAGACAAACCAACAACCTAATAAAGACTTTTAGGTTAAAAGAAAAGTAACCCAATAACCTAATAAAGACTCTTAGGTAAAATGAAAAATAACCCAACAACCTAATAAAGACTTTTAGGTGACATGAAAAGACAAAATTGCCTAAGAAGTCAAATTTTCGTACAACCACTTAGATGGGGTTTTAAGTATCATTTAAAACCCTAAAATAATTAAACTTAAGCCTAAAGTGGATAGCCCAAAAATAGACATAAACCCAAGACTTCAAAAGATCATGTTTTCATCCCAAAAATACTTGAAAGGCTTCAATCTTCCATCTCCAATTCTAATTCCTCTCCAATTCTATGTAGAATATTAATTGGTTTATGAGATTCATTAGAAACTTGTTGGGCAGTCTCTTTCTTTTGAATTTCCATGATTAATGCATGCATAGCTTGCTTCAATCGCTTGTTTTGTGCTATAGTCTTTGGACCTCCAATTCCTTGTAATGGATCGTTAGACTTAGTTGGCTTTTCAAACTTTGATGTAGCCATATCTCCGTAACTTTCACTGGATCCTTGGATTACATCAGATAACAAGAGCATTGCAAGTATATATGTGAACAATAAATGTGTTATATCAGCTTTTTTAGAGATAGGGGGACGTCCGTCAAGACGGGATGATAAGCGTCCTGTAATACCTATAATTTCATCGTATTAATCATAATGATGTACAATAATGATGTTTGATAATTTGGTGTTGATATGGTTGAATTGTGGTTGTAGAATTTGTTTATTGATATGGACCAATTGATATTAAAGGAAGAATGAAGGATAAGTGTAAAAAGACTTAGTTAAATTACTCTCAGGTGGATTCTAGGTCAACCAGAGTAAGAGTGCAGTCAAACGGGACAAGGCTGTTTTAAATATCTGTGGAAGGGTGTGTACGTCTAGATTGCATGTCCATAAGCTCTTAGGTGATATTGTGGTTGACCAGTTTAAGAGTGCGGTCGATCGAAATAAAGACAATGTAGAATGTATTAAGCCTTAGGTAATTTTGCGAGAACTCGGGATTGAGGATGCGGTCAACCGATCCATGGACAGATTGAAAGGTTTTAGGCATTGGTAGATATGTGGTTGATGGGACATGAGGTTGGGGTCATCCACAACAGTATGTAAATGACTTTTCGCAGAAGGTTGAACGTCCACGGAGGAACGTCCAATATAAAATTTTCCTTTGAAATATGAGAGAGCGGTCGACTAGAGCTAGTGAGCAGTCAACCAAGAATATGAAAGGTTGCCTGAATGAGGTTATATGTCATGATTTAAGAGAGAGAAATGGGATGACTCAACATGTATGTTGTTGAAAGGGATGACACCTCATACATATGAGGCTGATATGTTATAAAAAGTCATTCTTTTTGTTTTGAAAAAGTTCAAACATGAGAACCTGTTTGAAGAAGAAGAATTCCTCAAGAAGACTGTAATTTTCTCTCTACTCTTTGAAGGTAATTAAATTTCTCTTTATGATTTAATGAAATTTTAAGGAGTTTAGTTGGACTTAGGGGTAGAAAATGATGGATGATATGAAATAGGTCAAAACTTCATAGTTTTGATACATGGAAGCTAAAGTCATCTTAATAGAATTGTTATGTAAAATAATTCTACTATGTTATATTAGACACATCAAGGAAAAGATAGGTTTTAGAATTTGTAGAATTGGTTAACTATAGGATGAGTTATAAATATTTGAAGTTGGATGAAAACTATGAAGAAAAAATAGAATTGGTGCATTGAAGATTTAGTTTTGATGTGTTTCATCTTAAATATATGGCAAAATTTGTTCAAGTTGAATTGTTAGGTAATATATTGATTGAGTTTGAGATTTGGAACTAAAGGGTTTGGTGGAGTATGTTAAGAATTATGCATGTTTTAAGCTACTAGTGCATGAATGGATACTATTGTAGAAATTAGCATGTTCAAGGTATTGAAGATCAAGAAGATAAGTCCATAAGTTGCATGACATTATACAAAGATGTTAAGTTAAGAAATGTTTAAATGTATTTTTCCTTCGGACTACAACACAAGAATTAGGTTATTGCTTACTCAAGGATATGATGTTTGTGTTGTGATAGATGCTTGGTTCTGTACTTGATTATAATGATGGTTTGAGAATATGTGTAATGATGTTGGATGATATATTAATTTTTATGCATTCATGTTTATGCACCATGATTTTCCAAGAAAGACTACAAAAATGTTTTGCATGCATATGTGTAATGCCTCGTTTATTTAAAACTGTTTTTCTTTATTTGAAAATTCATGACATAAAATTTTTTTGCTTAATTCATTTAAAATGCATAAATAAGAGCGAACAATTTCAATTAAAGAAAACATATCAGAGTTAAATGAGCGGAATAGATAGTGAGATTTCAAAACGTAGTTTAAGTTTTCTAACAAAAGTCCATGATTGCAGATCGTTTACAACTTTTAAAATAAGATGATAATTATATCAAAATACCCAATATCCTGTGAGACACAACCATCAGGTCAAATCGGCTGATATCCCAAGAGATTATCTTGAAATATCTCCTCCACGACTGGTACATCACAATCATCATGAATGTCACCTACATCACGGGGTAAACAATGAGCCTAACGCCAAGCATGTATCAGAATGGAATGCTATGCATGATCATACAATGTATTACAGAAAAGAACCGTATCTTTTCTGTTAGCCAAGAGTCAGGATACATCCTATGGTTATGTAGTTATCTGTCACTCCTATGTGGAGATACATCCTATGGCATCACTACCATGACCGTCGCCGCACTCTTTGGTTGAAGATGTTGGAGGTTTTAGTATAAGAGAAAGGGATACATCCTATCGTCCATGTGGTTAACCATCACTCTGATGGGGAGATACATCCTATGGTGTCCCCACCAATGGATTGTCACCCTTTTCTCAAACCCCCACACGTCTATTTACAGAAATTATGCATGACATGCGATATGTTAGCAATTTCATGAACCCTAGATGTAACGACTAGGTCTTTATCACCTTTAAAAATAGCGTGAAATTTAAAACGTTTCTTTTATAATATTAGAGTAAGCATTTTCTTCTTTTAAAACCTAGTGTTAAATCCATTACTTAAAATCCCTTGTCCAATTTATCGTGTTAAGAAATAATAATCATTTAAAACATTTTCTTGAAACATAGCGGAAAGATTAAATAAAACAATTATTTAAACTTAAACTATTTACTTTATTATTTTACAAAACTCTTTTTCTCTTTTAGTCCAACCAGCCACAAGATTCGCGCATGGAAATCCTTCATCAACTGCTTCGCATATTGTTCATCTGTTTTCAAGTATATACCTACATCGCAAGACAGTAAGCTATGAACCTAATACTTAGTAAGTGATATAAATAAAACTGTACAATGCACATGCTATGCTCTTTTAAAACCATATGCATTTTCATTTTAGTTTCCATATCCGTATCTGTTTCTGTATCTGTATCTGTATCCGTTTCCGTTTCCATTTCTAGAAACTCGTTTCTATTTCTGTTTCTGTTTCTGTATCCATATCCATATCCATATCCATTTTCTGTCTTCTTTATCTTTTACATTTTAGTCTATCCTG
The DNA here is from genome assembly GCA_022433065.1 of Begonia loranthoides. Taxonomy (NCBI): domain Eukaryota; kingdom Viridiplantae; phylum Streptophyta; class Magnoliopsida; order Cucurbitales; family Begoniaceae; genus Begonia; species Begonia loranthoides. Next base: position 8,767,053 of record CM039485.1, read on the forward strand.
GTCTTTGTCTAGGGATTTCGCAACTGGTATGAGCAACAATGACATACTCCGAAAGCTAGATAAGGGCCAATGGCTTTCTTCGAAAGTCCGCTAACAACCATGTCCACCAAGGACTTAAACGGTCTCACACATACCATTTGCCTCGTATCCTCGTATCATATCTTTTATATTTATTATGTTTCACTTTTCATGGTAAAATGGATATTCTTACAACCCAAATGATGGTAGTTCGCTTCGAGTGATCAGCCCTCGAGGACACTGTACACTTAGAATGTGTGAGCATCTCTTAAACCATTCTTTAAAACCGTGCACAAAATCCATTTTCGTATTCTTTTCAAAATCGTGATGCATGATGCTCGTGAATGCATACAATTTCTAACAATTAATATAGAAACATAAATAAACATTCAACGTGCGAATCACAGAACATGTTATAAAACTGTAGACTTGTTGTAAAAACAGTAAACAACGAAACATTCTATTAAAAGCTATAGACATGTTATAAAAACAGTAACTAACGAAACATGCGATTAAAACTGTAGACATGCTTGGAAAGTGGTAAACAACGAAACATGCATTCTATTCTTGTGATGTAGGGTCTGAAGACCAAAGCACATGCAGTATCACGTATCTGTTTTCGTAGTGAGTTTAGCTCTTCATCATTTTCTCGTTAATACCTTCAAAATAATTACATTTATTTATTAATATATTTGTCAATTATAAATCTCAACTTTGATACCATTATTCCTTTTGTTATTTAATAATTTAATTACCACTCAACGATTTTCATTAAATTATATTTATTAATTTTATAGCCAATAAAAGGGTAACCTTAACTTACAAAACCATAAAATTAACCCTTCCCTTCTTTTCACTAATTACCATATTCATAGATTTATGGACAGAAAACAACACATAAGAGGCATGGAACAATCACACCAATAGAGCATTTCCAATTGTAACCATTCCAACATGAACCCATATTTCATTAACACATTATCATTTCATTATCAATAGCCAGTATCCATCTTCAGATGACCATTAACCAAAATGATTGTAGAAAATAAATCCCCACAATATATACAATGAGCATAACCCAATAGACCAGTATTCATTTATCCTAATCCAAACAATTTATCATATTCCAACTTTAACAGTCAACACATTAGTATCCAACAATGTAATACCCCAATTTTCGTAAATATAATTAATTAAGAATAATTGAGATTTAGTTGATAAGAAAATTAGAATTGAGATAAAAATGATTAAATGGAAAATTTAATTATTTAAAAAAAATTGAAATAAGGAATTAATTAAATGGAAGAAAAGCCAAAATAAGGAGAAGGTAAGGAGCTCAACCGGTCTGGTTCAGGGCTGGTCCACGGTTAAATGAGAAATCAAAAGGGTGTGTGTGGGGGTGGGGAGGGAATATATTGGCCCCTGGCCTTCGCTGGCTATCGAAACAGGGAGAGCGATCGGGAAGGACGATGACGAGCAGAAGGCGACGGCGTGAGGGAGACGTCGACGATGGCTCGGATTCGGTGCATGATTGCAATGATGGGCTACGGGCGACGCGACGAGGAACGGCTGGACAGTGTTGCGGCTAGGGCTCAAAGTCGGAGCTCCAGCGGGCGTGATTTTTGACGACGATTTGAGGTAAGCATGGTTGATTTCTTCCTTCTCCTTCACGTATTGCTGACCGGTTGTCGGCAGTGGTGATTTGGCGAAGGGAATGGCTGGAGCAGGGATCAGTTCAGGTCCATTTTTGTGGTCCACTGTTGAACCGAGTGGTTTCAATTGGTCTGGCTGGTAGGATAAGGGCTTCCACATGGCCATCGCGTATTGGACCAATCTCCTTGAAGTGGGCAATCCTCCTGCACTACAGCTTTCCCTGCCTATATAGGAATGGCAAGGGAATTGGGTAGGGAAATGGCCGAGTCTGGGAGGAAGAAAGGAGAAAAGAGGAAGGAGAGGTTGGCAGCAACACTATTGGGTCTGTTCGTGTTTTCAGCTACTGGAGTTGAAGAGTGAACTCCCTGTTCTTGACTTCTGGTTCTGCGCGAGCCTGACTCCTTTGGGTGTGCAATTTCCTTTCCTGTTTAATTAGTGAAGCATACTAATGGAGATGTATATATATTGTGTTGTGGATTGATTGTTGAACTGCCCTGTTGATTTGGATTAAATGTTCTGTGAAGGCCTTCTTTGTTGGATTATTTCTTGGTTGAACTGTATAGTTGGTATGCATGTGGAAGTGATAGATAACGCTCCTGTTGGCTACTGTTCTTTGGTTATAGGATCATTCTTGGTTCTGTTGTCTTCGTTGTGTGTAATCTTTGGGTTCTGTTGAGAATGTGACGTAGGAAATAATAGTGTGATGGACATTATTGCTGTTTGAATGGAAAGTTTTGTTGGGTTTACACTAATTGGGATTTAATTGACAACCGTTGAATACCTTGTTGTGATTGGATTTGAGTGTTAAGGGATTAGTGGGTGCACGAGGGCTTAAATATGCATGGTGTGATTTTGGGTAATAAAGTTAAATAAATGCTTTGTTGGTTCTAATGGATTTTTCATTAAAAGAAAATGAATTGTATTGTGAAGTAAATTCTCTCTATTATCAAGTCACATTGATGGAATGAGCAACTGTTGTGGGTTATTATTATTCCATTGCACGAGTTAAGATATTGGAATTGTCATTGGAAGGTTGCTAAGTAATTAAGTTGATTAATGAGATTTGTTAAGCGTTAAGATTTATGGAAATTCAGTGATTGTTATTAATGAATAAATATCGGTTAAATTGGACAATGGTGATTTAAGGGAAAAATATAAATTAAGGTTATTCGTTATTGACCATGAAATTTATGAAGATAAATTAATATAAATTTATTAAGTGATAATTAAATTATTAAATAATAAACGAGGCATAACGGCGTCAAATTTAAGATTTATGGTTGATAAAAATATTAATAAATAAATTATAATTATTTTGAAGGTGTAAAAGAGAAGAAGGACAACGTTAATTTTTGAACCACGCTTGGGACGCCAGGTAAGTGATACGAATGTGCTTTGGTCCTTAGGGCCCTACATCGCAAGAATAAGAGATGCATGTTTCGGTGTTTATAGTTTTAAATAGCATGTTTCGGTGTTTATAGTTTTAAATAGCATGTTTCGTTATTTACTGTTTTTATAAGCATATATACAGTTATAAGCATAATCTATGAATTGTATGTTGGTTGTGCTATTAAATTCCTCTAGTAGAGAATGTATGCATCCACAAGCATCATGCATCATGGTTTTCAAAACGATACGAAAATGAGTTTTTAAGCATGGTTTTGTAAAGAAAACGGAATCGAATATTAAATGGTTAAATAATAAAGTAAAGTAATGAAAAAGATAAAGGTTTGGGCGGATTGTTCCCCCATGGTTAAACAATGAAGTAAAGTAAAGAAAAAGATAAAGGTTTGGGCAGATTGTTCTCCCATGGTTAGAGAGGCTTGGGCGGATTGTTCGCCCATGGTTAGAGGTTTAGTTGATGCGCTTTCCATAGTTTAAGGCTTTGGCACGTAACCCATAAATAGAGGCTTGGTGGACATGGTCCCCATGGCTAAAGGCTTTGGGTGGATTAGTCCCCCAATGGTTGGGTTATGTTTGCAATGGTAACCAGTTAAGTCTTTGGCATGTAACTCATAAATAGAGGCTTAGTGGACATTGTCTCCATTGGTTGAGGCTTGAGTTGAATACCAAAGGCAAAACAATAAAGTAATAAAGTTAAGATCAAGAAAACAGTAAAAGAAAATAAAGAAAAGAAAGAAGAGAAACAGAAATAGAAAACAAAAAGAGATTTAAAAGTTATATGACATGTGCATCATACCTTTTATTTTATATCACTTACTGGGCATTAGGGTCATTAGTTAATTCTTGCGATGTAGGTACACGCACAAGTGAATAGACTAAGAGGCAGTTGATGAAGGATTTGCACGAGTGGATCTTGTGACTGACTGGTGTAAAGAGTTAAATGAAAATTATTTGTAAAAGGGTTTGTAAATTATTTAATATTCTTTAATACTTGTTTTAATTCCACTGCGTTTTAGAAAATGATTTTATTATTTTTACTGCAATTGATAAATATTTTAAGTAAATGGTTTTAATGACCGGGTTTTATAAAAGATAAATGTTCTGATGTTTTTATAAGAAGAAAAGTTTTAAATTTACCCAATTTTTAAAGTAAATAAAAACCGAGTCGTTACAAACAACATCCAAACAATTACCATATTCTAATAATCTTCCACTATCACATGTAATAATCAAGTTTAACAAATTCCACATAACAACAAATACCCACAGCAGTTCAACAACAATAACAAAGTGACCAACAATTTCCTAAAATTGTTACTCGGCAAAACCCAAACCATAAACAAAATCCCAAAAGCATTAATCCAATTTTACAGAATATCTTTCATCCATTAAAACCATGATGTTCATACTTGAAACACCCGATCTTTATCTCTCCCAATTTTCTCAAGCAACCCTTCTTTTCACCTCACGGTCTTCAGCTCACTAGAGCATCTTTTCCCTCCTATCAATTTATTCCAACTCATCCGAAGTGCTCCTCCCACCTCCCTCTGCCTTTTCTAATAATTTCTAGAGTGCACATTCCACTCGTACAACAATGCTCCCCACATTTTCTCTTGCCTTTCCAGATACTAATGCTGAGTCATTTGCTGCCTCCTTCACCAATTAGCCAATTGAATCACATAGAAAACAAATCAAAGAAACAATAATCCCACAAACTATCACTTCATCGAATTCGTCCAATATCAGGGAAGGACTTTTACTTACAAAGCTCATGGTTATGAAGGATTCATGCACAGCCCCTTCATTTCTCTTCTCCTCTGTGATCAATAATTCCTCCCAATAATTTACCTGACAACCATCTTCCTTTCTTCTGCAGCACAATTATGGCTTCGATGGCCTCTTGAAGATGGCTGCCTCCTACTTCAATTCGCCAACCGCTCTAGCAAGCATCCCCACCTGGAAAGGCACTACTACATTATTGTGTTGGCCATAACACATATCGCAAACTGGTTCAATGCGAAACCAACAGGACTGGACTGCAGCTAGACCACAACCTCCAGCTGACTCCTTCGCGAATCGGCATCCCTTGCCCTTTCTAGAGATCTCACACACACCTAACAAATTCATCCAACGATTTGTCCATCAACCAAAACACCAAAACTGTAACATCCCGATATTTTTAAGATGGATAATTATCGAGATATTACCAAGGACATTCGGAGCGCTAAATCAATGAACATTTCAGTAATGTTTTTCCCCGTATACGTGATGTAATTGAAGTGTTGGGATTACGAGGATATTTCATTACGTGTTTACACGTGCCATTTGTGACGTGTATCTATGAAGGAAACATCGTGGGGATCACGTTGAGTGTAAAAAGATAGTGAAAAGGGAAGAAAATGGATTTGAGGACGCCTCGGGACGCTAATCTACGTCCTAAACTTGCTGTTTTGAGACGTTGTGGATGCTGGATGTGGAAAGTCGGACGGTACGGACGAGGCAGGCTGCGTCCGCAATGAATCTGTTTAGATCTGGGGTTTTTGCGGACGATACGGACAACTGCGGATGCGAGGAGTTGTCCGATTGAATCTGTCCAACCTCTGGGACAATTTGGATGATGTATGCGGACGACTGCGGACGATGCAGACGAGGAATGGCGTCCACAAATGGACTTCAGACGGTACGGACAAAGGTGGGGACGCCATTTTCCATCAAAAACCAGGGTGTCACTATGTAGTTTTAGGTCTTGCAGATGCATGTGGACGACAGCGTGGCGTCTGCACCAGTTCGAATCATAGCAGATCTGAGAAAAATCAGGAATAAAAGTCAGAAAGCTCGACGTTTAGCGAGTTAATACTCGTACTTTCGGTGAGAAAAAGATGTCTCTTCTTGGCAGTAGCCCACAAAGGCGTCTCCCTACGTGCATGCCTTGTCTGCTGCTTGTCTCATGAGGTAAAATCTTCCTCTATCTTCCTCTATTTTAATCGACAGCAAAACTCCTCCTGCATCCTTCGTCTTCTCCTTCGTTTCTGCTGAAGGGAAACTGCTAGAACAAGGAGCTGCTGGACAAGGAGTTGCTATACAGGTGATTCGACTTCAAAGGGTAAGGAATGAGTTGTCTTGACCATTTGGAGGCCCTACACCCAAGTATTGTTGTGTGTGTGAGTTGTTTCGTTGTCTGGTTTTGGTTATTTCTATAGTTGCCTCAATTTCTATATAATTGTTTTCTTTTGGTATGTTACTAAGCTTGAATAAAACAAATGAGAAACGTATGTTACTAAGCTTGAATAAACAGAGAAGAAACGTTTAGAACGAAAGAAAAGTATGAATGAGTTCTTTACAGATTTTTCTAAGTGATGACAAAGAAGTTATGATGTAACGATTCCATGGTTCCTTTATAGATTTCTATAGATTTCTAGTGATGTTAAAGAAGTTATAATGTTAGATAAATGATCAATGCTTCCCGTTTTGCTTTAGATAACTTTGTTGGTGGTGTTTAAGCAAGAGTATTCCAAATGTTATTCTTTTGCCTGCTGTAAGATTTCTGATGAACTCTGTTGATTTCCTGCAATAGTTGTTACTGCTTTTACTTTCTGCCTTGTAGATATTATCTTTGTTATTTCTCTTTTATGTATGTTACTGTTATGCTCAACAAGTAAATACGTGAAACAAGAGAAAAAGGTCCAGACACTTCTAAAGGGAAAGTGAATAGAAATGAGAACCATGACTAGAATGGGAAGGAAAAATGAAAGGAACGAATGACTATGGTGATGACTTGATTATTTCATCTTCAGCATAAGCCTATTTCGTTGATATGTTTATTTTCACCGTTGTTGGTATCATATGAGAAGCATGCTGTAGTAGTTTTGCTGCTGTGATAATAGTATAGAAAGCATGATTATACAAGTATATTCTCTTCCATTGTTATGTGTTAATTGTATATGTTTTTCCACTATTTCATGTAGTCATTAAAAGCATGATAAGTTCCCTTGTGTAGTCAATTTAGAAGCATGCTAGGTGTTGTAAATCTGCTGTTATTTGGTTGTTAAAAAAACATGTGTAGCCCGGTGAGATAATGAATCATAATCTGATATAGTGCATTTGCTGTATGTTGTCCACTAAAAGAGCATGTTTAGTAGTTAGTTTCTTGTTGATTAAGTTGGAATGAGAGCATGATTGGTTGAGGTACGTTTTTCGTTGTTAAGCTTGATTTAGAGTATGATTTAATTGGACGAAATACTACTAAATAGTCGTGCAGAAACTATTAGTTGACGAATGAATTTTGTGAAGCATGAAGTAGTTGTGGAAAAGTAGAGAATAATGAACTGAAAAAGAGGATGTATGATGAGCATGAATGAACTTTGATTTCCCTATTGATATTCCTTTTATTGTCTTAATTTCTAAGTGATAGATTTGATGCCTATTGAATGAGGTATGAACTACTATGACGTGAACTATAAAACGAAGGAAAAATGTTTAGTTAACTGAACAAACGAAGGAAAAATGTCTAAGGAGTTAAGATGTATGAACATTGTCATGAGTTCAATTAAAAGTATGACTGGCTAAATGTATTTATGCTAATTAGTCGAATAGAAACACGTTTCGATGATTTGTATTCGTTGCTGCATAGTTAATTAGAAATATGTTATGATATCTTATTTTGTGTGATTCATCGCTGTTCACCTTAAGTTACGAAGCATGTTCGTTATTCTTAGCCAGTGTTTACTATGGATTTTCTTAGCCGGAAGGGAAGAAACTCTAAAGGCGGGATACGCCTGAAAGAGGAAGAACTCTAAAGGCGGGATACGCCGAAAGAAGAAAGAACCTAAAGGAGGGATACACCTGAAAGAGAAAGAACCCAGAAGGCGGGATACGCCAGAAAAAGGGAATGAATAGGGAGTTGGGGTGGATGGATAGCCCGGATTTAACCTAGTTGCTAGGATACACCCTCACCAAATCGGGAAAGGGACTAGTATGCACACAGGAGGTTAGAAGCTGACAAGATAGGCCATCTCAAAGGACAACCCTCAATCTCCAGCTCGATGTACAAGTTAAGAACGAACAAAGAAAATGAACGTAATGAAAGAGTTTGGTTTGGGTGGCTCCCATTCCAAGAAGAACTAAAGAGAGAAATGCATAAATTGTTTTCCCCATATCCTTACTGGGCGTAAGATCACGTCCTTACTTGTGGTGTAGGTACAACGACGAACAGATAGAAATGGATAAGAAGTAAATGAGAAACACATAATGAAGCAGAGGTGGATGATTTCACATACACGAGATTCGGGCTGGCAAGGCAAAGACAAAGGAGAGTAAATGGTTGTGAATCAACGAAGTTAATGATCAAGATTTATTTGATATACGTAATGTTTGAATGACTTAGTATTTCTTTTGAAAGATTTCTTACGCTTCTGCAAGATTTTAAATAGATGATTTTCCTCACAGTATTTACGCTTCCGTACATATTTAATAAGTTGGTTTTCACAATGAGTTTTATGAAAGAGTTAGTAGCGATTCAGATTTACGCACTCTGATTTGTCTCAAAAATAAAAATTGAAATTTTTACGCTCTTTTAACGATTTACGAAAATTTGGGTCGTTACAAAAACACAAATCATAAACATCAACCAAGACATTTACCTTGGCTGACGATTTCGTAGCCCACGGAGAAAAACAGAGACAGCTCGGCCGTGCCCTAGCTCCGCGCCGTTTGTGCCCATGGTGCGTCGCGCCGACTACCAGCAGACCACCGTGCTTGGAGACTGGCGAGCTCAACGCACCCGCACACCCGAGCCTTCGTTGCCCAAGCTCCTGCATCTCCTGCTCGTCCCGTCGCTTTCGTCTCTCTCATTCTCTCGGTTCTTCGCTCTCTCTCGGTCCGCGACCCCTCTCCCTCTTTTCCTCAAAAAACACAATCCTAATTTCATTTGTTTCTTTTCTTCAGCAAACCGGCCAGCGGACCGAACCGCCAAATCGAACCAAGCCACTTAATCTCCAGCCAATCCTTCCCCATTTGAATTTTTCTTTTAAATTCTTCAATCCTTAATTCAATTTAATTTTAATTCTTCATTTAATAAATCACTTTTTCACTCACTAATTTAACTAAATCATTCATTTAATTAAATTATTCTCAACTAAATTCTGATGCTCGAGTTATTTCAAATATTTCATAATGATGAATATTAGTCCGATTTAAATCTTTTAATTCAATTTCTCAAATAAATTTTCATTTATTTTTACTTAATTTCGTTACGAAAAATTGGAGTATTACATTCCTCCCTCCTTATATAAATTTCGTCCTCGAAATTTGCTCGACGTAATTACTTCCTTAAGTTAACAACCAAATTAATCGCTGGCAATCTTATATTATATCTCTTAAAAGAGCCTTTGTCAATTTTTTCTCTTCTTTCATTCGCTTGGGAGTGACAAATTACTGCAACACTAGCTAATTTATTGCTCTAAACACTTCTCTTAGACCTAGTCGTGTATCTTCCTTACTCGTCTACCGTATTTCCCAAGGGATAAATTCACCCCAATTGTACTCAAATTATATCCTTAACGTTTGAACTCACCAAAATATCGTTCTTCCTCCCTAGAACTCAATCTTAATTTGCGTCATTTACGGTAGAAAACACCTTTAGTGTAACCATTTCTGGTTCTTGAAGTCAAAATTGGACTGTCTTTGACCAAATGACCACTCTCATCACCTTTAAAATATTGCTTTGAATTAACAAGACACCTTCCAAGGTGATCTCTTTGCTCTAAATCTCAAGCTTGACTTACCATTTTTCAAATTCATCATTCAAATTTATCCAAAGAAATGTCACATCAACCACAACATTATTTAATTTGCAATCATTACCCAAATGAATACATTACAACTTCACATATTGACTAATCCTAGTACATTCCGAAATACAACACTATTTCATACCTCACATCTTTGGGCATTGCATAGATAAATGACCAGTCTCCCACATTTAAAGATTGATGAGATTTAGCTAGACATTTTCCCCCATGTCTTTTCCTACACTCTAGGCATCGACTTCTTGGCAGGTCTTCTTCCTTAACAGATTGCTTTATTTCTCTAGACGTGTCTTCTTCTTCCCGTGAGTGTGGCCGAAACCTCACAGTAGACTTGTTCTGTTTCACAGACTACTTTTGCACTTCTTCAATGTCAAGAGCCTTTGATACGATCTTTGAATATGCCACATCCTCAGTACCTGTTATCACAACACCCTCATGAATTTTCATCTTAAGTCCTTGCACAAAATGTTTTACTTTATTAGCATTACTACTTACTAGATGAGGGGCAAACCGTGACAAGGCTTCAAACTCGTGCACATAATCCACAACCATTCCTTTCTGCCGTAGGTGAATAAACTCTACTAACTTCTTGGTCCTTGTTGAGCAGTTGAAATATTTGTCATAAAAGATTTCCTTGAATTCTTTCCATGTCATCGTAGTCACATCTTTGATTGTCTTAATCGAGTCTCACCAAAATCTTGCATCTTTAGCCAGCATAAACATGCCACATGCTACATTTTCTTCATCTTTTACTTTAGCATAGGTGAACATGTCCTCAAAAGTCCTGATCCATTCTTTAGCTACAGTCGGGTCAGTAATGTCTCCATCAAATCGAGGTGGTGGCAATCGTTGAAATTTCTCCCAGCTTACATCCTACTGTTTCACTACTTGTTGATCTGCAACTCGCTCATTTCCATGTGCAATTAGTTCCATGAGTCTTTCCAAGTTTTGAGATTGCCGCTCCAATTGGTGAGATTGTCGCTCCATTTGTTGAGATTGTCATTCCACTAGCGCAGTCAACAGATTAATTATCACTTCTGCACCATTCTCAACTCTTTGTTGTGTGACGGTCTCTTCTGTATTATTTTCCATTCTTTTTAGTCCAACTTTTCCTTGTCCCCTGACTATGATGCATTTTTATCATTATAAAAATTACTTAACGAAATATTTGTTCACGGTAATTTATTCTATCTACTTTTATTTTTATTATTTTTCTTTATTTATGTATTTCTTAAATCTTTTTTTTAATTTATTTATTTTTCTTTTTATAATTTTTTTTCAGTTTTTTTTTACTGAAATAAATATTTAAAAATAATTACATACTTACAGTTGGTGGAGTATTTCCACTACAAAGCTTGTTCTGGTAGGCAATCTATAGAAATGTATTTCAAACTTGGGTGCTCTAATACCAACTATAACGACCCGGTTTTTATTATCTTTAAAAATAATGTGAAATTTAAAACTTTTTTTTTATAATATCAGAGTAAGCATTTTCTTCTTTTAAAACTTAGTGTTAAATCCATTACTTAAAATTTCTTGTCCAAGTTATCGTGTTAAGAAATAATAATCATTTAAAATATTTTCTTGATACATAGCGGAAGCATTAAATAAAACAATTATTTAAACTTAAACTATTTACTTTTTTATTTTACAAAACTCTTTTTCTCTTTTAGTCGAGCCAGCCACAAGATTCGCGCATGTAAATCTTTCATCAATTGCTCCACATATTGTTCATCTGTTTTCAAGTGTATACCTACATCGCAAGATAGTAAGCTATGAGCCTAATACTCAGTAAGTGATATAAATAAAATTATACAATGCACATGCTATGCTCTTTTAAAATCATATGTGTTTTCATTTCAGTTTCCATATCCGTATCTGTATCTGTTTTTTTATTTGTATCTGTATCCGTTTGCATTTCTAGAAACTCGTTTCTGTTTCTGTTTTTGTTTCCATTTTCGTTTCTGTATCCATATTCATATCTATATCCATTTTCTGTCTTCTTTATCTTTTACATTTTAGTCTATCCCAGTCTTTGTCCAGGGATTTTGCAACTGGTATGAGAAGCAATGAGATACTTCGAAAGCTAGCTAACAGCTAATGGCTTTATTTGAAAGTTTGCTTACGATTGTGTCCACAAAGGACTTAAATGGTCTCACACATATCATTTGTCTCGTATCATCGTATCATATCTTTTACATTTATTCTATTTCACTTTTCATGGTAAAATGGATATTCCTACAACCCAAATGATGGTAGTTCGCTTCGAGTGATCAGCCCTCGAGGACACTGTACACTTAGCATGTGTGAGCATCCCTTAAACCATTCTTTAAAATTGTACACAAAATCCATTTTCATATTCTTTTGAAAATCGTGATGCATGATGCTCGTGAATGCATACAATTTCTAACAATTAATATAGAAACATAAATAAACATTCAACGTGCGAATCACAGAACATGCTATAAAATTGTAGACATGTTGTAAAAACAGTAAACAACGAAACATGCTATTAAACGCTATAGACATGTTACAAAAACAGTAAATAACAAAACTTGCGATTAAAACTGTAGACATGCTTGGAAAGTGATAAACAACGAAACATGCATTCCTATTCTTGCGATGTAGCGTCCGAAGACTAAAGCACATGCAGTATCACTTACCTGTTTCCGTAGTGAGTTTAACTCTTTATCATTTTCCCATTAATACCTTCAAAATAATTATATTTATTTATTAATATATTTATCAATTATAAACCTCAACTTTGATACCATTATTCCTTTTATTATTTAATAATTTAATTACCACTCAATGATTTTCATTAAACTATATTTATTAATTTTATAGCCAACAAAAAGGTAACCTTAACTTACAAAACCATAAAATTAACCCTTCTCTTCATTTCACTAATTACCATATTTGTAGATTTATGGACAAAGAACAACACATAAGAGGCATGGAACAGTCACACCAATAGAGCATTTCCAACCATGATTATTCCAACATGAACCCATATTTCATTAACACATTATCATTTCATTATCAATAGCCAAAATCCATCTTCAGATGACCATTAACCAAAATAATTGTAGAAAATAAATCCCCACAATATATACAATGAGCATAACCCAACAGACCAATATTCATTTATCCTAATCCAAACAATTTATCTTATTCCAACTTTAACAGTCAACACATTAGTAACCAACAACATCCAAACAATTACCATATTCCAATAATCTTCCACTGTCACATGTAATAATCAAGTTTAACAAATTCCACATAACAGCAAATACCCACAGCAGTTTAACAACAATAACAAAGTGACCAACAATTTCCTAAAATTGTTACTCGGCAAAACCCAAACCATAAACAAAATCCCAAAAGCATTAATCCAATTTTACAGAATATCTTTCATCCATTAAGACCATGATGTTCATACATGAAACACCTGATCTCTGTCTCTCCCAATTTTCTCTAGTAACCCTTCTTTTCACCTCACAGTCTTCAGCTCACCAAAGCATCTTTTCCCTCCTATCAATTTATTCCAACTCATCCGAAGTGCTCCTCCCACCTCCCTCTACCTTTTCTAATAATTTCTAGAGTGCACATTCCACTCGTATGAAAATGCTCCCCACATTTTCTCCTGCCTTTCCAGATACTGATGCTGAGTCATTTGCTACCTCCTTCACCAATTAGCCTACATAGAAAACAAATCAAAGAAACAATAATTCCACAGACTATCACTTCATCGAATTCGTCCAATATCAGGGAAGGACTTTTACCTGCAAAGCTCACGGTCATGAAGGATTCATGCACAACCCCTTTATTTGTTTCTCTTATCTGATCAATAATTCCTCCCAATAATTTACCTGACAACCTTCTTCATTTCTTCTGTAGCACAATTAGGGCTTCGATGGCCTCTTGAAGATGGCTTCCTCCTTCTTCAATTCGCCAACTGCTCCAATAAGCATCCCCACCTTGAAAGGCAGCACTACATCATTGTGTTGGCCATAACACACATCATGAACCGGTTTAATGCGAAACCAATAGGATCGGACCGCAGCCAAACCACAACCTCCAGTTGACTCCTTTGCGAACTGGCATCCCCTGCCCTTTCTAGAGATCTCACACACACCTAACAAATTCATCCAATGATTTGTCCAATAACCAGAACACCAAAACACAAATCATAAACATCAACCGAGACATTTACCTTGGCCGATGATTTCGTAGCCCACAGAGAAAAATCGAGACAGCTCAGCCGTGCCCTAGCTCCGCGCTGTTTGCGCCCATGGTGCATCGTGCCGACTACCAATAGACTACCGCGCCTGGAGATTGGCAAGACCGACGCACCCGCACACCCGAGCCTTCATAGCCCGAGCTCCTGCGTCTCTCGCTAGTCCCCTCGCCTTAGCCTCTCTCATTCTCTCATTCTCCCTCTCTCTCGGTTCTTCACTCTCTCTCGGTCCATGACCCATCTCCCTCTTTTCTTCAGAAAACACAATCCTAATTTCATTTGTTTCTTTTCTTCAGCAAATCAGCCAAAGGACCCAACCGCCAAACGGAACTGGGCCACTTGATCTCCATCCAATCCTTCCCCCGTTTGAATGTTTCTTTTAAATTCTTCAATCCCTAATTCAATTTAATTTTAATTCTTCATTTAATAAATCACTTTTTCACTCAATAATTTAACTAAATCCTCCATTTAATTAAATTATTCTCAACTAAATTCCGATTCTCGAGTTATTTCAAATATTTCATAACAATGAATATTAGTCCAATTTAAATCTTTTAATTCAATTTCCCAAATAAATTTTCATTTATTTTTACTTAATTCTGTTACGAAAAATTGGGGTATTACACTAGATATGATGCATGGAGGTCAAATAGAGTTCACAAATTACGCATAAACAAAGTGGAACACAATATGTATAAGGAAAATCATGGAAAGGCTAAATTCTCAAACAAAGGCTAAATTCTTCACATAACAACAAGGAATCAAATAGGTTAACTAATAAACCAAGCATGAGATTTTTAATAGGAGTTACACATATATATGACCGAAAATAGATCAATTAATACATGAACTTCTATCTTTAATAATCAAGGAGTTATAGATTAGGACAACCATTTACTAGTCAGCTTGTATTTTTAACTCCTAAGAGGAATTCATGCTTTAATCTACCATCCCTTCACCGAATTCAGTTCATGCTAATCTCACCCACAAATTCCCGATTTAATGCCTATCGTCCAATATTTTACTCTGAGCAATATTTAAATTTAACAGTCCATGATACCAAGTATAAGCAGAGCAATTATTTACGGTACACCACGATCTAGACTTACATATCCAACAAAATCCAGATTTAGCAGTCCATAATATCCACATTTGACAACAAGAAATTAAAGTACTAATCCCATCCAATTATTGCTATCATTCTTAGCCAATAATTACACCAATTAAAGCATTCATCTATGTTGACAGAGTAGGGATTATTTTCCAAGTGCACACAACATGTATTCCAACTCTTAAATGAACAATTTTTCAAATCAACTGGACACAACGGAACCCATAACAACAATAGCAAAAACTTGAATATTTCATGTTGTATACATCAACTCTCATCCAATTGAATTCGTCATTGCCTAATAACATGATGTTAAACCTCAGCAGGAAACTCAAGGCAATAGTCCATATTTTTCGACAACACTCAAAGTAGAATTCAAACAATTAAAACCCGTGATGTAGGGCCTACACTGGCTAACTAACATCCCAATTCTTACCTCTTGAAGATCTCTTCAGCGGTTTCCTCGGCTGCAACAATGTCAGAGCAATGCCCAAGGGACACCATACGGAGGCTCACTTCACTTTCCTCTTAATTCCCAGAATATTTCTTACACTCCAAACAAAATATAGCACTCACCTTACACTTCAGTCACAGCTCACAGGGTAGGAGTCCAGACACCCCTCACACCCATAACCTTATGGACGGAGGGAGAGAGAAAGATGAACCCATGTGAAGTCTGAAGAAAATGGATTGAAGGGACAATTGCCCTCTTCTATGGAGTGTGGTCCATTGGGAGAGGACCATGTGGAGAGCTCCTATCTTCTCGAGGGAGGGATCCACGTCGTAGGGGAAAGAAAAGTCAAAGGAGAAAATGGGAAGAGGTAGAGAGCAGTGTCTGATAGAAATGAGTTTCTCAGTTTAAATTGATTTTTTCGGACGAGGGAAAACATCCTTTGTAACGACTCAGATTTTCATACATTTAAATTTAAAGAAAACTTATGAAAGTGCAATCTGGGTTGTTAGAAACACTTAAAATATTTCGGAATTTAAAACATTTCCGGAAGTGTAAATAATTTTAAAAAAATAAACTAAATATTAAATTATAATTTAGAATGAGAAAACTGAATTTAATTACAAATTAATTACAATTTATCTGTCTCTCACTTTACATAGCCTGGCCAACCACAACTCACGCGTGTAAATCATTCATCAACTACTTTGAGTCCACACGCTATTTTCTCCTGCAGATACCCACACCACGAGTAAACTGTAAACCTAAAAAGGCTTAGTAAGGAAAGGGTTAAGAATAAAAGGAATAGAATTTAAATACAATTATTAACCTAGATGGTTTAAATGTGCTTATTGATTAAGTTAATCTAAACCTAATCGCTTAGTTAATTTATATTAAATTAATATCTACAGACAAGCCAAACTATTAAACAAGCATAGTTATTAACAAAGCAACCATCAACTAATCTAGTAAGGAATAAAACAAATGGAATTTAAATTAACTAAACACGCTTGAAATGGTTAAGCCATTACTAGTTATTTAAACATGATTTAATTAGTTGATTAACATGATTTAGTTGATTAGCACGCTAGATTAGTTCATTAATCAGAGCAAAGTAATGAGCAACACATATCATTCACGTAATCGAGTATTGAAATATGGTTTACAACATATCTACTTAACACTAAAAGGATATTACAAGAGCCAATATTCAAGAATTTATCTACACTATACTCACAAAGACAATAACATCAGTATATCAACCAAGAGAATCCATATTTTGCAAGAATTCAGCAGCATGTAAATGGAATGCAGGAACTAGCACAGAGAAGTCATCAGCAAAATTTCAACGATCAGCATATGATTTATGGAAATTAACAGCAGTAGAACTAGCCAATACGGTAAACTAACTACATAAATCATGAAATTAATCCTAACAACTAACATAGAGCTAACAACAAATTAAGAACAAAGCATACAAGTGATCTTACAGAGTATCAACTAGAAATAACAGGGCATTTAAGCATAAAACCTACATAGCAACGTGATGATCTACACACTGAGCAACTATCATATAACAATCTAGAGAACTAACACACAATTCATCAACAGAGAAGTCACTAACAGGTTCATCCAACAGAGAATTCAAAAACAGAGAACAGAAATTAACCAACCATACTCAATGCATGCACACATACTCGTGGGTAGGGCTTAGACGGCTGACACACCCAATCCTTACCGTCGACAGAGATACACAAACACGGACAGCACTCCATCTCCTGGACTGCAGCTCACACTCGAGAGGACCACCAGCTCCAGTTTCCAGCAGGACAGTAGCTTGCTCCTTGTTCACACACTCACTCACGGTTTTGTAGAGAACCAGAGAGCACACCCGAGAGAATTTCTTCTCTCGAACCCCTCCCTTTCTCTGGAAACACAATGAATAAATACACAGAAGGTAAAATTTGAAATGCAAAACTGTATCTCACGATTCCAGCCACTGAGGCTGATAATCCGAATCGAGCTCCACTTCACTACCTCAACTTCCATCCAGACCGGATTGAGCTGAACCGTGAGCCACCCGGACTGATGAAGCTGCCCAAAACTAGCCCATGCCAACAAACCTAAGCTCCTGCGTCCTCCACAAATCGCCGATTCCAATCACCCCAGCAACGTCCGACCATTAGAACACAAAGAGGAAGAAAACCGGACCAACATACCTCCAATTTGTCACCAAAAAACGCCACGGCAGGAGCTCCAATCCCGAGCCCCAAATCGCGAGCCCTAGCAGCAAACGCCTCGACCCGCGACACCTCCCACCGTGAAGGAACGTCCCGAGCACCGAACTCTGAGCCTCGCGCGTCGTCGCCGGTAGCTCGCTCTCCTCCGTCGTCGGCTCTTGCCTCGGCTCCCTCATCTCTTCTCTCCCTCTCGTTCTCTCACTCTCCTCGGGTATCAGCGAACAGAATGGCTGATGGCCATTCTATGAAATAAAAATGTTGGACCGGTTATATTGAACCGGTTCAGCATACCCTCCAAAAATTAAATTATATTCATTAAATTTCTAATCCCCTTCTAATTTTAAATCTTCCAATAATTAAATTTAATTTATTAAATTTAATCCAATTTATCCAAACTATTCGTTAGCTTTAAAATACCATTAAATTGATTTAGCAAATTAATCCAATTTATTTCTTATCACGAAAATACCCCTAGGCCTAAAGCTCCTAATACGCCCTGTAATATCCCGATGATTAAAATATCGGGATGTTACATCCTTGCTTCATCCACGTTCTTCCAAAATCCCTATTTCCCAGACATAGTTGCATTTTTGGATGAAGGAAGGTGTCCTCGGCTTCGTCTGCGTGCGTCTGAAACTGTCCAAAAATTAGACAGATTCAAACTCTCTATGTTTGCTATCGTCTACGCTCACCCTGACCACGTCCGAAATCTCATGTTACAGGTGGAGGATGAATTTGGACGTGGAGCCTCGTCCTGCATCGTCCCAAAACATTGGGGATGACGTGTAATGTGTTTTTGGACGCGACCTCTAGTCCTCATGTCGTCCGCGTACATCTGAAATGTGTAAAAATACAAATCTATGGTAATTTTTTTTTTCCATTAAATATATCCCAAAATATTTCTTCCTTTAATTACACCACATCAAGTCCCAAGTTAATGATTACAAGATATCTTCATTCATGAAATATTAAAAAAAATCTTTTACCCAATACATGGAGGATTATCCGGGCATTACAATCACCCCGCCTTAACAAAATTCTGTCCTCAAAATTTGGCTACGTAAATAGTTCCGGATACTTGGCTTCCATGTCATCTTTTCATTCCCATGTGGCTTCTTCTTCATCGATTTGGTTCTGCTACAACACCTTGATGAGTGGGACTTCCTCATTCCGCATCTTCTTTATTCCAGAGTCTAAAATTTTAATTGGTTTCTCCTCGTAACTCAAGTTGGTGCGTACACTGATATGCTTCTGATGCTTCATCTGGATGGTCTCACCAAGACATTTCTTCAACATCAATATATGAAATACGTTATGCACTCTTGCCATTGCATCCGGTAGGCATAACCAATATGCCACCCTGCCAATTCTTTCAGTGATCTCAAAAGGGCCAATATGCTGCAGATTGAGTTTTCCTTTGCACCCAAACCACATAACACCCTTGAATGGTGATAATTTTAGAAAGACCCGATGCCCAACATCAAATTCCAAGTTTTGACAACGATTATCAGTGTAGCTTTTCTAGCAACTTTGAGCATCTAGCATTCGCTATCGGATGATGGCCACAGATTCGGCCGTTTGCTATATCATATCAGGCCCATAATACTCAGCTTCACCGACTTTGCTATAGTAAAGAGGGGATCTGCATTTCTTACCGTATAGTGCTTCATAGGGTGTCATACCAATGGTTGCCTAAAAACTGTTATTGTAGGCAAATTCAATTAATGGTAGCATCTCTCCCCATCCAATCTGGAATTTCATGACACAGGCGCGTAACATATCTTCCAATATCTGGATCATCCTTTCGCTTTGACCATTAGTCTGCGGATGGAAGGCAGTATTAAACTTCAACTCCGTGCCCATGGCTTTGTTCAAGGTCTTCCAAAATATTGATATGAATTGCGAGTCCCGATTAGATAAAATGGACATCGGAACACCATGCAGTCGCACAATTTCTTTAACATATAATTCTTGCAAACTAGTTCATCTTGTAGGTAATTTGTACCAGTAAGAAATGGGCAACCTTCGTCAGCCTGTCAATAATCACCCATATCGCTTCATGTCCCTTCATAGTCTTTGGCAATCCAGTAACAAAATCCATAGAAATGTGCTTCCATTTTGATAGAGTCTAAGACTCTAGATTTCTAACACTCGAAATTGGCAATTGGCTAAACAACAAACCCAAGCTCTAGATTTAGAATAGGGGAAGCTTTTCTTGCATACGGAATTGGGAGCTCAAATTTATAGGTCCACTAGCCAATAATCCAAACAATAGTGTCTCCAAAAATCAGCTTCAAAATCGTTGTATAAACAGAGTTGTGCTTTAAGGAAGATCAAATCTCGGATTAGGGTTTCGAAAAACAGAATAGGGTTACCAGAATTGGAACGAACAAATCTCAACTTTCATACGCCTTTTGGATCCCAAAATTACAGGACAAATAGATAATAACCAATGGATAAACACTCTCAAATATTAGCTTCAAAGATCACACACACACGGAGTTGTGCATGATGAAATCAGAAGCTTGGATCTGGAATCACTGGAAACAGATTTGTGGCTAAAAGATATTTCCTTGTATAACTCTAAAAATCAAAATCCAATCCAAGAAATATCCCCACCAAATCCACACAAACAAAATAATAACTCCAGGGAATAAGGAAATACATGTCACCTTTCAAGAAAATCAAGAACACAATACAAGAAACCAACTTGGTCCGCGGATCCCTCCAATGACCGAGGGGGCGACTAGTTCGGAAGCTCCAACACTCCAAATTAGCTTTCGCTGAGGTCTTCTACCTCCACAACCTCACTAAGAAGCTACTGGAAGAGGTAGTATAATCCTTCTTCTCAAGACCACGCAAGAACAATAAGAAGAATGGAACAAAGTGAGGGTAGTCGTGAGCTAACCAACACCGTGAGGGTTTCCTCAAAGAACAAAGATTCAATTTGATTTAGGATTTTCAAAAAGTGTCTACAAACTTTCATTAGGGAGGTATAAATACCCTCTAATGATGAAACAAAATAAAATTACATATTTGCCCTTGAAAACTCAAAATTTGGGCATGAGGGCTCGGTTTACATGCAAACCGAGCACCTCCATTCATACAACAATAAAACGATCTGAAAATCTCAAATAATAAATCCTAACCAGCCATCCAACATTCAAAACATCTAAGGTTATAAGTTTAACGTAAAAACTTTAATAAAACGCTCCAATTTGACCTTGTTAGCTTCAGCCAATGTGAGCTCCTCCAAGCTAGGACGATGTGGATCTAGCCGATTAGGGTTTGCATGGCTCCATGTGAGAACATGATGCAGAGCTTCCTTGGCTTCATGTGAAGGCTCCTTAGTAAACTTATAAATTATTATTCCCTGCAAAATAGGAACTCGTTAGATAAGCTATGAGCCTCTTGGCTTGAGATCCGGTAATCAGTCCTTGGGGCACATCACATTTTCATTCAAGTATAGACATTGATTGGAACATTCCATTTGGTCACTGATGCTCGGCCTTCAGTTGTTGACATACTTGGCAATGAGTAACATAGTAGGCAATGTTGAACTTCATTCTCAGCCAATAATAATGTATTCTAAGATCTCTGTACATCTTATACACCTGGGGTGGATGGAAAAACTAGAAGAATGTACTTTTTTCATTATTGTTATTTGCAAAAATGAGTCAGGTACATACCACCTGTTCTTATATTTCACAATCTCATCTGCGGATAAAGAGTAACCTTGAAACTCAGGGAGAGTTGGGTTGAGCTGGAAATTTTCACATTGGGCATCCTTCTGTTGAGCTTCCTTAATTCTTTCTAGTATCGAAGGCTTAAGTGTCAAAGCTGATAAAACATTTGCTATATGTTCAGGAATTAATTGTAAAGATCTCACACCCTTGCCTGTAAAGATAGTGTTTCTAGATTTTTAGTGTAAAAACCACAGCAACAAGCTCAAGATTGTGAGTAGGGTAATTAGTCTCATGTGGTATAAGTTGTCTCGAGGCATAGACAATCACCTTTCCATTCTACATCAAAACACCACCAAGTCCACATTTGGACACATCACATTATATAAAGAAATTACCCTCTTCCACTGGTAAGGTCAACACTGGTACAAATGTCAACCGATGTTTCAATTCCTGAAAACTCTCTTCACAATCATTGGACCACCAGAATCTCACATTTTTCTTGGTCAAATCAGCGAGAGGCATAACAATCTTTGAAAATACGCCAATAAATCATATGTAATAACCAGTCAATCCGGGGAAACTCCGAACATCGCTCACGCTTTTTGGCTGTACCCATTCAACAATTACTCAAATCTTTGCAGGGTCAACAGCAATACCGTCCTTAGAGATAATGTAGCCAAGGAAACTGACTTCCTTCAACCAGAATTTGCACTTAGAAAGCTTTGCATAGAGTTGGTGCTACTTCATAATAGATAGGGTGATTATTAAGTGTTTAGTGTGTTCTTCTTTTGATTGAGAGTATACAGGAATATTGTTGATAAAGACGATGATGAATATGTCCAGTAGTCCTTGAATATCTAATTCATTAAGTCCATGAAAGCTGCAAGGGCATTGGTCAGTCCAAAAGACATTACTAGAAATTCATAGTGCCCATATCTAGTTTGAAACGCCGTCTCGGGTATATTCTCCTACTTAACCCTCAACTGATAATATCCCGAGCGGAAATCAATCTTTGAAAATATACAAGCACCATGCAATTGATCAAATAGATCGTCGATTTGAGGCAAAGGGTATATGTTTTTAATGGTTACTTTGTTTAGCTCTCGATAATCCACACACATCCATAATGATGCATCTTTCTTTCTTACAAATAAGGTTGGAGCTCCCCAGGGTGAGAAACTCGGATGAATGAACCCTTTTTTGATCAATTCCTTAAGCTGAGCCTTTAATTCACTCAATTCAGCGGGTGCCATCCGGTATGGATTCTTAGAAATTGGTTCTGTGCCAGGATGTAGATCTATAATGAATTCAATCTCCCTGGCAAGAGGCAATCTAGGAAGATCATCCAGGAAAACCTCCGGGAAGTCACGAACCACCATTACATCTTCAACCTTTGTTTTCGACTCGACCATGGTGTTCATAATATTTACGAGGAATCCGTCACATCCGTGTCTCATCAGTTAATCTGCCTTGAGTGTAGAAATAATTGTTAATTTGCCCTTCTCCTTGATTTCTTGAAAGACGTGTTGTTCACCACCAAGAGGATGGAAATGAACCTCTCACCTTGCACAATTAATGAATGCTCAGTTCAGGGTCAACCAATCTATGCCAAGAATAATATCAAATCCTTTTATGTTCATAACGATCAGATTAGCATGTAATTCCTGGCCCCTAATCTGAACTGCATAATCTTCTGGAATATCGTTAGCAGCCAAATATTTACCAGAAGGTATGAGTACTCTATACCCGTTCTTTGGGATGTCAGGAGAACAATTTGCCTTTGCACAAACTTGGGTAGAGATAAAAGAGTGAGTAGCCCCAATATTGAATAAAGTATAAACGGTCAAGCTATCAATATATGTTGTACCTAGGGTGATCAGAAAAGTTATTTATTTAAGCATAAAAATTTTTAAGGTTAAGGGGAACAATTTTAATATCATATAAGGGCATGTGAATAATGGCTTTATAAAAATTGTGTACCTGATATAACAGTCGGTAGTTCCTCCTCCTCGTCATTCCCATACAGCGAGAACACACATGGGGCAACTCCACTCGATCATCCTGTTGAGGATGGACAATGCTGCGCCACGTGACCGGGCTTTCCGCACTTGAAGCATCCCTTCGAACCAACTTTGCATGGTCCAAGGTGACTCGTCTGACATATAGGGCATGGGTTGGTTGCAATGGCGGTTGCTTCGATTACAGAGCACTTGTCACACCCCTGTTGTATGTCGTTTTCGGGTGGCCTCCTCACTCTATGGTTTGTTGGTGGCACCCCACGCTACTGAAAGCTTTGGTTTTTTTGCCCAACCCGTTGGCTAAATTCTCGTTGTCTTGTAGCAATAACTTCAACATCTTCGATATCCAATGCCCTGACCACAATTTGTGCATAGGGAACATCCCGAATGTCAACCAGTCTGACTCCTCTCAAAATCTCTATCTTCAGTCCTTGCACGAAATGTTGAACCTTGTGTCCATTTTCATTTACTAAGTGTGGCGTAAACCTCAATAGTGCCTCAAACCTACGGATGTACTTAGATACAGTCCCTGTTTGGCGTAGCCTCATAAATTCCATCAACTTCTGATTATAGACTGTAAATTTGAAATATTTCTCATTAAAAAATTCCTTGAAATCCTCCCATATGAAAGTTCAGATGTCTAGTGTTGTTTTCATAGAATCCCATCAGAATTGTGCATTGTGGGTCAGAAGGTAAGTGGCACACTTCACCTTTTCAGTTTCTCATATTTTGGCATATTCAAACATCTTCTCAAGAGAGTGTATCCATTCCTCAGCTCCAGTGATATTAGAAATGTTGTCTTCAAAGTTAGGAGGTTTAAGTTGCTCGAACCTCTCCCAACTGGCCTCCGTAGGCACCATAACAGCACAGTGGTTTCCATTTCTGTTGCCATTTCTACATTCCATGAGCCTTTCTATAAACTAAACTTGACAGTCTACTACATCAGCAATACAGCTATGGGCTTCTTCTCTTTCGTTAGGAACTGGTATATTATTTCTTGCTCTTTTTGCCATTTTAGTATTCTCTCTATATTTTAAATAAGGGAGTAATAAGTCTAATGAACATGATTAAATTTGAAGGTAAAATTTAACTTATAGTATGAGGAGTATTCCACAACGAGCCTTGTGTTATCAACAGTCTATAGAACCGAGTTTGACAAGATTGTGCTCTGATACCAACCATAACGCCCTGTTTATTTAAAACTCTTTTTCTTTATTTGAAAATTGATGTTATAAAATTTTTTTGCTTAATTTATTTAAAATGCATAAATCAAAGCGAACAATTTCAATTGAAGAAAACATGTCGAGTTAATTGAGCGGAATAGATAATGAGATTTCAAAACGCAGTTAAAGTTTTCTAACAAAAATCCACGACTGCAGATCATTTACAACTTTTAAAATAAGATGATAATTATACCAAAATACCTAACATCCTGTGAGCCACAACCATCAGGTCAAATTAGCTGATAACCCAAGAGATCATCCTGAAATATCTCCTCTAGGACTGATACATCACAGTCATCACGGATGTCACCTACATCACAGGGAAAACAATGAGTCTAACGCCCAGCAAGAATCAGAATGGAATGCAATGCGAATGCTATGCATGATCATATAATGTATTACAATAAAGAACCGTATCTTTTATGTTAGCCAAGAGTTAGAATACGTCCTATGGTCATATAGCTATCTGTCACTCCTATGTGGAGATACATCTTATGACATCACTACCATACCGTCATCACACTCTTTTGGTAAAGACGTTCGAGGTTTCAGTATAAGAGAAAGGGATACATCCTATGGTCCACATGGTTAACAGTCACTCCGATGGGGAGATACATCCTATGGTGTCCCCACGAATGGACAGTCATCCCTTTTCCCGAAACACCACACGCCTATTTACATAAATTATGCATGACATGCGATATGTTGGCAATTTCATAAACCCTAGATATGATGCATGGACGTCAAATAAAGTTCACAAATGACGCATAAACAAAGAGAAATACAATACGTATAAGGAAAATCATGGAAACAATTATAGAAGTTTAATTGCCCAACAAAGGTTGAACTCTTCACATAACAACAGGGAATCAAATAGATTAACTACTAAACCAAGTGTGAGGTTCTTAACAGGAGTTGTTACACATATATATGACAGAGAATAGATCAATTAATACATGAACTTCTATCTATAATAATCAAGGAGTTATAGATTATGACAACCATTTACTAGCCAACTTATATTTTTAACTCCTACGAAGAATTCATGCTTTAATGTACCATCCCCTCACCGAATTCAGTTCATGCTAATCTCACCCACAAATTCCCGATTTAATTTTTATCGTCCAACATTTTACTATGAGCAATATTTAAAATGAATAGTCTATGATACCAAGTATAAGCAGAGGAATTATTTACGGTACACCACAATCTAGACTTACATATCCAACAAAATCCAGATTTAGCAGTCCATAATATCCACATTTGACAACAAGAAATTAAAGCAGTAATCCCATCCAATTATTGCTATCATTCTTAGCCAATGATTACACCAATAAAAGCATTCATCTATGTCGATAGAGTAGGGATTATTTCCCAAGTGCACAACATGTATTCCAACTCTTATACGAACAGTTTTTCAAACAGGACACAACGGAATTTAACATTCCAACAAGTCGAGAGTATATTTGACCCATAACAACAATAGCCAAAACTTGAATATTTCATGTTGTATACATCAGCTCTCATCCAACTAAATTCATCATTTGCCTAATAGCATGATGTTAAACCTTAGTAGGAAACTCAAGGCAACAGTCCATATTTTTCGACAACACTCAAAGTTGGGTGTATTCTTCGACAACACTCAAACAGTCAAAGTTGGGTCTCCCAAGACGAGGGAGACCCCGGCCCAGAGCGGACAATATCGTACTGGGAAGCCCATGGTCCACTTGGGTGCACATCAGGCTCACTTCACTTTCCTCTTAATTCATAGAATGTTTCTCACACTCTAAAAAAATGTAGCACTCACCTTACACTTCAGTCACAGCTCGCAGGGTAGGAGTCCAGACACACCTCACACCCATCATCTTATAGACGGAGGGAGAGAGAAAGATGAACCCACATGAAGTGTGAAGAAATGGACTGAAGGGACAATCACCCTTTTCTATGGAGTGTGGTCCATTAGGAGAGGACCACGTAGAGAGTTCCTATCTTCTCTGGGGAGGGATCCACGTCGCAGGGGAGAGAAAATTCAAAGGAGAAAATGGGGAGAGAGAGAGAGAGAAAGCATCCTTGCCTCATCCGCGTTCATCAACGTTCGTCCGAAATCCCCATTTCTCAGACAGAGTTGTATTTTCGAACGATGGAAGGCATCCTCGCCTTCGTCCACGTGCATCCAAAACTGTCCAAAAATTAGACATATTCAAACTCTTTGTGTCCACTATCGTCTGTGTTCGAATTGACCTCGTCTAAAGTCTCATGTTACAGGTGGAGGATGAATTTGGACACAGAGCTTCATCCTGCATCATCCCAAAATGGTAGGGACGATGTGCAATGCATTTTCGGATGTGACCTCCACTCCTCGTGTCGTTCGCGTGCATCCAAAATGTGTAAAAATACAAATCCGTGATTTTTTTTTTTCCATTAAATATCCCAAAATATTTCTTCCTTTAATTACACCACACCAAGTCCCAATTTAATGATTACAAGATATCTCCATTCATGAAATATTAAATAAAATCTTTTACCCAATATATGGAGGATTATCCGGTATTACAATATGTGTTCATATAAGAAAGACAGAATTTGAAATGAATGTATGTAAAGAATAAGAAGGGGTTGAGTTGCCTGAAGCTCACCACTCATCCCTAAATAATTAGAAGGGTTTGAGTTGCCCGAAGTTCTCCACTTATCCCTAAATAATAAGAAAGGTTTAAGTTGGCTAAAGTTCACCCCTCATCCCTAAATAATAAGAACGGTTTGAGTTAACTTAAGTTCACCACTCTTTCCTAACTATATGAATGGTTAATTTGGCTGAGGTTCACAACTTTTCCCTAAACTATAAACATGATAACGAAAAAAATAGAAAACTAAAATATAAATGTTTTATGTATATTGCATCTCAGATTTATATTGCATTTCATTCCTTATTGAGTATTAGAGATTGCTAATGAGTGGGCTGGCTCGATAGCCCGTCATTGTAGCAGTCCGAGCCAAGCTCGGTTTGCTACAATAACTGAGTGGGCTAGGCCTAGGCCTAGAAGGCGGGCTGAGCTGAGCTTGGATTTCCATGCTCGTGAGCCCGCCGGTCCCGAGCTCGACAAGCGAGCTTGGGGGCTTGACGGGCTCGCCGGTCTAGCCCGCCAGCTATCGTTGGCTCCTGCCAGGGGAGCTCATGTCCTTTCAGCCATCGACCATTGTTGGCCTTGGCCCTGGCAGGGGAGCTCGCGTTGCCCTGTTTGCTGTTGCCCAACTAAAAATAAGGATTATTGTTAAGACACTGGTTATTTTCTTAGGGAAGAAGACGAAGTGAGGAAGGTAGGGTTAAAGTTTTGTGTGGTTCCCTAAAACAAAAAAGCTTTATAGAAAGAGGAGTGTTGAGACTATAGAGAGGATTGGACTGTTCATTGGTGAGTGGTGACTATTAGTCACTCTGATTGGTCACCCTTTGCAATGCATCTTCCTTAATATCTTCAATTTTCTGTTTTATTTATTCTTCTCACATTTCAATATGTGGTCTTCGTGCACGTAACTCCTTCGTAAGCCTACTATTTTATCAATTCTTACCTAAAAAGAACCCAATATTTCTTTTGTTTTCTATTATTGTTTGTACTATGTATTGATAATATATAATATATATAATATTTTAATAATTAATATTAAAAATAATTTATAATATATTTATATAAAATAATATTATTTATTTATATTGAGCTCGTTAGACTCGGCTCGTTAGGCTCGGTCGGCTCGTTAGGCTCGGTCGGCTCGTTAGGCTCGTGGCTCGTGAGCCGGCTCAGGTTGAAATTTTTTTAGAAAAAGCTCGTTAGGCTCGGCTCGTTAAGCTCGTCAGGCTCAATGAGCCAGACTTTTCCAGGCTCGGTTTGGCCGGCTCGGCTCGGCTCGTTTGTCATGTCTATTGAGTATTGACTCATAGTTTACTTCTTACGATGTAGGTAATTATCCTTAAGGAAGAAAGAAATGAGCAGTTGATAAAAGATTTACACGATGAGAATATTGTCCTAGCTAGGCTAAATAGGAAATGAAAACATTTTTTTTTTGTTTATGAAATGTTTTTGTAAAATGTAAAATTTAAAGAATTTAAAAAGAAGGAAAATTTTATTACTTTTATTTCATTTACTTTTATTCCAAATATATTTAAAAGAAAGTTTTCCGTTACGTAATGTTTTAAAGTTAAAAGAAAAATGAGGCATTACACATTCCAAGGCTTATGTTGGCCGAATACTTGTACTTTCATATGAGTTTGTAAATTAAGTTTTGAATAATTCGATATGGATGTTGATAAATGCAATGGATGAATGTATTGTATTGAGAACATCTATAAACAGATGCTATTATGTCAAAATTTTTGAAATACAGTGCCATGAAATCGTATGTCATAAGTTGTAAATATACTTTAAAATTACATCATTTGAGTGAATAAATAGAAAGCTATATTAATTCAACATTAACACATAACCTAAAATGTGAGAGAGGAGAGAAATTGTAAGCTGAGGGACGTCCATTGTGGGTTGAGAGATAATATAGTGAGGGTAAGGGCTTGGAGTTTGTTGAGGAAATTGCTCTGACTAGTGTGCTCTGTCCGGAGCAGAATGTGAATGTAATGTCCCCCAATGCTCTAAGTACAATATTCTCCGCTTTGGGCTGAAACCCACACGGTTTTGTTCATGGGTTAGCCTAAAACGCGTTGTATTAGGTAGGGAGGGGAAGCCTACTTATAAATCGTGCATTTTCTACTCCCAAGCGATGTGAGATTGTAATCCCCCACTGATATGGGTTAGACCCACACCTGGGCCTTTCCTGCCCTTTACAAGGTGGGCTGTCAGAGGGAAGTTATATACTAAAGGTAAAGGAAGACCAATATCTATTGTGAAAATTAACATTTCTATTGCGAAAAATTACCCTTTCCCTATGAAAAATACTCCTTTTGTTGTGGAAAGTAAGTTATAATTCAAGAACTTGCTTTCCTCAGTAGAAGACATGCTTCTGTTGTAGAAAGGGTATTCTCCGCGACGGAAAGAGTATATTTCTTAGCGAAAAGGGTAATTTTCGTAGCGGATACTTGCCTTTCTTTACCTTAGTATATACTTGCCTTCTTCCTTTACCCTAGCATAAATTGCTCTATCTACAGTGGATAATTGCCTTCAACTGAGGAAAACAATTCCTAGTCAATGACTTACTTTTCTCAACGAAAGATAAATATCCACTACAAAAATTACACTTTCGCCAGTAGAAGGTACATTTCTACTGCGGAAAATAGTTTTTCCCCAACAAAAACGTGCTTTCCATTGCAAAAAGTAAATCTTATTCCAAGCAATTGCTTTTCTCAGTGAAAGATAAGTATCTGTTGCGGATAGAGCACACCAGTTAGAGTGATTTCTGTAGTGGAAAAGTGTCTTTTGCAACAGAAAATTTTATAATACTGTATATAACCTAACACTATTGAGGCTTATCTTAGCGACCCTAGATCTTTTTGAAAGTTGAAGTGGATTGAATCCAAGCGAATTTGAAGAGTTAATAGTTGTTGCTCACCAATGACGTTTAGAAGAGGTTATGTCTATGCATTGCTAGCGTCACCACACTCCCATGCACATGCAATATTAGCCTAACCAATTCTCTAATAGAAAATACATCTACAAAATTACATCTTATTATGTAATATAATTTGTGTGAATGCTTTGTTTTTCAGACACAAAAGAAAGCAATGATCAAGAATCCATTAACTGTAGATTGGAGGTGGAACCGATGCCGAAAGTTTATTGTGCTTTGTGCATTTCAACATGAAGATGCTATAAAGGTGCATTCGATCTTGGCAACTCTAGACAATGAATAACTTCATTCATTATACAAATCCGATGATGAAAACATGGGGGAGAGTAGGCCTCAAGCACAACCACAACAAAAATGTTCTTTTGTGAGTATGTGTCTCAGAAAGAAGTATAGTTCATTGAACAGAATTAAAGAAGAAATCATGAATTATACGTTGAAGAATGGCTATGAAATGAAGTTCACGCATAGTGACTCTCATCGGTTGAGGTTTGCATACCAGAAAGGATGCACTTGGCGAATGCACGATTCAAAAATGCAAGGTAAACTTACGTTTAAAAAAAAGAGCTACAACGACGTTTGCACTTGCTCACGAAAGATAGAAAACTTTCATGCCTCTGCCAAATGGGTGACAACTCAATACTTGGACAGATTCAAAAGGTAGGCCAACTAAAATGTTCCTTCCATAATTGAGATAGTCATGAAGGATTTTAATGTGAATATTACACCTAGCCTTGACAGAAGAGCAAGAAATGAAGCCTGAATGATGGGGATAACAATGAAAAATACAAGCTTATATTGTCATATGGGGAGGAGATTCAGAGGTGTAATCCCTACAACTCATTGCTTGTTCAGTTAGATAGGAATGATCTTCCACACAATCCAATATTTAAGAGGATCCAACATTTAAGAGAATGTACATGAGTTTGGCCGCATGTAAGAGGGGGTTGTTGGACTGTGGTAGATTATCACTTGTTTGGATGACTGTTACTTGAAGGGCTCATGTTCAGGCTAATTGCTCACACTTGTTGTCATTGATGAGAATGATGAAATTTTTCCAATTGTTGTCGTAAAACCCTTGACTTTAATAATAATAAATTTCATGTGCTAATTTTTTGCATAATATTCGGTCAAGGTGTTGAAAAGTTGACCCGATATGTCGCGTAGCTGCCACGTGTGAAGTTTTGGTCAAATAGTCAAAATCGGTAAAATTGGATATAATCGAGCGGCAAATTAATTGAGGGGATGAATTTGGTAAATTATTTTGGTTAAAGAATCATTGTCAGTTAGCGTTAGGAATGAATCAGGTTTTGAATTGGAATTTGGATTAGATTTATTGAATATATAAAATATATTTTTAATATATTTTATTTATTAAATTAAAAGAAATTAATAAAGAATAAAAGAAGAAGAACATAAAAGAGGGAGGAAGGTTCGGCTGACAGAGGATAGACGAGGGAGAAGAGAGAAGATCAAATCAAAGAGTTGAGTGATTTCAACCACGGAGTTGTGTTCGTAACGTTCAGAACAACAACTTTGTGATGGTCATTGGTGAGCAACTCCATTTTTTCCCTTCGATTTTGAAGTTAAAGTTTAGAATTTTATTGGCATCGGATTTGGGTTTAAAACTTGAACCCGAGGGACATTTCTAGTTTATATTGGTTGTATTGAAGTTTATGTAGGATTATTTGTCGTTGGAAGGTGAAAATGAGTGAAACCAGTGTGTTTTATGGCAAAAAATAGCGCCTGTTCCTCATCCCAGTCGACCACTATGCGATGTCCGGTCAACCGCAGACACAGGACTGGTAAACCACAATAGTGCTAGTCAACCAAAACATTGTTCCTGGTCGATTGCAAAATGGACAGATTGTGCCAAATTGGTCCCTGGTCGACAACAACACTATTCCTATTTGACCGCATAGTGCGATTTCACATAGTTGAGTTGTTTACATGTCGGTTAGGTTCCTAGTCCTAGTATAAGACCCTTCCACCCATCCCTTGTAATTCATTGATGAGAATTCTTGTCTTTTGACATGTTTTTAGGTTCCGACAAGTTTAGAGACTTTGAGACAGTTCCCAAGAAGATTGTTCCTCTGAGTAGTAAAAAGAACGTAAAAAAAGTAGGGATTTCTATACATTGTGCATTGCATTGCATCATGTTTTTGAACCCAATGGAAACTACACTTGAAAACCGAATGGGAACTATTCGTAAAGGTAGCGGAATATTGTTTTTGCTTCAAACAAGTTGTACAAGAATGAGATGTGAAATGCATCTAAGGCCACAACATCAGCGTACTTTAAGAGAGAGATGTATAAATTATATTTGGAAAATGCAGTGGCACACACATATCTATGAGAGATCAATTTGAGAATTTGGTAGAAACATGTTTTTAGTTCAATCCAAAAGTGCAACATAAGTCTCAACAACTTGAGTGAGTCTTTCAATGCATGCATTCTACTAGCTCGAGACAAACTGATCCTAAGTATGTTTAAGATGATAAGAAAAGACATCATGTTAAAGATAGTTAAGAAAAATGAAAAGAGGCTGATTCAACGGATCTTTTGTGTTCTCAGATCAAGAAGAGGCTTGCAAAACTATAATTTACAGCTCAAAATTGGTGTCTAATTTTTGCAAGAGCTGATTGATTTTAGGTCAGCGATTGTAACAAATAGTACATAGTTGATTTGGACAGGTGTACTTGTAACTGTTACCTGTTAGGCTAAGTGTTGTTAAACTTTTTTTTTTTTATATTTTGTATTGTTTGGAATTATAAGTTGTATTTTGATAATTATACTAAAATTTTTAATCATTATATTTATATTGATATTTATTGAAAATATCTTCAATACGGGTATTAAAGTGAACTAACATGTTTATCTAAATCCATGTAGTAGATATGTATCATATTGAGACTAAGAAATATTAAGGATGACAATTGGAAGGCAAAAGATCGAGTAAAATGGAGTTCTAGTTGACCAAAAACAACATCCAGGCTTTGTGGTCGAAGCCGCTGTGTAACACCCCGATATTTTAATCATCATGATATTATGAAGGACGTATTCATAAGAATTCTTTTTATTGAGGACCATGTCTTTTACCTTGCAAAAATTAATGACTAATAGGATTTTCCCTAGCCAAGTAATTGACTATTGGGCCTTGACCTTTGGGAAGGGATAGAGAGAGTGTGGTAGAGCTTAGACGAACGACCCAAGCACATAAAGACCGAAATAGAAATTGGAATAGAAACAAAAACTTCAAAAACGGAAACGGATACGGAAACTGAAATGGAAACCGAAACAGAAACAGAAACGAAAATAAAATTTCCAAAAATGGAAATAGATACAGATACAGATGCGGATACCGATATAGATACCGATACAGATACAGAAATAGATACAGATACAGATACAGATACGAAAACGAGTACGATCTCGGGAACTGAAACGGATACCGAGGCAGAAACGGAACAGAAACATAACCTTACACGGAACGAGAATGGAGACAGAAACGGAAACAAAGGTTCTAGAGTGATTTCTGGAAATGGATACGGGAATGGGAACAAAAACGGGAACGAGAACTGGTATTCACACACTGACTGGGAAGCACAAATGGGTTAGAAACCTAAGAAGGGTAAATGGGTAATAGAGTAGCGCATCAGAGGTGTGGAAAAGTGAGTTCGATAGTTGGATCGACTACGGTGCGAAGAGATGAGTTTGGACGTTGTCAAGCCAATC
This sequence comes from Begonia loranthoides, assembly GCA_022433065.1. Lineage (NCBI taxonomy): Eukaryota > Viridiplantae > Streptophyta > Magnoliopsida > Cucurbitales > Begoniaceae > Begonia > Begonia loranthoides. The sequence continues at coordinate 8,801,200 of CM039485.1, forward strand.
TATTAGTTAGTGTTATGTAAACGTCAATCCGAGAGGGGTTAGTATTAAGCCGAAGCCTAGAGTCAAATAGAATGCCAATTGGGTAGCTAGTAAAGGGTTTGGACGAGTAGATAGAGATTGTTAAGGGGCAAATTTCGGGGACTGACATGCCTTGGGGGCCGAGGCCTATTACTCGATCGCAAACAAGGTCCTTACTGTCACTTAGCCAAATTACTGATGATCTTGTTTCTTTTGCAGGTATTAACTTCGAGGATGATTCTATTTGGGATGTTGTCCCAACGGATAGGGAGCAACCTGTGCATGTCTTGACTTGGGACACACATGAATGTTATGAGCTTCATCAGACGGGAATTTGTCTTCCCGGCATCCCAAACGTGTAACCTTTCAATTCTGCATTTTTATTTCTTATTTTATTTTCATGGCAAACATTGAGCCTATTTTGTGAGGGTAAGGCATGGTTATAAGCTTTACTCATTCATGCATTTAGATTGTTGGTTAGGTTAGATGGTGATGATTCAGTTATCGGTTGATGGGCCAAGTTCAATCCATTTCAAGCCCAAGGAAAGAGCTGCCATGTGTACGCCATGCATGTTATCTCCCACCAGCTTTAATCTTGGCCATTCATTCCACATTCATCCAAGGGCTTGCATGTTGCCACCCAAAGAAAACAACCAGGAGCTGCCACGTGCACATCATGCATATTGCCACCACCTGCCTCATCTCGGCCGTCCATCATCCCTCATCTCGGCCGTCCATCATCCCCTACTCATCATCACCTAGGCCTATAAATATCCATGGATTAGATGCATTGAAAAACTTTTGATCAAATTAATATAATAGTAGCTTTCTCCTCCGTGAGAGAAATCCAGACCCTGTTGTGAGTCAGCCCCGGATTTTCGAATCCGAGACGAAGTAGAGGACTTCCTTGTTAGCAAGCTTGTGGTGCTTGAGCTAACTCGTAAATTTTCCCTTTTCAAACTTCCATTGGGAGTTTGAGCAAGGGAAAATCGAACCATTGCCTACGATTGGTAGATTTTCTTCGAAAATCTAGAATCCGTGAACCTCACGTTAGATAGTTCCCGGATCCGATCAAGGGTCTACATCTCCTCCCTGTCGCTCATCGTGGGTTTCTAACACGTGCTTCCTTTTCTAGGTCATCTCGTGTCAGGGACGAAATTTATTTTAAAGGGAGAAGTATGTAACACCCCGATATTTTAATCATCGGGATATTACGAAGGACGTATTCGTAAGAATTCTATTTATTGAGATTAAATGGAATTCACTGTAATTAAAATAAATAGTAATTTAATGAATTATAATGTTTGAATTACTTAAATTGTTTTACATTAAGGAATTAATTAGGAATTATTGATTAAGTGAAGATTTAAATAAAGGAAAATTTAAATGGTAGTTTGGGGAT
>CM039485.1:8803075-8833546 GCA_022433065.1 Begonia loranthoides
CCAAGGTCGTACAAACTACAATGGTTAAGTGATTGTTGAGAAGTAAAAGTGACTAAACACAAGTATTGTTTTATCAATTGGAAAATATAAGGATCATGTTTTGTAAGATGTAGTACCAATGCAAGCCACTCACATACTTTTGGGAAGACCATGGCAATACGATGGAGTGGTCAAACACAATGGTTTAAAGAATGAATATTCGCTAGTTTAAAATAGGAGAATTGTGGTTCTAACACCTTTATAACTGTGGGAAGCAAGTATGGACCTAGAAACGATAGGCAAAGAATTGCAAAGCTACAAAGAATTGAATGAAAAAGGAAGGGAAATTTCGAATAGTGGAGTAGTCGAAAAACTAAGTGGAATAGAAGATAAAGAAGAAGGCAAATGTGAAAAAGGAGACAAAAGATCCATAGAGAGAAAAGCCAAAAGTGAAGTGAGTAAGAAAGACAAAGAGGAAGAAAAGAAATTGGAAGAAGAGAGAGGGAAAACTGAGAGTGAAAAGGAGAAAAATAGTGGAAGAGGAGGTAAAATCCGAGGTAGAAAAGGAAGAGAAAAGAATTGGAGTGATTAAAAAGAGTGAGAAAAGTATAAAGTTGTTTTTATTTTTGTGTGAAAATATTTCTTTTGCCTCCCATGAGCACTACTTCTTTTCTTGTGGATGTTTTCATCTATTTTGCATGAAGACATACATCCAAAGGAATTACCAAAAGACATAACACCAATAAGGGGGATTGAATATCCATGGATGGAGTATATCAAGATGTGTCCATATGTCATCTACTACAACAAAGGTAAAGGACATTGTGGTTGCCAACCCATTGTCTAGAAGGTATATCCTAAGCATTTCTATATAATCTAAATCATTGAGATCCACAAAATATTAGATAAATTGGACTTGGATTCTTGTCATGTTTGGAAGGGTTGTAGAAATATCATCATTGTGTACATAATTTGTTGATGGCAAAAGGAAAGTTGAGTTTATTAGGGAATTACACGCAAAGGCACTGAAAAATATTCAAAAGAAGAATGAGCACTATGCGTGACAAGCTAACAAAAGGCTCAAGGTAATCATACTTGACCCCAAAGATTAGGCTTGGGTTCATCTATAGTTGGAAATCAAGTATGGTAAGAAAATCACTATGGAGATGGATGCTTCACAAAAGAGGTGCTAAAGTAAACCATGAAGATAGAAATGTCAACAACATCAAGATGATGATTCCTCCTTTCCAAGGTAAGAGTGATGCTGAATTATATTTGGAATGGGAAAGAAAAACTGAGCAAGTTTTTGATTGCCATAATTACATCGAGGAGAAAAAGGTTAAATTAGCCTCAATACAAATCATGGATTATGCAAGTATTTGGTGGGCACAATTGGTAAGAAACCGAAAGAGGAATGATGAAAGACATACACATGGGAAGATATGAAGGGAATTATGCGTAAAGATTTATTCCTAACCATTATTATAGAGACTTGAAAATTGCAAGGTTTGACTCAAGGAACACTACAAAGAGATGAAAGTGGCCATGATTAAGGCTAAGTGGAGGAAGACATCAAAGCTACAATGGCATGATTTATCGATGGATTTGGAACAATATGTGGATCTAGAGAAGTTGTTACACAAGGCCATAAAGATCGTGAGGCAATTGATGTCAAAGGGGAATTCAAAGTTTGGGTCAATCTCTAACTCATCATGGAAGTCTAATTGGAAGAATGATAAAACAACTTCAAAACAAAAGGAGGAGAATAAAGGAAAAACCACGACTTCAAACTCAAACCCTAGTAAAGGTTAGGCCGAAACTTCTACACCTATTAAGTCTCGAGAGGTTAAATGTTTTTGATGTCAAGGTTTTGGTCATATTGCTTCTAATTGTCCGAATAAAAGAGCTATAATTGTGTTGGAAAATGGCGACATAGAAAGTGTTAGTTCAAGTTATAATGAAATGCCACCTTTAGAAGATTGTAGTGATGTACATGTGGAAGAACCCGTGAGGGGTGAACTATTGGTTACTAGAAAATGGTGATGAAGAGCAAAGAGAGCAGATTTTTCATAATAGATGTCATGTGAAAAATAAGGTATGTAGTTTGATTATTGATAGTGGAAGTTGCACTTATGTTGCTAATACTTTGTCGGAAGAAAAGTTAGGCCTAGAAACCGAGAAGCATCAAAGGCCATACAAACTACAATGGTTAAGTGATTGTGGAGAAGTCAAAGTGACTAAACAAGTTAAGGTTGCACTCTCAATTTGTAAGTGTAAAAATGAAGTTCTTTGTGACGTGCTACCTATGCAAGAAACACATATTCTTTTGGGAAGACAGTGGCTATTCGATAGAAAAGTCAAGCATAATGGAGTTAAGAATGAGTACTCATTTATTCTAGATGAAAGGACAGTAATCCTAACACCACTTAAATCATGGGGGGCTAGTGAGGACCAAGAGAGAATAGCAAAAGAATTAAAAGAGAAAGAAAAGCCAATGAGTGAAAAAGAAAAAAAAAGGAATGAGTGAAAAAGAAATTGAGGAGAAAGAGAGAAAAATTGAGAGTGAGGGATATGAAAAGACAAATGAGGGAGAGAGAAAAAAATAAGGAGAGTGGAAAAAATAAGTGGAATAGCATGGAAAAGTGTGATGTTGGCAAGGCAACAAATACTTGTACTTTTGTACAAGGATGTTTATATTTCCTGAAGAGTTGCCAAATGGATTACCTCCCCTAAGAGGAATTGAACATCAAATTAATTTCATAGCAGGAGCTTCAATTCATAATTGATTGGCATATCGTGCTAATCCAGAAGAAACTCCAGCATATCGTGCTAATCTAGAAGAAACTAAGGAGATTCAAAAGCAAGTGGATGAATTCGTGAGGGAGAGCCTTAGTCCATGTTCGGTTCTCGTAATCTTGGTTCCAAAGAAGGATGGGACTTGGCGAATGTGTGTAGATTGTTGAGCTCTCAACAAAATTACAGTAAAGTATCGACACCTTATTCCTAGATTGGATGATATGCTTGATGAATTACATGGTGTATGTTTATTTTCAAAAATTGATTTAAAGAATGAATATTACCAAATTCGCATGAAAGAAGGTGATGAGTGGAAAACTGCTTTTAAAACTAAGTATGGTCTTTATGAGTGGTTAGTAATGCCATTTGGTTTATCTACCAAGTACTTTTATGAGTTAATGAATCATGTGCTTCAATCTTTCATTGGGAAGTTTGTTGTTGTTTACTTTGATGATATTTTGGTTTATAGCAAAACTGTCGAACCACATGTTGAACATTTGAATTCAGTTTTCATTACTTTAAGAGAGAGTCAGTTATATGCTAATCTGAAGAATTTCATATTTTGCATGGAATCGGTAGTGTTTCTTGGTTTTGTCGTTAGTTTAAGTGGAGTTTCGGTGATGCAAACCTAGAGTATTAAGGAACCCTAGACCCAACAACAAACGCGAAATTTAACAACGAATCGTCGTACAAATCAAGAAAGTGTAGAAAGGAACTTGACTCTAGCTAAACCTATCGACTAGAACCAGAGTTATTAGAAGAGGAGCTTCACCCTAACCAAACCGGTTGGTTGAACCAAAACTATCAATGGTTTGATCTTTCAAGATTGAAGCTTGAAGAAACCAAGTTCTTTGTAAAGAAGAAAAAAAGAGGAAGACCTCATTATTAACACACAAGTTTACTTCAAAATTCAATCCCTCTAATGAGGCACCATGTGTATGCTTTTATTTTAACATCCCGTAACCTTTTCCATATAAAATTTTTCTTTTCTTCAAAACCATTGTGAAATCATTGCGTAGTAGAACACCAGAGTAATAAACAGTGAAAGTCTTAATCTTATAAAACATACAGCGGAAGTCTTTTACAATTAAATAACATAAACCCATTGTTTAAATAAACATTTAAATAAATACATTAACTTAAAACATTTATTTGAAGTTATAAAATACTTAAAACCTTTTAAAAAATTTTATTTCATCTTCGTGAGCCATAACCATAGGTCCATGTCGCCAACAACACAAACGTCCACACAACAATACTTCATCAGCTACATCCATCAACAACTTTATCAATTCATCGGCTCTTTACCTATACCAACGGAACCTAACTATGAGCCTAACGCTTAGTACGTGATATAAACGTAAAAAACATGAATTTCACATACAATTTCTATAGCATCACATAAGATTTTCTGTTTCGTTTCTCTTTTATTGTTCATGTCTTTTATCGTTATTTCATTTTGCCTATATGCCAGGGTATCAAACCAGACCATACAAACATTCATTTACTGTTTCAATCTTTCACTGTTTATATGCCGGGCCTGACAAATCAGACCATACAAACATCTGTGTCAGGCGTGACAAACCAGACCACAGTAGTTATCTTTTGTTTCTGTGCGGCGTAACCAACCGGTCCACATAAACAGCTATTTACGTATCTTACTATTTTAATTTTGTTGTCTCATACTCTTTCAGTCTTTTATTGTTTATGCGTCGGGCATGACAAACCTGACCACGTAAACATCTGCGCTAGGTGTGACAAACCAGACCATAGTCGTTTACTTGTCTTTGGTCTCTGTGCCGGATATAACTAACTAGTCCACAGAAACAGCCATTTACGTACCTTACTGTTTCATTCTGTTGTCTCGTATTGTTTCAATATTTTACTGTTTATGTGTTGGGCGTATCAAACCGGATCACATAGACATCTGTGTCGGGCATATCGAACAGGTCCACAGTTATTTACTTATCTTGATTTCTGTGCCAAGCATAACAAACTGGTCCACAGCTATTTATGTATATTCATTTTTATCTACTTTATGATTCCATGTCCTAACATTGTCGTGCACATACAATCCTATCTAATGTGTTCCTTATCGTATCCTTAAAACGTGATCCGTCCTATCTAAAGAACTGAACTTAAATCTAATAAACATGCAAGCAAACAACATACATTTCCATACAAAGAACCTTATTTTCAATAATCACATATAATTATTAATAATTAATTTCCAATAATAAAATCTCTTATCTTGAACTAGCATGTTCATATTTCCTTAATGAATAATTTCCTATTATGTCCAACATTCAAAGAACCTTATTTTCCAACCATCACTTTATCCAATAATTACATTCTTCAAAATGCCACATAATAAAACCCATTACTTTCACATATAAACTTAACTAATATTTCCAAAAACTACTTTAATATATCTCTAACTAATATTCCATAAATTATTTTCGACAATCAGCACTCTAATTCAATACTAATTTAATATGATAATCTTAACAGTCAAGTCCTCACAATGATAGATCAGAAACTCATCTAATATTACAACTAATATTTTCATAATATTCTCAATAAACATGGCTGTTACTCATCACCTTTTTCATGTTTCTGTCGTCGTTTATCCAAGTATCAGAGTGTTGCAAATAACATTTAACCAACAAGACCATCAAAAAGTAACAAGAGGAGGAAGGTCCATTACCTTAAACTTGAGAGTAGAGAACACTAAAACAATCCTCTCCACACAGTAGACTCCCAACCATGGTTACCTCCAGCAACCACTCACAGTTTCTAATGAAGAAACACTGAAGCAAGACTTTATACACACTCTAGAATAATTTCTTTCACAACATCATAACACGCTCACAGGATTCCTCACTATCTCTCACTCTCTCTCTCTCTCTCGTTTAATCCCCTCACTAAAGACCACTAAACAGACTCATTCATCAAGCCTTCAGACAACCAATCAGTTTCCCCACTTCTCAAAACTACTGAACACTCACGGAGTGCTCTCAAAATTTGGTAGAGTAACGTTATCACTCTCCCTCTCTCCACTCACGCTACCATTCCCTCCTATTTATAGACAACTTCGCATGACCCTTCAACGTCAATCATTAACTCTTTGAAGGTGGAAAGCCATGGGATACACTCATAATGACCATTGACTCCATTGATGTTTAGACAATCCAGGAGACGCCGATTCCTTCAACTTCTAGAAGTTCCAGACTCTCAGTTTATTCTTCAATAAATGGCGGATGATCATGCTGGTTGATCACCTCCAAGCCCATCAACCACCATGATCAGCCATTACACTTCATTCAGAAATGTCACATATTTATTATGTCGGTCGATCGACGCCGGTCGATCTCCCCTCGCCGATCTATGGCCCCGATCGACCGCCGCCTCCAAGCAGTACATTTTGCATAAATTTCGGAATTATTTCCAATGTGACACCTATTAATCCTCCATATATATATATATATATATTCCCCATATATATAATTATCCCTAATCACCTATATCTCACTATTCCAATATCCAAACCTCAACCCATAATATATCTTTCACCATTCCTCCTTCACATCATTCTTCACTAAATCCAATATGTCCTAAAATAGTATATATATATATATCCTATACTTTCAACCTTACAATATCCAAACATGTCCAATTATATTTTATCTTAATCTATTCCCACTGACCATCAAGCCACTTGATATCGCCTAATGTAACTTTAAGTATCTCCAATTGGTTTCAACCCTTCTCATAATCTAACTATGAACCTAACGGGATATCATAATTCACTTATTCCAAATGCTTTTCTCTTGACCCATATCTTTACTTGTCCAACTTACCTCCTAATATTCCCAAAATTGTCACGTAAGCTATGCCTTCAGCTCAAAGAAGATTTGGGATATTACATTTATAGACTTCTAAAATGAATTAAAACTAATAAAAATAATAATTAGGAAACCATAGGTACAGCTAGGGTTAGCTTCCATGCGCAAGAGGGTTAAACTTAGGTTAAATTTATGGTTTAGAGATGGGCCCTGAGCAAAGTGGGCTTGCTGTAAACTTGGCAGATGTCGAAAAATAATTTGAATAACCAAAGCATCTCCAAATATTACGTTCTTGGTATCTTTAGAAAGCTTAAGATGTCGTTTTTAATTGGTATGAAGATAATGTGTCAATTTAAAATCTTGATCTAGCCCAAATATTCATATCAATATTTGTGCGCAGAAAACCCAAGCCCAATCATAAGCTTTATAGTGTTTGTCCTTCTAGTTGGATCATTGCTCAATCTTCCACCATTTCTTCTTCATCATAATATTTAATTAATATGTTTCTTTCTTCTTCTCAAAGTCTAGATGTATTTGGTAGCTAGTCCATGTTGGTACTCAGCCACTTGGATGGTTTACATGTAGGGATTTCCTTGGTCTCCAAGTTTGGCCACTTGGACTTTCCTTAATCTTTGCTCTCTATTCCATGGATTTTTGACATAGCAAATGACTTCCGACTTTAACAATCTAACCCATTCTAGAAAGCTTTAGAAGGCTGATACAATCTTCATGAGGATGCGTTTTTCAATGACATTGTTTTGAATACAAAAAGAGTCAAACACTCATCGAAGGTCAGAAAGTAGACAGTTTTGAAAATCTTTCTATTTTTCCTTCATTGCACTTTAACTTCCACCTATGCTTTGACCTTGAATGAATCCATTGTATTCTTTTCGGCTTGATTAATAATAGAATGGACTCGTAGTCATCATTTGTGTAACGACCCGTCTTAAATTAAAACCCCTTTTTCTTTATTAAAATTTTCGTTGTAAAAATTTTTCATTCTATCTATAAAAAACGTATGATTAAAATTATATCGAATGAAGACTGTAAAAGAGTAAAGCGGAAACATACTTGAACTTAAAAGAAATAAATAGTTTTACAAACCATTGTTCGGATTAAAACCATTTCAAAATACAACTTCCATTTATTATAAGTCATAACCTCGCAGGTCTACTTCGCTGAATAACTCAAGTCCCCCATGGGAATGCTTCCTCCTCCACTCCGGGAACAATCATATCTTGACATTTACCTACACTACAAGTAAAATGTGTGTCAAAGGCCTAGCAAGAAGTTGAGATATGCAGCATGTATGCCTCTAACTCATTATGTTACAATGGAATCCATCAAGACTGTTCTTTACTAATGGTTACATATATCATAAGCTCATATATCAAGCTGAGAGATTGGAGATTCCTGGCAGAGAGAGTGGCTGCTAATCGGCATCTAACACTCTAGCGTAGAAAGGATCTCGTGACCTAACAAGGGAAGGGTAAAATATTTCGAGTCTGCCGGTTAGATTCGAACCATCTCCCCAACCCCCCAATTCCCTTATTTTCTTTACTTTTGTCTGTTTTCTTCTCACCACATGAATACCAACCCATTCATGGTATTTCCTAGGGTTTTTATTATCATGATGCATGACAATGCAATATGGAAAATATGACTAGGAATGATATCATCCACCAATCAAAACTCACAAGTCTATATACTACCAAGAATTCTAGGATAATAATGGCATAAACAATGGAAGTCAAACACAAAATCTCAGTGAATAAAACTATTGTATAGAAGTTAACCAAATATTAGAGAATTAATAATAATTACGAATAGCAAAATAAAAGAACTGATAGCGAATATACACAGCGAATTAGCATGCTTCGAAATGGCAAAAAATAATAATGTAATAATCGTAAATTAAACAGTCTACAAAACATGCTAGCGTGCTTCGGTATCTAAGGAAATTAGCAGTAAAATAACAGCAAGTCCAACAGCGAATAAAATGACTAACATGCTCTAGAATTTGACAACAACGAATTAATAACGACATAACACAATTTTATCATGCTTTAAATTAAGACTAGAAGTGACAGTGAGTAACAGTGAATAAAAAACGTGCAGCATGCTTTACAATTTGGTAGAAAGAAAGCAAGATATAATAGCAAATAAAACGTACAACATGCTTTACAATTTGATAGAAAATAATAAGATATAACAATGAGTGAAATGTGTAGCATGTTTCACAATTCTACAGAAAATAAGGAAATATGACAAGGAATAAAGACATACAATATGCTTAGTTTTTTACAGAAATAACAGTAGCGAAATCACGAAGACTGAACAACGATATGTAAGATATTACGTACTAAAAGTCGAAACAAACAACAATAGCTAGATGGATTTCAAATGTGCTTAGGATTGAACAGAAAACTAACAATGATTTCATACTATGTTTTTAACCAAATGCTTACCCAAGGATTTGCTACATATAGGAAAATGAACATGAGAATTGAAACACAACAATCATAGAGATTAAACAACTAAGCGATTAACAACTAAACTATAATCGAACGACAATTCAATATATATTACAAACATTCAATGTAAGTGAAGAACCAAATAACATTCTCAAAGAAAAGAGTTATCAGTCTCTAATAATCAACTAAGAGCAATCAAGAGATAATAAGGTAGCTACCAATTGGACAAACATTTTCTCATCTTCATTAGGTATAAACCAATACCAACTTCTTTACAAATCTATGCATCAAATACACATGAAGTTATCCAAACGAAGCATTATCAAGAGTCACAATCATAGAATTAAATCAAGAAAACAAATGTGACTCTACTTGTGGTGTAGGGCCTCCACTGGCCAAGACTTAACTCAATTTTCTTACCAAAATCTTGTTGAAGACGTTCATAAAGGAAGAATTTAGCAGTAGGGAAAATTCTCCTTAGCAGTAACTATGGCTCTCCTCCATTTTTCCCTCACCTCTCCTTTCAATTTACACTCTAAAACATTCCCTCAATGATAGAGACCACTCACTCAGAAAACACAACTCCTTTCCCACTTAACCCATAAACAATTCAACAAAATTTGAAGAACCATAAAACCCATACCTACTTTCCACCATGATTCCACTAAATCAATTAATCAATGCTGAAAGTAGCAGGAGAGTTTCACATTTTGTTGGCGAGTCATCAAGTTGCCGATTAAGTGGAAAAATAATTGATAAAATGACAAAATGTCAAACTATTAAAGTGCATTCATCACGAATCTGGGTGTTTTCAGACGAGACTCAACACGGGGCAACTATAACGACCGAATTTCTTTGATTGAAGATGTCGTGTAGAGTATTTAATAATTATTGGATCAATTTATTAGTAAGATATATTATTTTATGATTATGGAGATTTAATAAAAATTTATGGGAGTTTATGGTGGGATTGTTTCTGGTATAAGAAGTATTAAATTATAGGGGAAAGATAAGATTTTATATTTTAGAGGTATATTGTGGGTTTATAATAATTAAGTTAGAAGAAGGGATAGAATAGAAGAGAAATGTCGAGGGATTTGAAGAGGGGTATTTTTGGGATTCATAATTGAGATTATGGTGTTTCATTTTGGTGAAGAATTTGAGTGGGAATTGTGAGGAATTTTGAATGAATTGGCAAATAATGAAAAAAGGGAATTGTTAGAAAATAAAAAAAAACGAAAATAAAAACAAAAGAAACAAAAAAAGAGAGGAAAGGGGGACTAAGATGAAAGGGGATGCTAGAAAATGGGCAAGAAGAGGCGAGCGGAAGACGAACCCGCACGAGCGGGAGACGACCTGTGCCATCCCGGGGCGAGTTGGCAGAGTCCGAGTCTTCGAGTGCGTGCCCTCCCACAAATGGAGAACCTGTGATGTTGCAAACTTTGCAGTGCCCTAAGACTGGATTAAGAGGTAGAGTGTTCTGGAGGAAGCGAAAGAGTGGCAAAGGCGGGCGATTTCAATGAACCCTCGGCGACATTTGGAAGGGAGCTGCGACCTCTTTGGCGAGAGAAAAAAAGGGCCGACTGAGAAGCTCTTTTGCTCCTTCTATCTGAAATCCCATTTAGACTGTGATATTCTAGCTTTTTGGACGAACGCAGACGAGGCCATAACGTCCGCACTCGTCCGAATCCTCACAGATTAGCGACATAACTAATTTAAAATCAAAAGAAAGCGACGCCCAACCAATTAAATCACGGTCTCTCGACACAAAATCACACGTCCAGACCGACCAGCAAGGGATTTGCCTCCTTCCACTCATACGGATGCTTCACCAAGGTGAGTCTATATCTCTCTAGCCTCTTCCATCTTCTTCTGGTGTTCCTCTTGGAGGAGAGCTGGAGCAACGCTGCTGGAAATTGGTGTTACTGAGGAAGCTGCTATCCGTGGGAGAAAGAGTCTTCAAAGGTAAGGAATAGGTAGTCGGTGGCCATTCAGAGGCCCTATGTAATACCCAAATTTTTATATCAGAATTTATGATGTGATCCGGACCAGCTACATGGACCTAGGACCCTTAGAGAATAATGGAGGCCCAAGGTTTGAAGAAAAGACAAGGAAGATGAAGGGAAAACCCCCAATTTTTGTGAAAGAGATTCAAGAAAAGGAGCTCAAAGTCCGTGATCTAAAAGCCTTGAAGAGCTTGCTAAGCATTTGTGGAGAGATAAAAAAGGAAGCACAAGTCAAAGGATGCAAAAGGAGGGTATTTTTTAAGAAGGTCTGAAGGCCCATCTTAGTGTGCGTAGCAGCGCGCGCAGTGCCCGCAGCCCGCAGCCCAGCGCAAGCCCAGCGCACAGCCCAGAGCACCCCGCTGCCCAGCCCGTCAACGGGTCCAGTCATGGCTCCACATCAGCGGGAGCATCCTGCGAATCCCATACCCCGTCACCGCGACACGTTCGCCACCCGAGCCCGATCCAACCCCGCCCGACAGCGCACCTATCGTCGCCTGACCTGATCTTGTCAGCGCGCCATGTCAGCACGCATCCCGCAATATCCGCGCTAGTCAGCTTGCCTTGTCAGCATGCCTCGTCAACAAGCACATCCCGTGAATCCCATGCCCAGTCAGTGCCGTAACGACCCGTCGCTCAGCACCCACCCGCGCACGGCCAATTCGGCCGCCCGACCTGTCCTAGCGCGCCTTCCAGCGGGCCCCCGCCACAGCTTCCACTCCAAACCTTAATTTTTACGAATTTTCTTAGTTATTTGGCTCTTTTTGCTGTGTTTTAGGTTTAACCTAATATTTTTTCTATTTAAGCAAGTGTAAGGCCTCATTCGAAGGATTGAATTTTGAAATAAACTTGTGTGTTTTGGTGAGGTTTCCTCTCTTTATGTTCTTTGTGAAGAACTTGGTCTCTTCAAGCTTCAATCTTTAAAGATCAAACCTTTGATAGCTTTGGTTCAACCAACCGGTTTGGTTAGGGTCAAGCTCCTCTTCTGATAACTCTAGTTCTAGTCGACAAGTTTGGCTAGGGTTAAGTTCCTTTCTACACATTTCTTGATTCGATCGACGATCCTTTTCGACGTTCCGCGGTTGTTGTTGGGTGTAGGGTTCCTTAATACCCTAGGTTTGCATCAATTTATTAAAAATAAGTGCAAACTAATTGGGGTATTTGGAGTTATCGAGTATTTATCGGGGTATTACCATAGACGTAGCCGTTAGGTTATAATATAAGAGAATTTATTGGGGGTTTAATTGATAGAAATCCATTTGGGAAATGGAATTAAGAAATTTAAATTGGACCTCTAATAATCTTTTAACGATATTTGGATTAAGTCGAGAGTTACAAACTTGGGTCGGTTAATATGTGATACTAATTATCAACACTTAAACATATTTTTTTTATATTAATTAATTAAGGTTAAAATGGAAAAAGTAAATTGAAGAGGGGAGGGGAAGTAAACCGGTTCAAGCTGTGTTGGCTTGGCGAGGAGATTTAAAAGTAAGGCCTTCATTGGCCTTCGGCCATTCAGCCGAACGAAAGAGAAGGGAGAGAGTGGGCGAGTGTAGGGAGGAAAGGAGATCGACGGCGAAGGGGAAGGAGCGAGTGAGTGAATCGGGAGTGACAAACGACAGAGCATGCATCGACGAGGTGGACTCTGGCAGCAGGCGAGCGAGTGACTGCAGGCGGCGAGCTTTCGCTAGTCGCGGCTAGGGCTCAAACCAAAGCTTCAGCTGCTGCGATTTTCGACGCTAAGATGAGGTGAGTCCATTTTTCCCCTTGCGCTTTGTATTTTGGATGACAGTTGCAATTCTTGGCTTCAATTTGCAGGGGGCCGGAGGTGCTCCAACCGGGAGCTCCGAACCGGGTGTGACGGGGTCCAGCTTGACTGGTTGGGGCAAAATGTTGTCTGCTATGCAGACAACCTTTCCAGCCTGGAATCGTAGCGTGGGGAACAACCTCTGGAAGGTTGTATAAAGTGAGGAATACTGTCGGGTGTGATGGGAAACATGTGGTAGATAAATGACAGAACTCCCATGAAATGCAGAAGAATGATGGAGGTTTGAGCAGAGGAGTCCCTCAGGTGTGCAGAGCTGGGAGCTCTATCAAGGAAGGGCCGAGAACTTCATTTTTCTGCTGGTAAGGTCCCTTCTCGAAATGTTTTGATAATTGTTATGGATGTATGATTTCTGTTAAAATTTGGTCTTGGATTTTCTAGATGATATGGATGAATAACGCATCCTATTGGGTCAGTTTGGGTCACTAAACAATGTGTTCAACCTGTTGTGTTGCTATGAGGTGAAGTGTGACCTTGTGTTGAATGATTATTCCTTGGGTAAATTTTGCCAGATTAAAAATAGACTATTGGACAGTGAATGAATATATTACTCTCTGTTCTCTGCTTGTGGTTATGTGAGGAACATTGTTGGATTGTTGAAGTTTGTTGACCATAAGATATTATTTAATTGTTGCTATGAAGAGAAATGTGAGTTAAAGCTTTGTAAATCGAGGTTACTCTTTTATTGGGTACAGTAATTATGAAAATAAGTTGATGGAAAACATTAGGCGATTATGTTTGAACTAATAATGTCAATGTTGCTGAAGACAATGAGTTTTAGTGATGTTAATAATGATATGATGTTATGGATTTATGATGGTATTGAGGTGAAAGAAAGATAACGTTCGGTGCCAATGCATGGTAAAGAATTGAAGTAACGAAATAGGGGTGTCTTGGCAAGAGGAGGTCCTACACCACAAGTAAAGTGTGTGAGTTTTATGTTTGGTTCCTTGTCATGATTAGGTCTCTGTTTCTATACTGTGATCGTTAGATAGAGCTAATAATGGTGATGCCTATTGTTAATTAGTTAAAGCATGTTTAATTGATTATATCATGAGCATGTAAATTAATTAAAGTAACTATTTAAAATGATAAACGAAAATCTTTAGTGAATTATCTAGTTTAAGCCATTTAATTGTGATTAGCATGAAATTGGTAGGCTTAATTTAATTAGTATGTATAACTAAATTAGTAGCATGTTAATGTCGAACATGTTAATCATAATCAGTAAGCATGTTAATTATAATTTGTAAGCATGTTAATGGACTAGGTTAATTAGCTAGTATGTTAATTCACTAAGTAAGTATTATGAATTGAAACAGGTTTAACTAACTAGCTATGAAATCAACTTGAACATGTAATTAATTAGGATATTAACTCTCATTAGAGTAAAAGCATATACTGCCAACGGATTTGTAGTTGGTTTTAGTGAGGTTCTATTAATATGTATGGGCTGTTATTTTATTGGACGAACTTCCCTTGTCGTTTGTGCCTATTTGTATATATTTTGTATGTGCTGATAGGCGTGTTGGATGTCATTATGGAAGGTTGGATTTGTTAATGAGTTTGGGGGAAAGCTCCATTTTGGTTGGTTATTTGGCCATTGAGAAATAGTATTATCGGACGTTGAAGAATATGAATCCGCTTTATGATTAGTTAACGTTCTCCTATTGGTTGCTAAGTTGTGTTTAGTATAATCGTTAAGTGTTAAAGTTATAAAACTCAATGAGGAATTGTTAATGATAAATGTTTTAATCATGAAGGTAACGAAAGACGAAGGAGGATAACGATCAGGTGCTAAACACGACAAGGAATTGAGGTAAGGAAAATGGGTGAGTCTTGGCCATTTGGAGGCCCTACCCACAAGTAGAGTGCGTGAGTTTTATGTTTGGTTTCTTGTCATGATTAGTTCTCTGTTTCTATACTGTGATTGTTAGATAGAAATGCTAATAATGGTAATGCCTATATGTTAATTAGTTAAGTGATAATCCCTTGGGTTGTTCTGATTTCTATTATTAGCTTTATGATTAATACCCTCTCCATATGTTCCTTTGCTGTTGATAACTCTGTGATGGGATACCCTGTTATAGTTCCTTTATTGTTAGAAATAATGTTGTGAAAAATGTTAGTAAATAAGGATACCCAGTTATAGTTCCTTTATTCTATCATTTTATTACGCATGTATCCTGTGCTACTTTTCCTTTGCATGTTAATATTAAGCATGTTTGAATTTCTGGTAAGCATGTAATCTTGAGCTTGGAATCACAGCGTGGGGAACAACCTCTGGAAAGTTGTATAAAGTGAGGAATATTGTCGGGTGTGATGGGAAACATGTGGTAGATAAATGACAGAACTCCCGTGAAATGCAGAAGAAGGATGGAGGTTAAGCAGAGGAGTCCCTCGGGTGTAGAGAGCTGGGAGCTCTCTCAGGTAAGGGCCAAGAACTTCATTTTTCTACTGGTAAGGTCCATTCTCAAAATGTTTTGATAATTGTTATGGATGTATGATTTCTGTTAAAATTTGGTCTTGGATTTTCTAGATGATATGGATGAATAATGCCTCCTATTACAATGTGTTCAACCTGTTGTGTTGCTATGAGGTGAAGTGTGACCTTGTGTTGAATGATTATTCCTTGGGTAAATTTTGCCACATTAAAAATAGACTATTGGACAGTGAATGAACATATTACTCTCTGTTCTTTGCTTGTGGTTATGTGAGGAACATTGTTGGATTGTTGAAGTTTGTTGACCATAAGATATTATTTAATTTCTGCTATGAAGAGAAATGTGAGTTAAAGCTCTGTAAATCGAGGTTACTCTTTTATTGGGTACAGTAATTATGAAAATAAGTTGATGGAAAACATTAGGCGATTATGTTTGAACTAATAATGTCAATGTTGCCTAAGACAATGAGTTTTAGTGATGTTAATAATGATATGATGTTATGGATTTATGAAGGTATTGAGGCAAAAGAAAGATAATGTTTGGTGCCAATGCATGGTAAAGAATTGAGGTAACGAAATAGGGGTGTCTTGGTAAGAGGAGGCCCTACACCACAAGTAAAGTGTGTGAGTTTTATGTTTGGTTCCTTGTCATGATTGGGTCTCTGTTTCTATACTGTAATTGTTTGATAGAAAAGCTAATAATGGTGATGCCTGTTGTTAATTATTTAAGTGTTAATCTGGGTTGTTCTGATTTCTGTTATTAGCTTTATGATTAATACCCCCTACATATGTTCCTTTGTTGTTGATAACTCTATGATGGTATACTCTGTTATAGTTCCTTAATTGTTAGAAATAATGTTGTGAAGAATGATGGTGATGCGAACCTAGGGTATACGAACCCTAGACCCAACAACTTATGCGGAATTAGACGGATTGTCTCACGATTTCAAGATCAAAAAGGTGGAACTATGATCCTAGCCAAACCTGTCGACTAGAACCGGAGTATTCCGAAGAGGAGTTGACCCTAACCAAACCTGTCGGCTAGAACCAAAGCTATCAAAAGGTTCGATCTTTCAGAAATCCACTTGAAGAGATCAAGTTCTTCGCAAAGAACTCAAGAGAAGGAAATCTCCCAAAAAGCAAAAGCTCTCAATTTAATTTGTCAAAAGGTTCTTAACAATTGTTCCCTAAGGTGCTTTTATAAGCTAAACATAAAGTAGATCTAATCCTAAGATAAACTAGGATAAAATAAATTCAAACGTAATCCTAAGATAAACTAGGATAAAATAATTCAAACGAATTTTAAAAAAATAACAAGATAAAGTTCTTCGCAAAGAACTTAAGAGAAGGAAATCTCCCAAAAAGCAAAAGCTCTCAATTTAATTTCTCAAAAGGTTCTTAACAATTGTCCCTAAGATGCTTTTATAAGCTAAACATAAAGTAGATCTAATCCTAAGATAAACTAGGAACAATAAATTCAAACGTAATTTAAAAAAAAAAAACAAGATAAGATCTAACTAACTAATGACATGTGTTCGGCATGTGTTCGGCATGTGCTCGATCCACTTCTTTAGGTGGGCCTTCATCTTGAATCTTTAGATCTTCAAAATAGTAATCCAAATAATCCTTTGAAAGCTTATTTGAATTATGCTTTGTATGAATTCCTTCAGCCACATCCTAAGTTGGTTGTAGGTCTCTATTCATGGGCCTTTTGGCATAGCAAACGGGCTTCGAATTCAACAAATAAGCCCATTCTGGAAACCTTGGGATGTCAACTACAATCTTTATGAAGAACACTTTCGGATATAAAATACGTAAGGATGTCAAAATGGCCAAATAGTACTCAGGGGTCGGATCAACGATTCTGCATTTTACCATAAGTCACTCAATCTTTTGCTTGATTTTCATATATGCTTCATCTTGAAGAATACTATAAAATATTTGAATGATAGATGAATATAATTCATCATCTTTCTCCTTTGAATCTTTTGTTGGATTTCTTCCTCAAAAAGTGGACGTCTTTCATTCATCTTCTTCATCTTTGCTTTAGTCTTTCGGCCTCCAATGCCTCCTAATAAATCATTGTTTTTGTAGGTTTTCTGGATCACATCAGATGGTAAATGAGGAATGAGCTAATGAATGATAGATGAGCTAAGAGTTCTATTCTCTATAGTTATCATTTTATTACGCATGTATTCTCTGCTACTTTTCCTTTGCACGTTAATATTAAGCATGTTTGAATTTCTAGTGAGCATGTAATCTTGAGCCTGTTTGATCTCTTGGAGCATGTTCAACTAAATTGAGTACAAAAGCATGTTTAATTGATTATATCATGAGCATGTAAATTAATTAAAGTAACTATTTTAAATGATAAACAAAAATCTTTAGTTATTTATCTAGTTTAAGCCATTTAATTGTGATTACCATGAAATTAGTAGGCTTAATTTAATTAGTATGTATAACTAAATTAGTAGCATGTTCATGTCAAACATGTTAATCATAATCAGTAACCATGTTAATGGACTAGGTTAATTAGCGAGTATGTTAATTCACTAAGTAAGTATTATGAATTCAAACAGGTTTAACTAACTAGCTATGAAATCAACTTGAACATGTAATTAATTAGGATATTAACTCATTAGAGTAAAAGCATGCTTAATCAACTAGAATCACCAATTTACATGCCTGTTTCTGTTAATCATTGTCTAAGCATGTTTTCGTTAATTGTCGTTTAAAGCATGTTTCCGTGTTCAGTTTGCTTAGTTAACGAGCATGATCGTAATTCATTGTGCGCTTCATCACCGTTTCTTTACTGTTCGTTTACCTTCAATTACGGTTATTTATTGTATTCGCAATTTCAATTATAGTTGCTTTCATTTACTTTAATTCAATGCGCACTTCAATTACATAATCGATGCTTTACTTTTCTAAATAGTAGAATGATAAAGAGGATGAAAGGAGAATGAAGTAAACAGGAATGAGTTAAGGGTTTCATTGACTAAGTGAATGAATGTCATATGAATGCTTTCGTTATTGTTTTCTTGTATTGCTT
The DNA here is from genome assembly GCA_022433065.1 of Begonia loranthoides. Classification (NCBI taxonomy): domain Eukaryota; kingdom Viridiplantae; phylum Streptophyta; class Magnoliopsida; order Cucurbitales; family Begoniaceae; genus Begonia; species Begonia loranthoides. The sequence continues at coordinate 8,821,496 of CM039485.1, forward strand.
ACGATTCCAGGTCCTTAGCAAGTTATTCTCCGTTAAACCAAAGCATGATTTATTAAGTAGAATAAAAGCATGAAATCAACGTAGGAAGCATGTAAATAGACTAGGAAGTTAACTATACTAAAGAATTAAAGAGCTTGAATGTTAATCTTATCGTCCTTGAGTATGTAAATTGGTTAGCGTAATTAACTAGACTGAGCATGTAAACAAGATTTGATGAAAGCAAGTAACCTACCTCGGATTATAAACTAGAATAATCACCTAGAACAATGAATGTAGGACACATGTAAAATGACTAGGAAATAAATTAGGATATGATAGTATGTTTTGACTTCTCATTCTCTGTTTCATTGTTTACGATTCAAGATTATGATTGTTCTCTGTATTTGCCTATTTTCGTTATTCCTTTTATGTGCCTTCAGTTCCTGTTACTTAAAGTCACTTTTAATTCATTGCGCACTTCAATTTCTGTCAAAGTTATGTTATGAAGCATCATGCACCATGCTATGTTGAGAATGTATGAGCATGCTTCGCGATACTAGAAACCAAGTCGGGGGTACCCCCTCGGGGTGGTACCAACATTCATGAGTGAAGGAAAAAGCTAAAAAAAGGAATGTTCGGGATGGGTGAGATACGCCTATCACAGAAGAAACCCTACTGGCAAGATACACCGGGAGGGAAGAAACCCTGAAGGCAGGATACGCCAAAAGGGGAGGAACCTTAAAGGCGGGGTATACCGGAAAGGGGACGAAAAAGGGAGTTAGGGGGCAGTTGGGTAGCAGAACTAGTCCGCGGCTAGGCGAAGCCCTTACCTTGACGAGAATGGGGACCTAGTTGCATGGAAATGGTTAGGTCCGGTTAACTATTCCATCCCCTGAAAACCCTACAATCTCTAGCTCGATGTACGAGTAAAGAACGAACGAAAGAATGAACATAATGAAATGATTGGTTTGGGTGGCCCCCATTCCAAATGAATTAAAGAGCTTCTCAATGCCCCAATAAGCGGGTGATAGTGATGAGAGGAGATTGTTAGTGAAGATGAGGACTGTGAAACATCCCGCAAGATAGAAGAATACTTAGAAAATACTTATTATGCACAAGAGAGTGCACTATTAGCGGTAATGAAGAGAACTTTAGCCATTCAAAACTAAGAAGAAGATTGCCAATGGAAAAATATCTTCCACAGCCGATGCAAGGTGGGGGAAAAATTGTGTTTCATGATCATTGATGGTGGTAGTTGTACCTACGTGGGCTCTATGAAAGTTGTGGAGATGTTGGGTTTGGAGACTTTAGTGCATCCCAACCCTTACAAATTAAATTTGTTTAATGACAAGGAATCTTTAAAGGTGACCAAGCAAGCCCGCATTGCTTTCTCCATTGGTGGGTATGAAGATAAGACCCTTTTTGATGTCGTACCAATGAATGCCAGTCACTTATTGTTTGGTAGACCATGGCAATTTGATCACAAAGTAACTCATGATGGGTTTACCAACTTTTATTATTTCAAAATGAATGGAAGAACTATCAATATAACTCCTCTCCGACCGGAATAAATCGCTCAAGACTATGAAGCTAAACAAAAGAAAAAAGGGTCATCCACTTTACTTGTGTCCAAGAAAAAATTACTTGGGGATTTTCTATATATGATTTCACACAAGGATGGAGAAGCAAATTTAAGAGCCAACACATATTTATAAAAGGTACTTCTTCTTAATTTTCTAGCACAAGGGCATTATTGTAATTTTGGAATTAGGGTTTACTAGTTGGGGTACTTATGATGCAATCCAAGGAGCTATTAAGAGCCTAAACATGCAAGGAACAAGAATTGGATCAAGGACAAAGAGAATGGACCAAAGTATACAACCTTTAATGAATGAAGTCCAAGGTTTTGACCCAACAAATGACAAGCCAAGGTCCACTAGGGTTATAAGCATTATTGAAAGACCAATGGAGGCCCAAGAAGGCAAGGAAAGCAAGGTGATATTGTTAAATTTGAAGAAGGCCCAAGCAGCCAACAGAGAAGCCCAACCCGCCCTGCAGAAGCTATAGTGCGCGCGCTGTCATATGTACAGTGCTCGCGCCAACGACCAGAAGCACCTTCTGCGTGTCTTCCACCATTTTCAACACCTAACTTTGAATTTTATCAATTATTTTGTATATTTTATGTAATTTTAACATGTTTCCATGTTCCCTTGAGTTGCCTAAAAATAGATGGGCAAGTTTTCTTTGTAAAGAACCATTGAAACAATTAAGAAGAAACACATTTGAGCATTTTGCATTCTCTTCTTTAGTTCTCTTTGAGGACTTGATCTTCTTCAAGTGTTAGCTTGGAAAGATTGAACTTGATAGCTTTGGGTTCAACCAACAGGTGTGGTTTGAGTCAAGCTCCTTTCTTTGATAGTTTCGGTTCCTATCTCTTTATAGATAATGGGTCGAACACCTATTTCTTTTGAATCTCCAAGGCGTCCTGGATATTATTCTGCATTGTTGTCGAGTCTCGGATTGCTAATATCCCTAGGTTTGCATCAACTCAGTTGTCAAAAGCAAGCCCTAATTCATTGGTAATCATCAATCAAAGTTCAGAAGCTGGTTTTTTTAGAGTTCTCTCTAGAAGCCTTCTCGGTGGTTTGATTCTCCTCACCCGCAGATCAACTACTCATCACGTCTTCTGTCGTTAGTTGTGGTTTAGTCTTGTAGAGGATATGGCCTACTAATCTTCCCACCATCTCCCTTTTGAGGTTTTATTTGGCCTGGTTGGTTAGAAGATTGAACAAAGCCAAGGTGGAGCGATCTTTTTAAGGTCCTAGTGAGTCGCTGTTTTTAGTTGTTGTAAAATCAGCGGACCAGCTTGGTGTTTTCTATTTCTTCCCTAAATTTTTGCAATATTTCATTGGCATTTTCTGGTATTCTAAATGTCTTCTAGATGATATTAATTTATTTGAATTATTTTGTTGAAAGAAGGTAATTTGAAGTAATTGTGCATCTCTTATTTGGTGTGGTCGCAAATCTATTTTTCTGGTGGTGAAATTTTGAGCAGCGTATTATTTTAGTCATATCTCCATGAATACTATGTAGTTGAATTTGAACTTTTAAGGACCCCTATTTCTTTGAGTCCTCAAGACACTCTTCAAATTTGGGATCTTTTTGCTGTAGGCATTAAAAGTTATAATCGTTTCATTAGGACTACTCAGATTGCAATTAACCGATTGTTTCAATAACTTGTTTGACTCTTTGTACTTTTGGGGCACATCAGCTGGTATCAGAGCCTAAATTGTTTTATTACGTGATTCTGTGACTATCATTTGAGTAAAGATGCCTACAAGAAGTGCAGCCCCTTACCAAGGCAACAAAGAAGTAAGGGCCAGTTCAAATGTGCCACCCGAGAATGATCAAGATCAACCCGGGAGTACTCTTCATCGGCGACTTGATGATATGATGGAGTTGATTAGTAAACTATAGCAAAGACTAGACGTGGCCCCCAATGAGCATGTAAGAGAGCCAAGAACTCTGAGGCAGAGGAGGAGGGTTAACACTTCAAATGAACCAAGTGGCCAAAGCACGAGCTTGTTTGATGAAGATGTAGTAGATTCCGATGAAGAAGAATCATTAAGCCTAAGAAGGAGAGCTCATGTCAAAGATGATATGAGACATGTCAAAGTCTCCATCCCTCCGTTTAGGGGTTCAAGCAATGGCAGTGACAGTGGAGTGAGTCTTTGATTGCTATGACTACTCCAAAAAAGTGAAGTGTCTAATGGTAACTTTGGAACTTTCCGGCTATGCTAGTTTGTGGTGCGAGAACCTTAAAGCTCAGTGAAGAAGAGTTGTGGGGTGAAGTAAGAAGTTGTGCAACTATGAATGCCCTTATGCAGAAGGGATTTGTTCCCCTTCACTATAAACAAGAATTGTTTCTTCAACTTCAGAACTTGAGACAGGGCACACAATCAATGGAAGAGTATTTGACAGAATTTGATATTTTAAAGATCCGTTGCACTGTGGAAGAACCAACGGAGCAAACCATTGCCTGATTCATTAAGGGGATGTATAGAGAAATTGGAGACTTAGTGGAGTTCCAATCTTATAGCATAATTCAATTCGCTTGAAAGATAGAGAGACAAAGAAAGAGAATGTCAAAGGAGAATAACTCTTGGCAATTTTCCATAAACACCATACCTTTAAAATCGACTCCTTAGTTTGATGAAAAGAGCTCCTCTATGAATTCTCAAGAAAGCAAGAGCAATGATGAGAAAAAGTCTAATGTTGATGGAGTCAAGACTAGATCAAGAGACATCAAATGTTTTAAATGCCTTGGCCTTGGTCATACAGCTTCTCAATGCCCAATAAGCGGGTGATGGTGATGAGAGGAGATTTCGAGAAGATTGTTAGTGAAGATGAGGATAGTGAAACATCCCATGAGATAGAAGAATTTTTAGAAGATACTTATTATGCACGAGAGGGTCCACTTTAGTGGTAATGAAAAGAAATTTAGCCATTCTAAACCAAGAAAAAGATTGCCGTAGGGAAAATATCTTCTACACCCGATGCAAGGTGGGTGAAAAAATGTGTTTCATGATAATTAAATTGGCTTAATGACAAGGAATCTTTAACGGTGACCAAGCAAGCCCGTATTGCTTTCTCCATTGGTGGGTATGACAACTTGATGTCGTACCTATGAATGCAAGTCTCTTATTGTTGGGTAGATAGTGACTATTTGATCAGAAAGTAACTTTGTAATGCCCCGATTATAAAATAAATTTTCTTTATTCCAATTTTAAGGAAAATTCAAAATTTTCTTTTAATCTTTTCAACATTTATCGTTAACTAGGAAATCAGAGTAATTTAGCGGAATAATTCAATTCATAATTTTAAACAATTTAAAATGCAGTCCATATTATACAAACCATTTTCATAATTTAAAATAACCAATTTTATTTTAGCCATAACTCATCAGATCTTCTCCAGTTGATAACCCAAGATTTCATCTAGCAATGCTTTCTCCTTTTTCATTAGTAATATTTACTTGCACCATGGGTATAATACAATGAGCCGAGGCTCAACAGGAAATAAAATGTATGCATATGCTATGAAATGCTTATGCGGTCGTTTTTAGAAAAGAACCTATCCCCTCTACATCATATTTTAGTTTCACTTAATAGTCCAGATGTATGAGATCTTATTAATCTAGGGAAGTTGGATCCATTATACCGTCTTGTGGCTTAACCATTACTCCGACGAGGAGATTCATCAATTTAGGGCGTCACCACCGATCTCATACACCTATTTACGTTTATTGGTTCATTTATTAATATGTTATGTATATGTCAACAGTTTCATAAGCCCTATCATGATGCATGTACAATTCAAAATAATACAATGGAATTAACAACAGTACGACAGTCCATATATGAACTTAAGGCAGTTTATATATTTTTATTCATTTTTACGTTGAAGTATTTTCTTTGTTATAATGTGCATTAATTACAACAATAATTTTTTTAATTATGTTGACATTATTTTAACAATAGTTTACATGATAATTCCAATGGTATTTTCAACATTTATTTTATCATAATTTATAGGCATAATTCTAACAGTACTTTTAACAATAACGTAGCGTAAGTGAAAACATAAAACTCTGTGATGCAGGGCCTCCACTGGCCAGCGCATCCTATTTCTTACCTCTTGCAGAATTTTCCTATGGTAGAATTTTCCAAAGCGTAACTTCTCTCGATTCCTGAGTAACTCCTCCTCCACACTTTAATCCTCAAATATCCGAGACCTGAAAACAACGCTGAAGGTTCACAGGACATTTTAGAGATTGAAACGGATTAGGAGCTCAACCCATTATCTATGGAGAGGTAAGAATCAAACTATCAAAGAGAGGAGTTTGGCCCAAACCAAACAACCAAAGCTATCAAGTATGATCTCTTCAAGCAAACAATTGAAGAAGATCAAGTCCTCAAAGAGAACTCAAGAAGAGAATCACTCTCTAAGCAAAAATGCTCTCAAATTTCAAGTTGTAAGTTATGATTTGCATTGAAGGTTTGCCCATCTATTTATAGGCAACTCTAGGAGACATAAAAACATTATAAAATTACATAAAATATACAAAAGAATGCAAAAATTCCATGTTAAGTGAAGAATTGCCACAGGTGGCACGTGGGAGGTGCGCTGGGCGCGACAGTAAGCCGGTTAGCACTGGCAGGTGTGCTGTCAAGGCAGGTGGGCGCGCGATCAAGGTAAGCAGGCAGCGCTATCAGCTAGCAGGCGCGTTGTCACGGTGTCAGGCTGCTGTCTGGGCAGCGCGCCCTTTGACTTCTGGGCGGCGAGAGTCGTGGGCCTAGGTCGTGGGCTGCTTTTGTCCATCTTCAATTTTAGCCCTTTTTTCTTCAATCCTATCCTACCTTGGGCCTCTATTGGATCCTCCCTAACACCATCATGGCCCTTGACTTGCCATTTAATGGGTCTTTTAACTTGGGCTTGTATGCTTTGTTATGGATCCTTTCATGGATCTTCTCATATATTGTAATGTATGAACTGGGGTATTACATCCCAATTAATATACGGAATATTACAAACCTCTCTCTTTATATAAATTTCATCATCGAAATTTTCTAATTAAATAATTATGGGTACTTAGCTTCTATATCCTCCTTTTTCTCCCATGTGGCTTCTTCAGTGGAATGATTTTGCCATAATACTTTAACTAGCGCGATCCGCTTATGTCTAAGGTCTTTTACTCTCTTGTCCAAAATTTGCACCGGTTTTTCTTCATAGCTTAGGTTCTTTTGGATTTCCATATCATTAGGAGGTAATATTAGAGTTGGGTTCCCCAGACATTTCTTCAACATTGATACATGAAAAACATTGTGTACACCTTCCATGGAGACAGGTAATTGCAATTGATAAGCTGTGTTCCCCATTCTTTTAGTGATCATAAAGGAACCAACATATCTCGGACTTAGCTTTCCCTTCTTTCTAAAATGCATAATTCCTTTGAAAGGCGATACTTTTAGAAAAACCAAATCTTCTTCATTGAATTCCAAGTCTCTCCGACAATGATCTGCATAACTCTTCTAACGACTTTGAGCAAAAAGCATACGTTGTCGGATTAGTGCAACAGATTCGGCTGTTTGCTTAATGATATCAGGGCCAAAAAATTTAACTTCTCCTACTTCGCCCCAATATAACGGAGATCTACACTTCCTACCATATAATGCCTCGTACGATGCCATCCAATTGTAGCATGAAAACTGTTGTTGTATGCGACTTCTACCATCGGTAATATCTTTCCCCATCCAATCTGAAATCTAATACACATGCTCGCAACATATTTTTAAGTGTTTGGATTGTCCTTTCACTCTTACCATCGGTTTGGGGATAAAAGGCCGTACTGAATTTTAATTAAGTACCCATAGACTTATTTAAACTCTTCTAGAATGCCAAAGTGAAACGTGAATCCCGATCAGAAACAAAGGAAACTGGTACACCATGTAGTCAACGATCTCTTTGATATATAAATTGGCAAATTGATTCATTTTATAAGTCATCTGTACAGGTAAGAAATAGGCTACTGTTGTCAATCTGTCAACAATTACCCAGATCGTGTCATGTCCTTTGGTAGTCCTAGGTAAACTAGTAACAAAGTCCATCGTGATATGTTCCCACTTCCATTCAATTATTGGCAAAGGCCGAAGCATTCCACCAGGTCTCTGATGTTCTGCTTTAACTTGTTGACAAACCTAACATAATCCCACATATTCTACAATATCATACTTCATTGCTGGCCAAAAGTAATGAGTTTTGAGATCCTTGTACATCTTATTGCATCTGAGATGAATAAAGAAACTTGAAGAATGAGCCTCTTGTAAGATTGTTGTCCGTAAGTGTGAATTGCTGGGCACAAACCATCTTCCTTTAAACTTTACCATTCCATCAATAGACATGGAGCAATTCTTATACTTTGCTAGCGTTGAGTTTATCTTAAAATCTTTGCATAGGTTCTCTTATTGGGCCTCTTTGAACTGTTCCAAAATGGAAGGCTTCAAGAATAATAACAAAGGTATATCACTAGGGAATCTCATGATTTCTGTAGTTATTCATCCTTTCTCACAGAATAAATGAACATCGAAATAAGGTGAAAACAACGGTCATTCATTCCTTTCATCTTTCTTTCACATTTCAGCCATGGTTCTCATTCCCATTCACGCTTTCTTTAGAAGTGTTTAGATCTCATTCTTTTGTTTCTTGTTATTTATTTGTTGAACATTAACATCATAGATAGAAGGTAAATGAGGAAGGAAACATCTACAAGGTGAAGAGTAAGGACAGTAGCAAATACTGCAGGAAACCAACAGGATTCATCAAGAAATTTCTAGATATTCTATCAACTACAACATAGTAAACCGTCAAGCATACACACACACACGTTTACTTGGGTGTAAGGCCTCCACCTGGCCAAGACTACCCCATTCCTTACCCCTTGTGGTCGAACCTTCACTCGAACAGCAGCTCTCCTTTGCCTCCCCACTCCAACAGAACCTCCCCAGGAGAAAACGAAGATGAAGAAGATGAAGGAAGGTTGGAGCTAGATAAAGACTCGCCTAGGAGACAACCACTCGTGTGGCAAGGGACCATCCCTAGCTAGTCGGGGTCGTGGAGGCGATTCAGTGTTGGGGAATCATGTTTTTATTGGATAAATGTCATTTTCTTCTGATTTTTAAATTAATCAGTCGCTGCACAGTGAGGATTCAGATGAGAGGATGCGTCTGAATTCTGTTTGTACCGTCCGAATTCAGAATTCGGACACAGAAATGTCGTCCGAGATGTCATCCGCGTAGTCCGAATTTGTCCAAAATTTGTACAGATTCTAACTCACAATGTCCACCTACGTCCGCATCCTCTGAAATCGCTCGGAGTCGTCCAAAAAGACCAAAATCCCATTTCCTTCACATTTTCAACTAGACTTTCATCCGAATTAATTCCCACGAAATGACATGTCACCACTTAACGCATATAGAGACGAGTTGTATCATGAAATTTCATCTTCAAAGTTTGATTATATCGTTTAACGAAAAGATTTAGGATCAGGTTATTACAATGATGCGCTGAGAATTGGTCATTTTAAAGGTTTGAATGGCATCCGTGAAGCCAATCATCACTAACAAAGGAGGTTAAATAACTAAGGATCTCCAAGTGAGAAGCTTGGAGTGCAGACATAGGCATAGTTGCCAAACCGCGTGAACAAAATTTTTGTACGTTCTATCCCCTATCTCTTTATTATTGTTATTGATTGTATATTTGATTTGTATTAAATCATTTAGAGATTAGAATAAGAATATCTCACGGAAAAAATTTAGAACTCCTAATTCAACCCCCCCTTCCATAGGCGCGACAATTGGTATCAAAGCAAAATTTGTAAAACTTTTTGTGTGATATTGTGCTTATTGGTTTCAATTGGTTCAATTTGCATCTAGTGGGTTAAATTTCTTGTTGGAAATTATTTAGATAAATTGCATTGAATTTGTTCTTGTTATATAAATTTATATGGATTTAAATATGTTGATAAAGGACAATTCATAACTAGACCTCCACTTTTTTATGGTTGTGATTATTTATATTGAAAATTTAGAATGAAAATATTTGTATAATCTATTAATTACGATTATGACATATCATTGAAAATGGAATAAACATTCCTAGATTGTCTTGTGAATTCAATGATATTGATAAAAATAATTTGTGCTTAAATGTAAAGCCATAAACATTTTATTTTGTACTGACTATAAATGAATTTAATAAAGTACAAGCATGTGCAAATGCATACGATATCTAGAAATCTCTTAAGCAAACATGTAGTATAATGTCCGGTATTTAAATTCGTGTAATTTTTTAATTAAGCAAAATATGAGTTACTGGTATTTCATAAAGTATTGGAATTTATATATATATATATATAGTTGAAGATTTAAAGAAATTGTAGAAAATTAGACAAAATTTAAAGAAGGAGCGGGCGGTTGATCGTATCTTGGGCGATTGACCGGCACGATCAGCCGGTGTTGCTGGGAGTTAATTTTGTCGGACATTCAATGAAAGGGTGGTCAATCATCCTTCAGCTGAATCGATCAACCGCCATTAATTATTAACGTCTGGAGACGATATTCAATCTCCAGAAACACTGAATGCTTGGACCTTGGCATTCCAATGTCGTCCAACGTCTCCCCCGATGTTTTGTCCTCAGTGAATGACTGAAGAGTCGTTTAGAATGTGTATAAATAGGACGTTAGGTGAAGTTTTTCCATGGAAAAACTGGAGAGCGAGAAAAACTTCACAAAGGGTATTTTGTTCGAGTATTGGAAGCGAAGGAACTGTGAGTGTTCAGTTGGATTGCTGGAAGAAAAGGGAAACGCAGTAAGAGGTAAGGAACATTGCATGTGATTTGTCCGTAAGGACCCACATCGCAGGAGTAGGAAGTTGCCATGTTTTATATGTTGAAGTTTACGTTGTTTGCTCAATGGAGATTGTAGTTCATAGTTTTGCTGCGTATTTTCCTTGAATAAAGCTCTATTATTTTAGTTGATATTCTCTGGAGAAATTGTTCTGTGATTACTGCACGTCTTCCATGCAATAGTTAGGTCTTGATGGTAGTTCTCTAATGAAAAGTTGTTTTTAATCTTTACTTGCCTATAAATATGATAGATATGGGTTAACATGTCAACGGCTAGTAGTGAAGAAGAGAAAGTTGCATGTTTGTATTCTCTGTAGTATTTTACGACTATTTCCTTAGGTTATTCTCTCCAAGTTAATATGATATAATGATTCATGTTGATCGTGGCTCTCTGATTTATTAGAGTTTAATACATTATTAGGAAGAGAGAGTCTATAGGAATTTAACCGAGAAGATAAGGTTAATATAATTACATATAATGTATTTATTATGCCTTATTTCTCTGTTAGTTAGTGGTCTAAGTTGTTATGTTCTATAATATTAGTTCAGATGTCAAATTAGGAGAGTTAGATTTAGTAATAAATTGTAAAGAAAGAATTAGTTTAAATTGTTATTTTCTAAGTAAATAAATAAAATATATAGGTATGCTAAAGTATAAATTAGGCATTTAGATGCAGTTAGATTAATTATATGATGAAAATAGTTAACTAATATAAGTCCTCAATTCGTGATCAAGTAGTGTATACCATAGAATAGTGCTTATTGTGTTAAATAATAAGTTAGAAATAATGTGACATGGATAGAAAAATAGATATATGATATTGTAAATAAAACATGTTTAGTATTAAGGTTATAGTTGAGGCATAGTATTTGTTTGTTAGTTGTTATAATATTGTTTGCGATATATGAACTGCTGTGTATGACATTCATATAGATATGTTAGTAGGATTGTACGTCATGCATTCATGGACGAATAATGAAGATAATAAATGGTGTTTCCTACATGGGTTTGGAAACTTAAGAGGTTGCTCACATGTAGAAAACAGCTCGTTTTAGTAAGTTTAGAAACTGAAGAGGTTGCTCTTAAAGTATGGGGGGTGAGGTGAGTTCAGAAACTGTGGAGGTTGCTCTCACCCAAGAGTAATGAATGTAATATAAGTGCACTCATTTTTACTGAGTTGGGAAATTAAAGAGGTTGTTGTCACGTAAAAAACGAACCCATATGATGAGTTCAGAAACTGAATAGGTTGCTCTCACCCAGCTTACAAATGTATCGGGCTTAAGCATGTAGAGTTGTCATAGAGGTTACGATTGCATTTCATTTTATATTCCTTACTGGGCAATAGGCTCATTATTCCTACTGTGATGTAGGTATGGATTATGAGCTGGTTGAAGCAAACGTTGAGGAAGTGTGATGCGAGTCAAGCTTGTGTTACCATGTGAGATAGGACCTCGGGGGTTATGGCTCTAGACGAATAAAAGTGTATTAAGTGCATAAATACTTTGTTATGAATTTCAAGTATTTATTTATGTTATTTCTATAAAACAGTTAAATATCTTTATTCCGCGTAACGTACTCTGATGTTTTTTTATTAAGTATAATTTAATGA
>CM039485.1:8847054-8861595 GCA_022433065.1 Begonia loranthoides
CAGCTGCTCCAACACACAACTCTCACTGAACACAAGTGTAACTCTCCTTCACTCTCCCTTCAATACTCTCGGCTCACCCTCTCTATCAACAATCAGCCACTAGAAAATCCCCCATTCCAGCAGAACTCTCCCCCCTTAAATCACCCCATTTTCCTATACCTTAATCATGGCCCTTGATTTACTCAGGAAAACGTGGAGGGGGTCGCCAACATGAAACTCACAAGTCACAGCTCACCCCAGCCATCGCACCCCCGCCCCTCGACCAAGCGTTGCGAAGCTCCAGCCTGTGGGTGTTCAACTCCAATTCGTCCTATAGCACGGCTACACTGAGCCCTAGCTCCACGATGCCGGCACTCCCACGTCGTTGCACCCGCATCGTAGAGTGCAAGAGCTCTCCCCTGTCGCCTGAGCTCACACTTGATTCCCTTTCCTCTCGCTCTCTCACCTGATCTTCTAGTCTTTCTTCAACAATAAACTGCGGTTCCTCTCCTTTTTTCTTTTGCTTTCAAATCGAACCGGTTCAAGATGAACCAGTTTAGCCCATCCCCTATTTATGTTGTACCCATTTTATTTTATTTTAATCATTCTTCTTCTTTTCCTAACAATTAACCAATAACCTTATATATTTCATAATCCCTATATATTTCATATATACTCATGTACCGTGTGACCGTAAAAATATATCCATATATCTCTCAAATAAATATTTTCTTTTATTTAATTTATTCCAACTTTAATTTCATTTACTTAACTAATTCTAATAATTTTTATAGAGTAAATCTTCCATAATTATCACCCAATTAATTTTTCAATTATCCTTACTTAATTCCGTTATGGAAAATTGAGGTATTACAAAAACGTTATCGTTCAGGCCATAATGGACGTCCTTCTTAATACGAGAGATGTCCATTTTCAACAAAAGGTCCTTCTCTAAATGCTAATCGACAACATTTTTTCCTCTAGATAGACGTCCTTCCTTGATCCAACGGCCAATGAAGATCGTCCGCCATCACCCAATAATCATTCTAACGACCGTCCATCTTCCAACGGGCAAGAGGGATGTCCCTCAGCACCGGTAATTGACATTCTTAGTTTCCGTTTGAGAGTTCTTAGCGTCAAAAAAATTGAGGCATTAAAGTCGACGGATTTGGATGGAAAACGTGATTGCAAGGTCGCCGGCAAGAATTTCTCATAGTTTAGAGTTTTAGTTGTTAGTGAAATTTTTTCAGGGTTTCACTTGTCATTGAATGCAAACTATAGGGTCTGCAATTTTAATTTCTCAATTGTATTTTTAATGATTATTCTTTAAAAAGTACTTGCACATTTTATCACATATTTTACAATGTGTATATTGCAATGCACTTAGTCTTATAACGACAAGCACGTGCATCGTGCATCCATCCACTAACAATAAATTAAATAAAATAGGGTAATTAATAAAACAACCCGCGACTATGAAGTTAGTGATAAAGTAACCACTAAATAATTTTCACTAGTAAATAAAATATTGAACTATGAGAAATAAACAGACCAAACATTGTTGTCGCATTTTTTGTTAAAAATTTCAATTGGTTTTCATAGAGGATAGGTCCTCTTTTCACAGCGAACCTGTACATGAAATAGTTCTTGTCAAATCTTAATCCAAGGACTTGATTTCTGTAGAGAGGACAAGTATCCGCTGCGGAAAATATTTACTTTCCTCAATTGATGTAAAATGAAACCATCCTATTATTTATCAAGCCTCAAAGATAATCGTGACGTTATTCAAGGTTAAACATAAGTGGAAGTTCAAGAGCAATGGAAAGAGAAATGGAAAGACTTTCCAAAACTGTCTTTTTTTTTTACCTCCAAAGCGTATTTGACTATTTTGGCATTCAAGACGACGTTAATTGAAGATGTGTTCTTCATGACAATTATAGCCAACGTCTTAAGCTTTCTAACTCATATTGGATTGTTTAATTTTGAGTCCATTTGCTATGGAAAAATCCGAAAGAACAAAGAGCAAAGTTTAAGGAAAAGCCCGAGTTTCCAAACTTGGAGACCAAGAAACTCAAGATATGGAAACCATCAAAGTGGACGATTTCAACAAGGAAGAACTGCCAAAATACATCTAGACTTGGGGAAGAAGAAAGGAAGATACTAATTAAATAATCTTTAGTTAATTATCTTAGTTTCTATTAAGTAGAAAATTGGACAACTTATTCTATGAGCCGATTTAAGGTTATTGTTTCCTATTTTATTGTTTCCTAATTTATGCTTTGTAAAAGACTATATAAAGCCATCTAGTGTTATGTTTAATAAATATAGAGAACTGAATATAAAAGCTTTTGCTTGATTGTTGAAAATGGAGAGATTCCTTTTTCATAAACCCCTTTTGTGAGTTACATCCAAAGAACCCTCGTGTGAGTAATATCACGAGTTTACTTGTTCGTTGAAGGAACAGTCGTTCGCCGACTATCAATCCTCATCCATCATCATCATATTTACAGGTTTGATCCAAACCCCTCCCATTCGCGCATCATTTGGTATGTTAGCTAAAACGTCAAACTAATTCATGATATTTTTTTTTCTACACAATGACGGGGAGACAAAACTACTAGTGGAACGCTGTTTCGGACGAGGATAAACTACAAGCAAACCTTCCTACTTTTAGCGGATCAACATATGAAGAAGATTACTTGGACTGGGAAGCACAAGTAGAAGAAATCATTCAAAGTTCATTACTTTCAGAAACAACCTTGGTTAGGCTTATTTCTTCATGATTTATATGGAAAGCTGCAAGTTGGTGGAACAATTTGTTATATCGCCGGAGTATGTAATGGAAAGAAGATATTACCACATGGCACTTAATGAGGCAACTCTTGAGACAAGAATTTGTTCCATCTTCATCGCCAATCCCAACATTTTCCAAGAAGCTACAATCCATTATCAGGCAGATGCTTCAAACACTTGACAAACTGAGAGATATGTTGGCAAGGAAACAAGAAGCATAACACTTCTCTAATTTACGAGCACAAGAACAGGTTGAGGAAGAATGTCAAGAAGAGTAAGTACCCGAAATGATAAACGACCAAGTTGACTCTTTGGCAATAACAACACAAAAGGAGGAATCTTTTCATGTTCCATGGTCTAACACGAACGAGGTTTGTTCTTTATTAATTAAGGACGAGATTTACACTAACATGGATTCTTTGGTTTTGGTTAAAGGAAATCACTTGGAATTATTAACGCATGGCATCCTGTACAAAATTTGGTGGCACATTGACAAGGGCCAAGATGTTCATGACCAAAGTGTAAATACACAAAAGCTATGTCCTTTAATCAAAGGTGGAAAGTGTGCCGAAAAATTGTCTTCCATGGATTTTAAGGAAAGTTTAAGTTGGTTGAGTGCTAAAGAAGACATTAAGGTAAACCGATCTCGGACTAATTTTTCTTATGGAAGTTTTACTAATATATTGATTTGTGATAAGGCAAGTACAAGTGATACTTTTTGGAAATTATCGTGGCATGCGCATGATGAGTATTCAAATTGCCGTTCTTCAATCAAAGATGCGGTAAGGTTAGTAAATCTAGATTCGATTCAATCAAAGAAATTGTTATGGATCATGATGCATTAAGAGGAAATCAGATGAAAATTGCTATGCATGAAACAAAGAGGTATGTGTCCATGGATAAATTGATTGCTTGGATTTTTAGAGTTGGGTGGAATAAAGTAATATTTGGATATGTTTATGGCAATATGGAAAAAGTTGATTTGGTTGAATATATTTACTATTTTTGGATTATGGAAACATATTGCATCTGATGGACAACCTTACTATTGCATGAAGACATTAAATTCATTCTATGGAAAAACTCTTATGGCAATAGGATTAAGGAAAAATCCACTTGTTGTTTATTTGGTGATTTCAAAAACTATTTACCTATTTATGCATCATTGTTCAAGAATAAATTGTTGGATTATTTTCTTTATATGATCAATTGCAAAAAAGGAAAGAGGAAGTTAGTGCCAAATGCTTCAATTCAAAGATTGTGTTTCCAAAAATGGCAAAACAACTCATGGAAGTTGAAAATTACTACTAAGGAAAGTATTTGTGGGGTTCCTAACAAGTCAAGACAAGGAAAATACAACCCAAGATTTTATGAAGACATTATTATTTGGCCCCACATACTCAAAGGTATTCTCACAAAATATTTTTATGGAAATTATGGAATTGCAAAGGGGTATCCACAACATTCATAAGCCATTATTCAATTATGGAAATCGGTTTGGGAATATCTTACTATTATTGACTTACCACATCATACAAGGATTATTTTCTTATTTTATTTATGGAAATTTCAAAGTCAATAAAAAATTTAAGGTCCAAGACACATTCCCTTATCTTGTGGAAGAAGATTATTACGGAATTATTCTTTGGCCACTTGTACTTAAAGGAGTTCTCAAACTTTTATTTGTGGCAATCATTATTGTGGCCTACATATGTTTGACTTGAAGACAAAGAATGAAAATCTATTATTCAAGTTATTATTCAAGCATGGAAAGATTTTTAGGGAAAACTTCTTTGGCCATTACAACAATTATTATTTGTTTCTATGTTATAACTATGGAAAGATTGAAGACATAGCAAAGAAGGTAGCCCATGATAATTCTTCTTTTTATGGTAATAAAGAATATGGTGACACAAGACATGATTCGAGGTCGAATCCTTATCAACCCCGGAAGGATGATGTAAAATGGAACCATCCTATTATTTATCATGCCTCAAAGATAATCGTGACATTATTCAAAGTTAAACATAAGTGGAAGTTCAAGAGCAATGAAAAGAGAAATGGAAAGACTTTCCAAAACTGTCTTTCTTTGACCTCCGAATCATATTTGACTATTTTGGCATTTAAGATGATGTTACTTCAAGATACATTCTTCATGACAATTATAGCCAACGTCTTAAGCTTTCTAACGCATATTGAATGGTTTAATTCGGAGTCTATTTGGTATGGAAAAAGCCCAAAGAACAGAGAGCAAAGTTTAAGGAAAAGCCCGAGTTTTCAAACTTGGAGACCAAAAAACTCAAGATATGGAAACCATCCAAGTGGACGATTTCAACAAGGAAGAATTGTCAAAATACATCTAGACTTGGGGAAGAAGAAATGAAAATACTAATTAAATAATCTTTAGTTAATTATCTTAGTTTCTATTAAGTAGAAAATCGGACAACTTATTTTATGAGCCGATTTAAGGTTATTGTTTCCTATTTTATTGTTTCCTAATTTATGCTTTGTAAAAGGCTATATAAAGCCACCTAGTGTTATGTTTAATGAATATAGAGAATTCAATACAAAAGCTTTTGCTTGATTATTGAAAATAGAGAGATTCCTTTTTCATAAACCCCTTTAGTGAGTTACATCCAAAGAACCCTCATGTGAGTAATATCACGAGTTTACTTGTTCGTTGAAGGAAAGGTCGTTCGCTGACTATCAATCCTCATCCATCATCATCATCATCATATTTACAGGTTCGATCTAAACCCCTCACGTTTGCGCATCAGCAATGGAAGGCAAGAAACCAATGACTTGATTTCCACAGTGGAAGGCGCGTATCCGCTACAGAAAATATTTTTTTCACAATGAAAATATGTCTTCCACTACAAAAAGTAAGTCCCAATTCAAGGACTTGCTTTTCGCAGTGGAAAGTAAGTATTCATAGTGGAAACTATTCTTTTTTATAGCAGAAACATGTCTTCCACTGCAGAAAGTAAGTCCTAATCCATAGACATTCCTCAATACTAAACAATGACATTGAGTGACCTTCAACTCCATCTATATAAGTGAAAAAGATATCGTTTGTGAAAGCAAGCAATAATCCTAAATCCCTGAACAATATTTGACAACGAAAAAGTATCAGAAATGGAGGTGGAGCCTATTTCGACAGTCTAGGCTGATGACCAATACGCATTCAATCATGAAACTGTTATAGAGGTGCATTCAATCTGAACATCTCTAGAAAATGAGCTTAGTTCATTATGTGACTAAGAAGATAATGATTGGGCGAAAAGTAGGCCTCATCAACTAGAATGTTATTTCAGAGCACCATATCACATTGAGGGGGTGTTGTTGGAAGGCGGCTGAAAGAAGTTATGTTCTATTGCTGAAGCATCTGTTGGAGCCTATTGTTAACCCTAAAGACTTGCAACAACAACCCCAACCCATCTCTAGGCTTCTTGAGCTTTGCAAACAACTTGGAAAGTAAGTAGATATCAGGTATAGGAAGAGCAATAACAAGAGCATTGCAAGTATATATACGAAAAATAAATTTGTTATATTGACTTCTTCAAAGATGGGGGACATTCGTCATGGAAATGTACGTTTAAGATAGGATGATGAGTGTCCTGTAATACCTATAATTTCAGCGTATTAATCATAATGTTGTACAATGGCAATGTTTAATGATTTGGTGTTGATATGGTTGAACTGTGGTTTTAGAATTTGTTTATTGATATGGACCAATTGATACTAAAGGAAGAATGAAGGTTTAGTGTAAAAAGACTTATTTAAATTACTCTAGAATGGATTCTAGGTCAACTGGAGTAAAAGTGCAGTCAATCGGGACAAGGCAGTTTCAAATTTCTGCGGAAGGGTGTGCACGTCTGGATTGCACGTCCATAAGCTCTTAGGTGATAATGGATTTGACGCATTTAAGAGTGCAGTCAACCAGACTAAAGATAATGTAGAATGTATTAATCCTTGGTTAGTTTCGTGGTAGCCCAACATTGAGAATGCGGTCAACCGATCCATGGATAGATTGTAAGGTTTTAGGCATGGGTAGATATGTGGTTGACTGTACATGAGGTTGTGGTGATGGACTACGAGGTCCATCTATCAACAATCAAACATTCAAGATTATCATTGAGAGATTCAAGATCAAGCATATGTGGAAGTTCAATAACAATTGGAGAATAATTGAAAGATTTTCCAAAAGTGTCTTCTTTCTAACCTTCGACAAGTGTTTAACAATTTTGGCATCCAAAACAACGTCATATCCAGAAGTGATTCATGAAGATTGTACCTGACTTCCTAAATTTTTTAGAATGGGCTGGATCATTAAAATTGGAGTTTTTTTGTTATGGCAAAAAGCCCACGGAACAGAGAGTCATATATTATGGAAAGTCTAAGTGTCCAAGCTTGGGGACCAAGGGAGTTTATACGTAGAAATCATCCAAGTGGGCAATCACAAACAAGGAATAGGTGTCAAAAGACTTCTAAACTTGGAGAAGAAGATAGGAAGAATGAATCAATTAATCTTTTAGTTAATTTACCTAGTAACTAGTAAGTAAAGATTCAGATAACTTATACTATGAGCCGATTTAGGGTATATTGTTGCTTATTTAGTTTACTATTATTTTATAGTTTGTAATTGAATATTTAAAGCTACCCTATATAATTGTTTTAGGACAGTTGAAATTGAATAGAAAAAGTTTTTACTTAATTATCAAAATTGAAGTGATTCATTTTTCAACCCTTTGGCGTGTCACAACCAAAATTTTCCTTGTGTGTTACATCACAAGTTTGGGCCCACTTGTTAGTTGGATGAATTCTCTTATTGACATCCACGTTCTTACTCCTTGGAAAAGAAGGTGTAAAGAGGTGTCAAACTTTCCAAAGGTGCTTCATCGACAAATCATCCATACGGGAGCATTCGTCACAATTACTTTCTATTTCTGGCAGCCTAATTTCTATCAAACATATTTCTTAATCCGTTGTGGATATTTCTATTATTCTTGAAGGGATCTTTTCATTATTTATCCAAAAAGACGTGGTTCAAATTTCAGCTCAAAAGATTCTAAAACTAGAAAGTTAATGAATCTCAAAGTAAAACTTTCCATATTATGTTTTTGCAGCAAAATTAAGGAAACTGAAGAACCAGTCGATCACCTTCATTGAAGCCGCTTGATCACTCGCAAAATCAGCTGACTCTACCTTTTTTCTGAACATTGATGATCGACCACCCCGCTCAGCCGCTAATCTCCGGACAGTTAAAATCCTTTAGTCCTGGTTGATCTCCGCCTGCCTGTGATCGACCCCCTCGCTTGGATTTACCCCATTCGGTTGAACAACATACTTCATACTTCTTCAACACATCTCCAACAAATTGTTCTCCATATTTCTCAACATATTTGCAAGTTATTTCTCTACCCCTTTCGCTAGTGCATCATTTGGTATCAAAGATAAAATTCCTGCTAATCCGAGATTTTTTTAAATATCATAACGAGGGGTTGCAATCACATTACCAATGAGGAGGAGTTACAATCATGCATTCATACTTTTAGCGGGTTAATATATGAAGATGATTATTTGGATTAGGAAGCAAAGATCGAAGAGATCATTCAAAATTCTTATTTTTCAGAGAAGACAATAGTAAAACTTATTTCTTCACGATTTATAGAAAGAGATTATTTTTTGTGAGATGATTTGATAAATTACTGAAGAATGGATGGAAGAGAAGACGTTAACATGTGGCATTTGTTGAGGAAATTCTTGAGGAGAAAATTTGCTCCATCTGCACCACCACCAATCACAAGGTATGAAATATCTTCTAAAAATCGACAAACTCAACTCAATAAAATTAGCACATTGTTTGAAGAAATAATACAATGACTTGAAGCAAGTATACCGAGCACTTCGATTTTACAAACACAAGGCCATGATAAGGTATTAGAAGGTACTTCTGAGAAAAATGAAGAAAATGTTATAACACCTCAAGAAGAGTCTTCACTATCTTTGGGGTCCTAAATAGAGAAGGAAGAATGTGTAGAAGAACAAGTGTCCGAATCCTAAACTATAGAGGACCAAGTTGACTCCTTGGCAACAACAACACAAAAGGAGCAATCTTTCCATATTCCATACTCCAACATGAACAAGGTTTGTTCTTTATTCATTAATGAGAGAATTTGTGCTAGCATGGTTCTTTTGATTATAGTTAAGGGGCTTAGCTTAGAATTATTGGCGCATGGTATTACTTACAAACTTTTGTGGCACATTGACAAGGACCAAAATGGTCATGGTCGATGTTTAAACAAGAAAAAGGTTGGTTTTTTAATCAAAGATGAAAATAGTGACGACAATTTGTATTCCATGGATTTTAAGGAAAGTTTGAGTTAGTTAAACGATGAAAGAGACATCGAGGTAAACTGAACTTGAACTGATTTTTCTTATGGAAGTTTTACATATATATTGATTTGTGATATGATAAGTACAAGTAATCCTCTTTGGGAATTACCATGGCATGCACATGATGAAAATCTTAATTACCTTCCTAATTTTTATGCATTCAAAGATAGTAGGAGAAGGAACAAGCTATCACTAATTCGGCCAAAGCAACTTACAAAGGATTACGATACAATAAAATAAAATCAGATGAAAATTGCTATATTTAAAACAAAGAGCTATGTGCCATTGGATATATTAATTGCTTGGATTTTTAGAGTTGGATGGATTAAAGCTTCTTATGTTAATGTCATGATATTTTCTTATGGAAATATGGAAATTGTTGAATTTGATTACTATTTTGGGAGTAGTGGAACATGCGACATCTTGAGAAAGTTTCTATTATTTGTTGACATTGATTGGATTCTTGGGCAAGACTTTTATGGCAATAAGGATAACTTTGGTAATGGTTTGTTTTTCAAATATTATTTTCCTAATGTTACATCGTTGACCAAGAATGAATTGCTAAAATATCTTCTATATATGATCAAATACAAAAAGGGAAAGGTAAAATTAGTGGCCAATACACCATTTCAAATATTGTGTTTCCAAGATTGGCAAGCTTTGTATATCAATTCTTGGATTTTGAAAATCACTAGCAAGGAAATTTCTTAGTGGAAATCTAGCAAGCCATATTAGAGGAGAGACAACTTAGGAAGCTACCAAGAAATCACAAAAAATGAAAGTTCATGGTGGAGGTCTAGCAAGCTATATTAGAGAAAAAAACAACTTAAGGAGTTACCAAAAAATTGTTCTTTGGCCACATATACTCAAAGGTATCCTCGAGTTTCTACTTATGGAAGTTATTGTATTACAAAAGGGTGTCTACAATTCTTCTAAGTTATTGTTCAATTATGGGAAGTGGTTTGTGAAAATCTTGATATTATTGGTCTACTTCATCAAACAAAGCTTACTTCCTTATTGCATTCATGAAGAATTGGAAGATATTGCAAATTTTAAGGCCCACAACACATCTCCTTATTTGATTAAGGAATATTATGAAGAAATTATTCTTTGGCCACACATACTTAAAGGTGTTCTCAAGATTATATTTTTGGCAATCATTGTTGTGGTCTACATTATTTCTAACTTGAAGGCAAAGAATGGAAATCTTATATCCGCGTTACTGTTCAAGCATGGAAAGAAGTTTATGGAAATCTTAATATCATCAGCCTGCTACATCAAACGATATTTTTTTCCTTATATTATTCATGAAAAGTTTGAAGACCTCACAAGTTCCATAGCCTATGATGATTGTAATGAAGAGGACTATAAAGGGAAAAGACTTGATTCGAGGTCGAATCATTTTCAACCCTGAGAGGATGGACTACAAGGTCCATCTATCAAGAATCAAGCATCCAAAATTATCATGGAGAGATTCAAGGTCAAGTATAGGTGGAAGTTCAAAAATAATTGGAGAATAATTGAAGGACTTTCCAAAACTATCTTTTTCTGACCTTTGACAAGTGTTTGAAAATTTGGGCATTCCAAACGACATTATATCCAAAAGTGTACTTCATAAAGATTGTAGGTGACTTCATAAGCTTTCTAGAATGAGCTAGATCGTTAAAATTGGAGTTTGTATCCAATGGAAAAAGCCCACGAAACAGAGAATCAAATATTATGAAAAGTCCAAATGTCCAAGCTTGGGGACCAAGGAAGTTTATACATGAAAACCATTCAAGTGGTGGAGCATTAAAAAGGAATAGCTGTCAAAAAACCTCTAAACTTGGAGAACAAGAAAGGAAGAATGAATTAATTAATCTTTTAGTTAATTTACCTAGTAACTACTAAGTAAAGAATCAGACAACTTATACTATGAGTTGATTTAGGGTTATTGTTACTTATTTAATTTACTATTATTTTATATTTTGTAATTGGCTATATAAAGCCACCCTATGTAATTTTTTTAGGATAGTTGAAATTGAATAAAAAAATTTTTTGCTTAATTATCAAAATTGGAATGATTTATTTTTTAACCTTTTGGCCTGTCACAACCAAAGTTCCTCTTGTGTGTGTTACATCACAAGATTGGACTCACTTGTAAGTTGGGTGAGTTCTCTTATTGGCATCTACATTCTTACTTTTTGGAGGAAGAAGGTGTATAGAGGTGTCCAACTTTCCAGAGGCACTCCACCGACAAATCAACCATATGGGAGCATTCGTCACAATTACTTTCTATTTCTAGTGACCTAATTTCTACAAATCATATTTCCTAATCTATGGGGGATATTTCTATTATTCTTGAAGAGATCTTTTCATTATTTATCCAAGAAGACGTGATCCAAATTTCAGCTTAAAAGCTTTTAAAATGAGGGAGTTATTGAATCTCAAAGTCAAACTTTCCATATTATGTTTACGGAAAAATTAAGGAAAATGAAGGACCGGTCGATCACCTTCATAGAAGTCGATCGACCGCTCACAAAATCAGTAGACTCTACCTTTTTTCTAGACATTGACAATCGACCACCCTAGTCAGCTATTAATCTCCAGATGATCAAAATCCTTCAATCTCGGTCGATCTCCGCCTGCCCGTGATCGACCGCGTCACCTAGAATTTGCCCCATTCGTTTGATCAACATACTTCATACTTCTTGAACACATCTTTAACCAATTGTTCTCCATATTTCTCAACATATTTACAAGTTATTTCTCCACCCCTTCTATTGTTGCTCGATATTGAAGATGTTGTCAACCGATCCATGGAAAGATTGTAAGGTTTTAGGTATGGTTAGATATGTGGTTGACCGAACATGAGGTTGGGGTTATCAACAAGAGTGTATAAATGAATTTTCGTAGAAGGTTGAATGTTTGCGGAGGAATGTCCAGTATAAAGTTTTCCTTTGAAATATGAGAGAGCAGTCGACCGGAGCTAGTGAGTAGTCGACAAAGAATATGAAAGGTTGCTTGAATGAGGTTATATGTCATGATTTAAGAGGGAGAAACGAAATGACTCAGCTTGTATGTTGCTGAAAGGGATGACACCTCATGCATATGAGGCTAATAAGTTATATGAAGTCATTCTTTTTGTTTAGGAAAAGCTTCAACCATGAGAAACTATTTGGAGAAGAAGAATGCCTCAAGAATAATATAATTTTCTCTCTACTCTTTAAAGGTACTTTGATTTCTCTTTATGATTTAATGAAATTTTAAGGAGTTTAGTTGGACTTAGGGGTAAAAAAGGATGGATGATATGAAATAGGTCAAAACTTCATAGTTTTGGTACATGGAAGCTAAAGTCATCTTAATGGAATTGTTACATAAAATCATTCTATTTTGTTATAGTAGACACCTCAAGGAAAAGATAGGTTTTGGAATTAGTAGAATTGGTTATGGATATTTGAAGTTGGATGAAAACTGTGAAGATAAAATAGAATTGGTGCATGGAAGATTTAGTTTTGACGTGTTTCATCTTAAATATATGAGAGAATTTGTTCAATCTAAATTGTTATGTAATATGTTGGTTGAGTTTGAGATTTGGAACTAAAGGGTTTGGTGGAGTATGTTAAGAATTATGCATGTTCTAGGTATTGAAGATCAAGGAGATAAGTTCATAAGTTGCAAGAAATTTTGCAAAGACGTTAAGGTAAGAAATATTTGTATGTATTTTGCCTTCGGACTACATCACAAGAATTAGGTTATTGCTCACTAGAGGATATGATGTTTGTGTTGTGATAGATGTTAGGTTGTGTGTACTTGATTATAATGATGATTTGAGAATATGTGTATTGATGTTGGATGATATATTAATTTGTATGCATTCATGTTTATGCACCATGATTTCTAAGAAGGACTACAAAAACGTTTTACATGTACATGTGTTCATATAAGAAAGAAGGAAATTGAAATGAATGTACGTAAAAAAAAAAAAGAAAGGTTTGAGTTGGCCCAAGCTCACCACTCATCCCTAAATAATAAGAAGGGTTTAAGTTGCCTAAAGTTGTCCGCTTATCCCTAAATAATAAGAAAGGTTTAAGCTGGCCAAAGTTCACCCCTCATCCCTAAATAATAGGAATAGTTTGAGTTGACTGAAGTTCACCACTCTTTCCTAAACTATAAGAATGGTTGAGTTGGTAGAGGTTCACGACTCTTCCCTAAATGATAAACATTATAAAGAAAAAGAAAGAAAACTAAAATGTAAATGTTTTATGTATATTGCATCTCATATTTATATTGTATTTCATTCCTTATTGAGTATTAGACTCATTGTTTACTTCTTGAGATGTAGGTAATTATCCTAAAGGAAGAAAGAAATGAACAGTTGATGAAGGATTTACATGATGAGAATATTGTGCTGGCTAGGCTAAATGGGAAATGAAAAACATATTTTTTTTCTTTATAGAATGTTTTTGTAAATTTTGAAATTGAAAGAATTTAAAGAAAATGGAAAATTTCATTACTTTTATTCCAAATGTATTTAAAAGAAAGTCTTCTGCTACGCATTGTTTTAAAGTTAAAAGAAAAATCAGGCATTATACATCCCAAGGATTCTCTTGGCCGAATACTTGTACTTTCATATGAGTTTGTAAATTAAGTTTTTGATAGTTCGATATGGATACTAATAAATGTGGATGAATATATTATGAGAACATCTATAAACAGATGCTATTATGTCAAAATTTTTGAAATAAAGTTTAATACCCTGATAATATTTCGCCATGTATATAATATAATTAATTTTTGAGTAATTAATATATTATGTTGCGGAGCGATATGTTGTTAATTAATGCGGTATAAATATGGGAAAATATTAAGGAGTGATTAAAGTATAAAGTTTTGATGAAAAAGGTGTAATTGGAGTTTTCAGATGCATGCGGTCGACGTGCGAATTTGGTGTTGCATCCGAAATGTGTCTCGGGTCGTCCCTTGCATTTTGGGATGAGGCAGAGATGACATCTCGTGTCCAAAATCATTCCTCCATTTGTAATGTGAGTTTTTGGACGAATGCAGACGGGGAGAGTTTGAATTTATCCAAATTATCAAACTTTTTGGAAGAATGCGGTCGAAGGCGCAGACACCTTCCTTCATCCGAAATCACAATTTTGAAGGGGAGAATAATGGATTGAAACAGTTTGGTTCAACTCGGTCTTAAAATTAATGAGTACACGGTTTTTAGTTAAAAGAAGGAAAAGAAATGGAAGAATAGTTGGAATTGGAAATTTAGAAAGTAATTAATGAGGGATTAAAATGGAATTAGAATTAAAAAGAGGTAAAATGGAAAGAAGAAATTATGAGGAGAGGGGGAGAAGTAAACCGGTTCACCCTGTGAACTAGGTT
>CM039485.1:8861964-8933964 GCA_022433065.1 Begonia loranthoides
AAGTGAACCGGTTCACGTTGTGAACCGGTTTGGTTAAAGACATAAGGGCACGTGGACATTTCACGAAGAGTGAACAGAGAGAAGAGAAGGAGAGGGAGATGAGGAAGACAAAGGAGACTGAGAGCGAGAGTGACGAGTGAGAGAGGCGAGAGCGACGGTGAGCTTGGGACTACTCTGGTCATGCGCGTCGTCCGGCAGGTGGCTAGCAATTACAGGCCCGGAAGGTGCGGCTTCATGGGATAGTTCAGGGCGAAGCTTTAGGTCATCGGGGCTGCGTTGGGTTAGGGCGAACTCCAAAGCTCTGTCGATTTTTGGTGGCTGGCATCAATGGAATGGCAATGGCGTCGGATTGGCGACAACGAAGTGGCAGCGATCGAAGAGTTAGATTGGCGAAGGTAGGGGCTAGCGGTTCGGGAGGAATAGCTGGGGTGGCTTATAGATCGGTCCAAACCGGTCCTTGCTGGTTCTTACTCTAGAAGGTGACAGTGTGGACATGCATGTGGAAGGGTGAAGTCAGAGTATGGCTTTGGGACCTACGTGGGTGTTCGTGGCAGAGGCATGGTGAGGAGTGCTTATCTGGTGAGTTAGAAATGCAAATGAAGGGGGAAGGCTGGCAGTGAAGTGCTCTCGGGTGAGAAATAGAGACAGAGAGGAGAAATGCTCTCTAGAGAAGTGAAGTCCGAGAGCTTCTGCATGGAGGAGAGGAAAGCGAGGGGAGCTCTCTCTCTAGTGATGACCGAGTGTGTCTTCTCGGGCGTTCTCTGATGAGTGACTTCCTTCACTCTATTCTAGAGTTTATGGATTAATGGATTTTGTTAGGACTTATGCTTTGGATTTTCTAGAAAATATTAATGAATCATCTACTGCATGCATGATAGCAGTTTATGCTCCCTGTTTCATTACCACAACATATTTGTTTCCCTGTTGTTGTTTCTGTTTGGTTGGTTTTGG
The DNA here is from genome assembly GCA_022433065.1 of Begonia loranthoides. NCBI lineage: Eukaryota > Viridiplantae > Streptophyta > Magnoliopsida > Cucurbitales > Begoniaceae > Begonia > Begonia loranthoides. Next base: position 8,862,916 of record CM039485.1, read on the forward strand.
AAATGTTTTTGGTTGCCTGCTAAATCGTGGGTCTATTAACTATAATATGTAATGCTAAGTTGAGGAAATGTTAATCCAATGGATTTGTTCTCTGTTATAGTTGTTAGAAACTGTTAAATGGTTGAGGCCTTTAACTGCTGTTGGACGTTGATAAGTATGGAAGTGTTATGTTGCTTGGAAATAAATTTGTTTAGTTACAGCTTTGATGATATGCTCTATTGGTTTGGATTTGAGTCACTAATTGGATAAACCTATTCTGGATCTTGGTGTGTCCTATTGAATAAATGTTGTATTACATCTTTACGTGCATGATTGTTAATTAGTTAAAAAATGGATATTGAGTTTGGATTACGAAACGCTATCAAGTGATGAATGAAGATTAAGGGTATAAATAATAATGAAATGCTTTTGGTTGCTTATGTCATTACCACAACATATTTGTTTCCCTGTTGTTGTTACTGCTTGGTTGGTTTTGGAAATGCTTTTGGTTGTCTGCTAAACCGTGGGTCTATTAAGTATAATATGTAATGCTAAGTTGATGAAATGTTAATCTAATGGATTTGTTCTCTGTTGTAGTTGTTATAAACTATTAAATGGTTGAGGCCTTTAACTGCTGTTAGACATTGATAACTATAAAAGTGTTATGTTGCTTAGAAATGAACCTGTTTAGTTACAGCTTTGATGATATGCTCTATTGGTTTGGATTCGAGTCACTAATTGGATAAACATATTCTGGATCTTGGTGTGTCATGTTGGATAAATGTAGTATTACATCTTTACGTGCATGATTGTTAATTGGTTAGAAAATGGATATTGAGTTTGGAGTACAAAATGCTATCAAGTGATGAATGAAGATTAATGGTATATATAATAATGAAGTTGTTAAGTTGAGAATGTTAGAATTGTTAAGAGTTATATTCCGTCTTGGGGTGTCAAAGGGGTTCCTAGAATTATTATACAATTTAGAATATGAAAAGACAATGAAATTAATAGGTTGTGATTATTAATACGTAAATGCTATGGAATTGTGAAGATATTGAAAAAGAGAAGAAGGATAACGATTAAATGCTAATGCACGATAAAGCTTCGAGGTAAGAATTGAGATTGAGTCGTTGGCTAGTAGAGGCTCTACACCATAAGCAGTGTCTTTCCTTTAATTATTTGTTTGTGTTTCTACTATGCTGTCATATTATGCCTATGTTGTTCGCACATTATTAATTTAATCTCTAAGCATGTTTAGGATATTAGCATGTTGTTATTGCTTCCTTTGAATTACCAAGCATGTCTATATTGTTATTATTTCTTTTAAACTACCAAACAAGTCTACATTGTTATTGTTTCATTTAAATTGTCAAGCATGTCTATATTTTTATTGTTTTCTTTAAATTACCAAGCATGTCTATATTATTATTGTTTCCTTTAAATTGCCAAGCATGAATATATTGTTATTGTTCCTTTTAAATTGCCAAACATGTTTTAGAGTAGATCGCCATGTATAGTATGTTAATAGATTTTCCATGTTTCATGCTTTTATATTGTTGTGATGACTGCTTCATGTTTCATGCTTTCATATAGTTGTGGTTACTGTTTTTCATTGACATGCATCACGATAATGTTTTTCATTGACATGCATCATGATGATAGAAACAAGTAGAAAATGCCCCGTCGGAGGGGGGTATTCATATGCATTTACGTGAGGAAAAATGAATAAAGAAAATGAATGGAAAAAGGAAAAAGGGGAGTTGGCAGATGGAGGGGTATTTCGGATCTAACCAAGTAGACTAGAAGAATTAATCCCTTCCCTTGTTGGGTTGCAAGATTGTCTACCCTAAGTGGTTAGAAGCCGACAAAGAGACTATTCTCTCCGACACAGATTCCTCCAATCTCCCAACTCGATGTACTGGGAATGAATGAATGAATGAATGAATAAAACGTAAAGAAAAGAATGGTTTGGGACGGTACCCATTCTGTCATAATGAGTTAGAGGCATACATCATATTGCATATCTCATTTCTTACTGGACCTTGGGCTCATAGTTTGCTAATGGTGTAGGTACACGCAAGAGAACAGATGAAGGAGCAGTTGATGAAGGATTTGCATATGCAGGACTTGTGGCTGGCTAGGCTAAAGAAAGTAAAGGAGAAAAATATTTTATAAATGTAAAATGCCAGTTTATTTACTGTATTTTAAAATGAATGATTTATGCTTCCGTTGTAAAATGAGAAAAATAAATTTTATAAATAAAGTCTTCCGCTATTAATTAAGAATAAAGTAACGAGTTTTAAGTAAGATATTTTAACGGTCCATTTTTAGAAAAGAACTCTGATCACACTTTAAAAAAGTTTTAAACAAAAGGTTTTCTGCTGTTTTATAAAGGAAAAGAAAAGTTTTAAATTTCATGTGATTTTTGAAGTAAGAAAGAAAAATTCGCGTCGTTACATAAAGTGCCATTAAATCATAAGTCATAAGTTGTAAATTGACTTTAAATTACATCATTTGAGTGAAGAAATAGAAAGCGTTATCAATTCAATGTTAACACACAACCTGAAATGAGAGAGAGGAGAGAAATTGTAAGCTTAGGGATGTCTATTGTGGATTGAAGGACGTCTGTTGTGGGCTGAGAGATAAGATAGTGAGGATAAGGGCTTGGAGTTTGTTGAGAAAATTGCTCTGACTAGTGTGCTTTATTCGAAGCAGAATGTGAAGTTATATACTAGAGGTAAAGGAAGACAAAATATCTATTGTGGAAATTACCCTTTCACTGTGAAAAATTACCCTTTCCCTGTGAAAAATACTTATTATGTTGTGGAAAATAAGTCCTAATCCAAGGGCTTGCTTTTCTCAGCGGAAGACACACTTCTGCTGCAGAAAGGGTATTCTCTGTAGCAGAAATAGTATTTTTCTCAGCGAAAAGGGTAATTTTTGTAGCAGATACTTGTCTTTTTTTACCTTAGTATATACTTGCCTTCTTCCTTTATCCTAGCATAAATTGCTCTAAATGGTATGCTCTATCTAGAACGGATAATAGCCTTCCGCTAAGGAAAACAATTTCTAGATAATGACTTACTTTTTGCAATGGAAGACAAATATCCACTACAAAAATTACACTTTTCACAGTAGAAGGTACATTTCTGCTGCGAAAAATAGTTTTTCCACAATGGAAACATGTCTTCCACAGCAGAAAGTAAATCTTATTCCAAGCAATTGCTTTTCTCAGTGAAAGATAAGTATATGTTGCGAATAGAGCACACCACTTAGAGCGATTTCTGCAATGGAAAAGTGTCTTCCGCAACAGAAAATTTTGTAATTTTATATATAACCCAACACTACTAAGACTTATCTTAGCGAACCTTGGATCTTTTCGAGAGTCGAAGTGGATTGAATCTAGGCAAATTTGAAGCATTGTTAATTGTTGCTCACCAATGGCATTTAGAAGAGGTTATGTCCATGCATGGCTAGCATCACCACACTCCCATGCACATGCAATATTAGCCTAACTAATTCTATAATAGAAAATACATCTACAGAATTATAAATTATTATGTAATGTTATTTGTGTGAATGTTTTATTTTTCAAACACAAAAGAAAGCAGCGATCAGGAATCCGTTAACTACAGATTAGAAGTGGAACCGATGCCAACAGTTTAGTGAGCTTTGTGCATTTGAACACGAAAATGCTATAAAGGTGCATTCAATCTTAGCAACTCTAGACAATGAGTAACTTCATTCATTATACGAATCCAAAGATGAAAACACGGGGGAGAGTAGGCCTCAACCACAACTACAACAGAAATGTTCTTTCATGAGTATGTGTCTCGGGAAGAAGTATAGTTCATTGAGCAAAATTAGAGAAGAAATCATGAATTATACGTTGAAGAATGGATATGAGATAAAGTTCACCCACAATGTCTCTCATTGATTGAGGTCGCATACCAGATAGGATACACTTGGTGGATGCATGCTTAAAATATGCAATGTGAACTTACCTTTCAAAAAAAGAGCTACAACGACGTTGATACCTTTGCCAAATGGGACAACTCAATACTTGGACAGATTCAAAAGTTAGGCTAACTAAAACGTTCCTTACATAATTGAGATAGTCAGGAAGAATTTTAATGTGAACATTACACCTAGCCTTGCCAGAAGGGAAAAAAATGAAGCCTGGAAATTGAATGAAGGGGATAATAATGAAAAATACAAGCTTATATGGTCATACAGGGAGGAGATTCAGAGGTGTAATCCCTGCAACTCATTGCTTGTTCACTTAGATAGGAAAGATCTTCCACACAATCCAACATTTAAGAGGATCCAACTTTTAAAAGAATGTACATGTGTTTGGCCACGTGTAAGAGGGGATTGTTGGACTGTGGTAGATCTATCATTTGTTTGAATGACTGTCATTTGAAGGGATCATGTTCAGGCCAGTTGCTCACACTTGTTGTCATTGACGAGAATGATGAAAGTTATCCAATTGCTGTTGTAAAACCCTTGAATTTAATAATAATAAATTTTATGTGCTAATTTTTACGTAATATTCGGTCAATGTGTTGAAAATTTGACCTAATTTGTCGCCTAGATGCCACATGTAAATTTTTGGTCAAATAGTCAAAATCGGTAAAATTGGGTATAATCAAGCGGCAAATTAATTGAGGGATGAATTTGATAAATTATTTTGGTTAAAAAATCATTGTCAGTTAGCATTTGGTACGAATAGGATTTTGAATCGGAATTTGGATTGAATTTATTTAATATATAAAATATATTTTATTTATTAAATAAAAAAAATTAATAAAGAATAAAAGAAGAAGAATAGAAAAGAGGGAGGAAGGTTCGGCCGACAGTGGAGAAATGCAAGAGAAGAGAGAAGATCAAATTAGAAGTTGAGAGATGTCAACCACAAAGTTGCATTCGTAACGTTTAGATTAACAACTTTTGTGAAGGTCGCTGGTGAGTAACTCCATTTTTCCCCTCCGATTTTGAAGTTAAAGTTTAGAATTTTATTGGTCTCGAATTTGAGCTTAAAAACTCAAACCCGATGGACATTTCTATTTTATATTGGTTGTATTGAAGTTTATGTAAGATTATTTGTTGTTGGAAGGCGAAAACGAGCGAAACTGACGTAAAGAGAAAAGAATTTTGCAAACAGTTGTTATTCTTTAAATGAATGATTTATACTTCTGCTATGAAATGATTGAAAGTCTTCTGCTGTAAATTAAGAAAAAGGATTTTATAAATAAAGTTTTCTGTTGTTAATAAAGATTTAAGTAACGAGTTTTAAGTAAAGATTTTAATGATCAGGTTTTAAGAAAAATACTTTGATGTTAACTTAAAAGGTTTTAATAAAGATTTCAATTGTTTTATAAAAGTTTTAAATTTCACGCATTTTTAAAAGTAAGAAAAATCGGGTCGTTACAGTTGGTATTAGAGATCCACGGTTTCAAAATAGATTCTGTATACAGCCTACTAGCTCAAGCTTCGACGTAGACTCCATCGACTGTAAGTATGTTAATAGATTTGTTTCCTTTCTAAATTAAGTATTATGTTTTATGTTGGAAAGAATATCTTGATTAGGGGGCAAGGAATGGATTGGAGTAGTTTTCCTAATTGTGTTTTCACACGGGGTAGGTTTGAGAGGATGAAATGTCGAGACTTTGTAAAGGTTGGTAAGTGGTTAATGTACTGCTTTGAGTTGAAGAATGAGGAATTTTTAAATATTTTATTTCTTCTAGATTAAGTTAAGTGATGTATATGAAAGAAAATAAATTGATACTATAATTGCTTGAGTTTGCTTGTAGGATGTATGGATTAGCTATGGAGGAGTAAAGAAACATGGGAGACTTTGTCCAAATTTTTATAAAATGGAAAGGGTTGCCTAATTTGAAAAAATTAGATAAAGGACGAGAAATTTAAGGTGAATGAAGAGAGTGGTTTGGGCGTAGAAGATAAGAATGCATGGTATGTACGTAGATGTTGTTGAAGAGTTAACGTTGTGTTCCCTAAAGTTAAGATTGTGGGGCTTGAATCTGTTGTAACACCGTTGAGGTTCTGTTTTGCCAATGATTGGAGTTGTAATAGACTCTATTGATCAAATAGAAACAGGTATGAATATGAAAAGGGAAACAAGGTAGGACGGGGTTACATAAGACATGAAGTTTTAATAAAACTGTTTTGGTTGAATAAGAATAACATGATTAGAGAGGTAAAGCGGCACAGAGATCCAAGAGATGAAATGAGTAGTAGACTAAAGGAAGTGTTGGAACATCAACTTCAAATTTATGGAAAGAATTAGGAAATTACAAGAACAGAGAAACCAACGGTTGACGGTTCCTAAAGATTGAGAGTGCAAAAGGTTTCGACGACCAAAGTAGTTATCTTTTGAAGGAGATGATTATGATCCAACAAGCACGAAAGGATAGAATCGAGCAGTGGACAATATGTTTGAGCATGCTAAGGTCGAAAAGCAAGCAAAAGTTATGAGAAAGTTACACTTGTCAAGTTTCAAATCCAGAAGTTCAAGGAGAGTAATAGGAAAATGGTAAAGGAAATACAATTTCAATGGTTGAAGGAAGGCCAACCAGATGTAAAAAGATGAAAGAGATCTCTCATTGAGGGTAAGTCACAAGGAAATAAGTAGCGTATTCAAGAAGACACATGGTTTTGAAGAGAAAATGTTGGATCTTCAAGAGTTCAGTAGTATCAAAGGCGTAAAAGAAATCACTCCGAAAGGTATCTTGCTGGCTCAAAGCGACGTTTTAGATGAAGTATAAGTCGATGATCGTTTGGTTTGGGCTTAAGAAACAGAAAATGGTTGCATCAAAGGTGTTCTCTACTGTGAAAGATACAGATGAAGATGGAGTTTGGTGAGTAAGAATGGTATTTTGAGGTATAAGAGTCTAAGGATGTAATATGTCGTGTAAGTATCTTGTCGGATTGTAAGCGAAATCAGTATTTTTGGTGAATAAAGATGTTTTGGATGCAATGAAGTTGAACATATTGCAAAGTTTTACTATGTGCTATTCGATGGAAAGAAAGAAATTTGGGCGAATGCTTTTCTTCTGTGATAAATGAAGATGGTGATCAGATAACTTGGACGTGAGTTAGTATTTTTCTAACTCCTTGTGTTATGTAGAAGTATAAGCATTGGAATCTATTGGGAGTTTCATGTAAAAGTATATTGTGAGAAATTGTTTCGGGTCGTTCAATTAAAGAAGTGCTTACGTTGAACAAATTTTAAGGATGAAATTTATATAAGGAGGGAGGAATGTAATACCCCGATTTTTTGTAATAAAATTAAGTAAGAATAAATGGGAAAGTAATTGGATAGTTATTTGATGGTGGATTAATTAAATAAAAGAGTTAGTTGAATAAAGGATAAATGAAATTAAAATTAAAAGAAGAAATTAAAGTAATTTAAATGGAATTAATATAAAAGAAATTTTGAATTAAAGGGGAAAGTAGTTGAACCAGTTCAACATGTGAACCGGTCCAGTTTTGAGAAGAAGGGGGAAGAAGATAGAAGCGTGGCTCATGGTTTGTTTTTGAAGAGAAGAGAAAGAGATTGGGAGAGGCAGGGGAGAACTTGCGAAGGAGATGAAGCTCCCTCAGGGAGCTGAACTTCGGCTGTGGTTTCTCCGCGAAAGTGGGTGCGACGGATGAGTTGCAGTTCGATGATGGTAGGTGCGACTCATTGTTACGATGTCAATTATGCAAGATGGGGCCAACGGCAAAAGAGAGGTAGGAGAACTAGGAGAGCGGCTCAGGAGAACCAACCTGAGAACCAACCCGGTTCTTCTTTAACTAGCGGCCCAATGGTTCAGAGAGCAGACTCACCAGGAAGAGGTGATTTGGTAGATCAACTAGCATGAGCTCCAACACAGGAAGCTGAGGTGGAGGGAGCTTCGAATACCAGAAAGTATACAGGAGTAGAAGAAGAATGAGAGGGTGTGAAGAGTGTGAGTTTCATTTGTTTTACCTTTCTGCATTTCCTTTCTGTAAAAACAAACGCTGGGGGAAACTTCGGTGTCACCTGTCTTCCATTTTCTTCAATTCTAGAGACTTTTGTTTACTCTTTGTGCTAACCCATAACAAATTGGTATCAGAGCCATTTCGATCGGGATGGCAGAGACACGTTCTAAGTTGGGTGAGGAACATTGGTGAAAGGTGGATGGCGAACTAAAGGACCTGAAGATAGTGGTCAATTCCCTGTGTTCCCGGATTGACAAAATGGAGCACTTGGGTGAACATATCGAGCGATCTAAACCTAAGCATGAAGAAATAATGTTGGCGTTGAACCAGCTCCTTCAGCCAAAAACAGACGGGAGGCAAAAGCAACCATGTATGCCATCTCAAGGGGAAACGTCTACCTCTCTAGTTTCGATTGATCCCAGGCCTCAGGAGGGTTTCAGACCAGATGTTCCCTAGGTGTAGCGACTTCCTCATTTGGATTTTCTAACATTTTCAGGTAGTGGACCTAGGGAATGGTTAAGAAAGGCTCATAAAGTTTTTGCCATTCATTATGTACTTGAACAAATGTGGATTAGTATGGCTGAGCTGCATCTACAAGATGAAGCTGATGTGTGGTTCGACTGTTTCAATGCTAGCTTTCCACGGGCGAACTAGGATCTGTTTGCGTCAGAATTAACTAGACGCTTTATGGGCGTTACGGCTGAATATACAATTGAAACTTTAAGTAAATTGGTGCAATCGGGCTCGGTAAGAGAGTATATCAAATGCTTTGAGTATTTAAAGTTGCTAGTCCTGCCCACAATGCCAAATATGTCAGAACTTTATTTCATTTCGTTATTCTCCAGTGGACTCAAAGATGAAATTAAGGCTATGGTTAAGATCAATAAACTTTTTTTGTTGTCACATGCCTTTAAAGTGGCTCTGTTACAGGAATCTGCCATGGTAGCCATCCAAAGGGCTTCCCAGCAGCCTAGACAGTTTATGGCTTCAAAATGGCTTGAGAAACCTTGGATAAATGTGGCACAAGCTGGTGAACAACCATCAGAGGTAGATAAGTTATTACAAAAATTTCAAAAAATTTCAACAAGGGATTATCAAACGAAACGTAAGCTAGACCTCTGTTTTAAATGTGATGAAAAATATTATCTAGGGCATATATACAAAAACAGTTCCATGAACTTTATTCTCATTGATTCACAAGAAAATATAACCGAAGGGGAGGATATGTTAGAAGGGGAGCTTGTTTATGATAATGCGGAATTTATGGAAATATCTTTGAATGCTTTGGTGGGGGAACTTTCTCATTCTACTTTCCGCATTTCCAGTTTTATACGTAGCACATGCATTTCCATACTGATTGACAGTGGCAGCAACCATAGTTTTCTGGATAGAGCTGTTGCGCATAAACTTCACTTGCAGATAGATGATACGAGGTGTGATCCTATAACTGTTGTGAATGGTGCTAAGGTCATAAGTCATGCAATTAGAGAACTTGTGGAATGGAAGATGCAGGATCACTATTTCCATTTTGAACTTAGAGCTCTACAGTTGGGTGGTAGTGACATGATATTGGGCATTGATTGGATTAATGCAATCAGCCCCGTTACATTCGACCTGCCACAAGGTTATTTGAGGATTTCTGTTGACTCTTCCCAGTTGATGCTTCCTTTTGTTCAATCTTCAGCTTTATTAGAGGTAGTGTCTCCCAAATCTTTTTCTTCTTGGATTCAATAGCAAGACTATGGAATTGTAGCAGTTCAATCCCTGGCCAGTGAAATATCGGGGAAGAACCAAGCAGTACCAACGGACTTGCTTCCTTTATTGTCACAGTACCAGGACTTATTTGAAGAACCCAAAGGGCTTCCCCATTCCCGCAGCCATGATCATTCCATTCCCTTACTTCAGTCAGCTAAACCATTTTGATTGGCACCATATTGCTGCCCTTATTTTCACAAAGCTGAAATTGAACGGCTGGTACAAGAAATGCTGCAACAAGGTATTATTACTCCAAGCAATAGTCTGTTTGCCTCCCCTGTATTGCTGATAAAAAAAGATGGGTAGTGGCGGTTTTGTGTTGACTACCACCAACTAAATTCCTTAATAGTAAAGGATAAATTTCCCATGCCACTAATTGACGGGCTCATGGATGAACTTCATGGGTCCACAATTTTTTCTAAACTAGATTTACGTGCAGGCTATCATCAGATTCGTGTAAAAGATTCTGAATGTCATGAGACTGCCTTCAAAACCCATCAAGGTTTGTATGAGTTTTGTGTCATGCCGTTTGGGCTAACTAACGCTCCTACTACCTTTCAATCACTAATGAACGACATTTTTAGGCTTTTCTTGCGAAAATTTGTCCTGGTCTTCTTTGACGACATTTTAATATGCAGCACAGACATTTCTTCTCACTATGATCATTTGGCAGTTGTCTTTGTTCTGTTGCAAAACCATACTCTTTTTGTCAAGCGAAGCAAGTGTACATTTGTCCAAGCCCAGATGGCTTATTTAGGTCACATCATCTCATCAAAGGGTGTTTCAGTCGACTCAGACAAAATTGTGGCAATGTCCAACTAGTCAATACCAACCTCTGTGAAACAATTGAGAGGATTCTTGGGGCACACCGGTTATTACAGGGAATTCATTCGTGGCTACGGTAATATTGCACAGCCCGTTACAACTTTGCTTAAAAAGGATGGATTTACTTGGTCGACGGAAGCCACTGCTGCTTTTAATTAGTTGAAAACTGCTATGACTTATGCCCCGGTGTTAGCATTGCCTGATTTCACAATTGCCTTTGTCATTCAAACATATGCTTGATACTATGGCTTAGGAGCTGTTTTAATGCAGCAAGGGAAACCCTTGGCTTTCCTTAGCAAGCCATTCCATAAAAGACACTTGGGCTATTCCATTTATGAGAAGGAACTGTTATTCTTGGTTGTAGCTGTACGCAATGGCGACATTACTTGGAAGGGGCCAAATTTGTGATCCGAACTGACCACCACTCACTCAAGTATCTGTTGGAGCAACGCATCACCATGCCTCTTCAACAGAAGTGGCTAACCAAACTTCTTGGTCTACCGGTATGTCTACAGCATAAACAAGGCCGCTCTAATGTAGTTGCAGATGCCCTCTCTCGTCTCAATCAAGATACATCCTGCTTAGCCATTTCTACTATTCAACCAAGATGGATGCTAGAAATCATGGATAGCTACTCGGATGATTCATGGGCTCAGGCCATTATTGTTGAGCTGCTAGTATGTTGTCCATTGCCAAATCTCTACTCTCTGGTTGATGGAATTCTCCGTTTCAAGGGCAAGCTGGTAGTAGGCTCCTCTGGCAATATTTGGCAAAGATTAATTTCTCACTTGCATGATTCGGTCAATGGAAGTCATTTATGGAATTCAAGCCTCCATCCATAGGGCCAAGCAACATTTTTTCTGGCCTGGTATGGCTCAGGATATTCACCAAATGATTTGGTCATGCAATACTTGCCAAGGTGTAAGCATGAACATACTCATCTGCCTGGTCTCCTTCAACCGTTGCCGATCCCACATCAGCCCTGGACACACATCTATTTAGATTTCATTGAGGGATTGCCTAAATCGGATAAAGCTGATTGTATTCTGGTGGTGGTTGACCGCTTCACCAAGTTTGGCCATTTTATAGCTTTGTCTCACCCATTCTCGGCACAGCTTATCGTCCAAATGTTTTTTGGATAATATTTTCAAGCTCCATTGGATGCCTCAGCAGATTATATCAGACAGGGACAAGATTTTTATTTCGCAATTTTTGACATCTTTGTTTGCAATTATGGGCACCAATTTGGCTTTGTCTTTGGCATACCATCCTAAAACTGATGGGCAAACTGAGAGAGTTAACCAGTGTTTAGAAATGTATCTACGGTGTATGACTCACTCTCACCTGTCCCAGTGGAGTCAGTGGCTACCACAGCAAAATGGTGGTACAACTCCACTCTACGATCGGCCATAAAGATGTCTCCTTTCAAAGCTTTGTATGGCTTCAAACCATCTATGTTGGCTATGGGTCCATATTCTACTTCCGAGATGGAAGCAGCTGATCGTTTCTTGTGTAATCGCCAACAAATGGACAAGATCCTCAAGGAAACCCTTGCCCAAGCTCAAGCTTGCATGAAGTTGTTTGCGGATTGAGGGCAAATTGAGCATTCTTTCAAAGTTGGTGATATGGTCTTCCTGAAGTGACAACCTTATCATCAACTGTCGGTAGCTTTTTGTTCAGCTCACAAGCTGTCCCCAAAATACTTCAGCCTGTTTCAAGTTGTGGAGTGCATCGACGAAGTGGCCTATAAACTGTGTTTGCCAAATTCGGCTTGGATCCACCCTGTCTTCCATGTGTCCCTTCTAAAACAATAGTTGGGGTCCTTAACTGTGTCCAGTCTTTCCTTTCTAGCAGAGTTCTTATCAACCCCTACACAATCACCAAAGGCTATTATGCAAACATGAATGGTGAAGCGCAGTAATACTCCGATTACGCAGTGGCTGGTCTGGTGGGAGCATAAATCTGAGGCCGATGCTACGTGGGTTGATTTGTCCCTCATCATCGAGCACTTTCCATCATTTCAACCTTGGGGACAAGGTGCTATAAGGGGGGATGGCTATTACGACGTCAATTATGCAAGATGGGCCAGCGACAGAAGAGAGGCAGGAGAACCAGGAGAGCGTCTTAGGAGAACCAACCTGAGAACCAAGCCAGTTCTTCTTGAACCAGAGACCCAATGGTTCAGAGAGCAGACTCACTAGGAAGAGGTGGACTGGCAGGTCAACCAGTGTGAGCTCCATCGCGGGAAGCTGAGGTGGAGGGAGCTACGAATACCAGAAAGTATAAAGGAGTAGAAGAAGAATGAGAGGGTGTGAAGAGTGTGAATTTCATTTCTGTTATACCTTTCTGCATTTCCTTTATGTAAGAACAATCGCTGGGGGAAACTCCGGCATCACCTGTCTTCCATTTTCTTCAATTCCAATGACTTTTGTTTACTCTTTGCACTAACCCATAAGACTCATTTGGTGGTGCGAACGACAAGCGTTCGCCCTTGCCTACATGTACAGAATGCAGAATTAGGGCTGAGAATGAAGGACGGTTGGGGCGCAGCTCTAGGGTGACAATCGGACAGCTCGATGGACTTGCGTGGGAGACAAGGGTTGGGAGTGTGTGCTATCTGGTGATTGAAGAGTAATGGAAAAGGCAAAGAGATGGGAGATAGGGTTCTGGAATTCGGCAGAGTGTGAGGGAGAGCTGAGGAGGGAATTCTCTCGGGCTTTCTTCAAGTAACAGAGTCTTTCTCTATTCGATTGTTTATCTACAAGTGTGTTAGGATTAAGGTACTGAATGGACTTTTGGATGTCGAAGCATGTGGATAATGCCTTGTCGCTATTGTTTTGATGATTTCTGTTGTGCACGTTATGCTCTGTGAGTAGTGGGTGTTGGATTGTGCATGGTTGTTTGATTGTTAGCTTTGTACGTTTGGATGTTTTCGTTGGTAGCCATTGACGAGATTTATTTTCTGTTGGTGTGATGACTTTTACTACTGTCATATTGTTCGATTTTGAAACATGAAGATACTCTGCGTTTTGGTATTGATGAACGATTTAACTACTACCTTTCTATTTGGATAAAAGGATAAAAAAAAGTGTGTTCCGTTAGTTTTAGAATTTGTCTCTGGTTGCTTGCTGCGATGTGTTGGTTGTAGAGTGTTATTCTGGAATTGTCACTATTTTTCTAAATGTGAAGTATACTATTAGGTTGGACTATGAAATGCCTTAAATGAAGAAATATTGATACCGGGTTTGAAGGGATATAAATTGTTAGAAATTGGATTAAGTCATTGTACGTTTTCTTGGTAGATAAGTGTTGATGTTTCATGCACTGTTTGGATATTATTGTTGGGCGTTGGTATTGTGGGTCTTTATTTTTTGAGTGGAATTATGTTGGTCTTTGCTATGTGATAAACTTGGTTCATAAGTGCTGTCAATTTAAATTAAACTATTAAGTTGGGTTATATTAATGAAGCAGTTTCATTTAGGAAACTCTAGTAAGCAATGTATAAGGATTAAGGTATAAAAGATGTTGAAATTAATAAGTTTATTAATTGATTAGATTAATGATTAAATGTTATTGAATTGTGAAGGTGCTAACGAGAGAAGAAAATGATAATGAATAAGCGTTGAGCACTTTAAGGAAACGAGGTAAGTGATATGTGTGTGATTTGGTCTTTAAGGCCTTACATCGCAAGAATAGGATATGCACGTTTGACTGCATACAACTTTATGATCATATTTACTATTTTAATAGCATGTCTACAGTTTTACGAGCATGTCTACGTTTTTATAAGCACGTCTACTATTTCATAGCATGTCTACAGCTTTATAGCATGTCTATTTTATGAGCATGTTCTGTGAATCGCATGTTGGCTGTTTATTTATGTTTCCTTAATTATATGTTAGAAATTGTATACATTCATGAGCATCATGCATCACATTTTTAAAGTCTACGAAAATAGTTTTCTTGCACGGTTTTGAAAAGAAAACGGAAAACAAAAAGAAGTACGAATGAACGATTAAGAAAGTTAAAGAAAAATGGATTGGTCCGGATAAGTAATGCCCGGCAACCCAAGTAATAAAAGATGGTTCTTGTGGTCTGGTAGGTCAAGTCTAACACATGAACAAAAGTAAAAGAAAAGATAAAGGTTTCTGTGGTCCGATAGGTCAAGCTCGGCACAGCGACAAAAGAAAAGAAAAGAAAAAGATAAGGAAAAGAATATGAAAAGAGAAATAGATACGGATACGAGACCAGAAACGGAAACAGATACAATAACGGTACAAGCATAGATACCGAAATGAAAATGGGAATAGAAACATAAATGGAAACAGAAACGTGAAAACGAGAAATGAAAATGGATACGGATATAGATATAGAAACGTATGCAAAAATAGACACGAGAACGAATACAAAAATGCGTACGATCACAGATACTGAAATGGATACAGAAATAGGAACGAAAACAGAAACAGAAAGAAAGTACGAAAGTGTTAAAAGATAAAAGATAAAAAGAAAGAAAACAAAAAGAGAAACTACATATGGTTTTAAAATGGCACAACAAATGCATCTAGCATTTAAATTCTATTACTTACTGAGCGTTAGACTCATAGTGTATGACTTGTGATGTAGGTACAAGCACGAGAAAAAAAATGACAAACAGGTTAAGGAGCAGCTAATGAAGGATTTGCATAGGTGAGTCTTATGGTTAGCTAGGTTAATGGTATTAAAGAGAAAAGAAATTTGTAAAAAGTTGTTATTCTTTAAATGAATGATTTATGCTTTTGCTATGAAACGATTTAAAGTCTTCCGCTGTAAATTAAGAAAAAAGATTGTATAAATAAAGTCTTCCGCTATCAATAAAGATTTAAGTAACGAGTTTTAAGTAAAAGGTCTTAATGATTAGGTTTTAAGAAAAATACTCTGATGTTAACTTAAAATGTTTTAATAAAGATTTCAGTTGTTTTATCAAAGTTTTAAATTTCACGCATTTTTAAAAGTAAAAAAAATTGGATCGTTACACCTTGGGCCTGTTTAATAAAATGATAAAGAGTTTTAATGTTTTAAAATCTATATATGGTAAATGAGAAGTACAACATTGGTTTTCTAATAAATGAGAAAGACTTTTTTCGCATGCATTGCATCTAGTCTTGATTTCCTTATTGAGTTAGTCACTCACCCCAAACGATCCCCTCCCATTCTAGGTAAAGACAAAAGCAGCTAGGGATTCAGAGTTAGAGTTCTCTCTTTATTTCCTATTTAGTTTGGAGTATTTTAGATTTATTTCCTCGTGACGATATTATTTGAACTGTATAAACTTATAATTGTTAGTTGGATTTGTTGCATAGTACTTTAAATGATTTATTTTTTCACCGTTATTCTCGTGATCACTATACGAACCTAAGCCCATATCTCTTAGGCCGCGCTCATTATCAAAGTCTTCCACTAACAACCTAGCATTGGGCTGGGTGATCGGGTTCTCTTCGAGGATCGAGTCGCCTGACTCAGTGATTCTATTAGGACCATCTCTGGGTTGTGACTGCTGTAGTAATGGTTGAAGCAAAATGCACAGACTTTTTGGGCTGGTTTTTGCAACTATTGCTTATGGATTTAGACAGTTATTTTTGTAAGGGGTGGACAATCATTTTCATCGACAAAAGTTATGGTGGATTGCTTTTGTAATATATGTTTATGTTATGTGTTGCATATAAATGTTTGCCTTAGCCTGTTCATTTTTGTAGAGTTTGGTGCTAGCTATTTGAGAGTTTTTCAGAGTTAGCAGAATATCGTTTTTGCCTTAAACACTTGTATATAACTTAAAAAAATAGTTTAGAGGCAAGTTGTACAAAGACGTGACGTGAAATGCATCTAGGGCCACAACATCAGTGCACTTTGAGAGCGAGAGAGAGATGTATAAATTATATTTGGAAAATGCGGCGGCACACGTATATTTATAAGGCATCGATTTGAGAATTTTGTTAAACATGCTTTCAGTTCAATCCAAAAGTGCAACATAAGCCTCAACAACTTGAATGAGTCTATCAATACATGCATCCTACTAGCTCGAGACAAACCAATCCTCACTATGTTCGAGAGGATAAGAAAATGCATCATGTTAAGGATAGTTAAGAAAAATGAAAAGAGCCTGATTTGATGGATCTTTTGTGTTCTCATATCAAGAAAAGGCTTGCTAAACTACAACTTACAGCTCAAAATTGGAGTCTAATTTTTATAGGAGCTGTCTAATTTTAGGTCAGCGATTCTAACAAACAGTACATAGTTGATTTGGATAGGTGTACTTGTCCTGTTACCGGTGGGAGTTGCCTGAAATCTCGTATGTGTATGCAATCCTAGGTATGTATTTTATGAGGAGATCAGCTGAGAAATTTGTGCATGAATGCTACCACCGGAAACATACATGAAGATGTACTTGCACTTTGTCTAATCGGTCAATGGACAACTCATGTGGCCTATAATGGACTAGTATCCAATTATGCCACTTTCAATTAAGAGATGTCTAGGAAGGCCTCAAAATAAAAAGTCAGGGATGTTGATGAGTCACATAGCTGGACAATCTTGACCAAGAGAAATGTCAATATGACATATAGTCGGTGTCAGGGTGTGGGCCACAATACCCACATTTGTCAAGGTGGAGGCCCAAATATTGACGAAGCAAGTGGCATCGGCAGATCTAGTGGCAGAAGTAGCAGAGGTTTGAGAGGAAACTTGCAAAACAAATTTATGGTTTTCACGAATGTCGGTATGCAGGTGGGCACATTATTACATTTACGTTTTCAAGTGTTATTGCTGCAAAGGTCGAGTTGTTTTAATGGACATGTTGGTTTTGATTATGTTGTAATACATATTTTCTTCATTTTAACTTGTTGTAATGAATATGTTGATTAAATTGTTGTAATAGAAATGTTATTTATATTGTTGTAATGAACATGTTGAATATGTTAAATTGTTGTAATGAATAAATACACCAAGTCAGTATACAAATACACATTTCATTTCTCATTTCAGAAAATACAAATACACATTTCATTTCATTTAAAAAGTTTCACAACTAATTCACCAAGTCAATGTATAATTATTAACAAAGTTTCAATATACAATTAACCAATAACCCTACATATCAACTACATATGTCGCCGCCTTGTTGCAAGATTTCCTCTGTAAATTAGATCGAGTAAGTGGGGTTTATGTATACATTGAGACATTTGCCCGTACAAGGGATCCCCATCTGGTAGATTTGCGTGTGGGTGGAAGTTGATCTCCCTACAATCTTGGAGCAGCCCTAAACTCCCACTAGGACAATAAAATATGCTATGCGGGCTGAAATGGAAATGGAAAAATCATCACATAAGTGGAAAGCAATATAAATCTACACAAGTGAAAAGATATACATCTCTTTATTTGTTGGCGCTATGACAATTGTAATTACTTCAGGAAGCAATGCCTGGTATGAGTAGTAAGTGTGTAGGTCAACGAATGACAAACATGATTATGATAGGTGTCTGAAAAGTAAACTATGTGTTAGAACTGTTCAAACATGAAGTACAACAAAATCAAGAAGTTTACTTACAAGAATCCAATCGTAATAAGCAATCTTTCCATTTGAATGACGAAATATTCATTTTCATTCAACATATTACACTACATACAAAGAATGCAAAGATGAGAAATAAATTACAATATTGAACTCCTTAATTGAACAAAATGAAATGCTCATTGTATTTTTGGTTGATTCTTGCTTTGGGATGATGAAAGTAGTGATGAGATACCCATCGCTTCTGAAAATGAAAACATGAAGCAAATTATCCTTAGCATAAAGTCCAAAACACGTAATGCCAGAAAATAAAATAGTTTGCGACCGTAACCCCTGCAAGAATATCACATGTCCCTAGGTTTTTCTTTGTATTTTCACGAACCATGTTGAAGAGAATCTCCATCAGGTCTATTGTCTAAAATGATAATTTTCAAACCGTCAGACTAATAAGGCATGAATAATTGCAGACACGATGATAACTAAATTAAAGACTTACCATGCGCAAAGTTTGAAGTGGATGTTGTATTCCACAGGAGTGTCAACGAAAATGAACGAAACAAACCATAAACCACGAGGTCGCCAACACGCGAAAAACCTCACAAGAAATAACCCCACAACCTGGGTCTCAGATTTCCCAAATTTGACACAGATCTCCAGAGCAACATGGGCAAGATCAACGCAGAGGTCAAAAGTAAGTCATAGGAAAACTAGATTTCCTAGTAGAGGGATATGCCGCCAGTCCATTGGGAAGTGCAACTTACGTTACCAGTCAATCAACAACATGGAAGCTAGCCCAACGATAACACCACTTAACCGACCAGTCGAAATTGCCACCTGGCTTCAACTCAACGACCACCCACACCACTCCCAAGAAGGAAGCGACTGACAGGACGTGGAAAAAGAAAAGAAAACAACGTCCCACTACCCAACGAAGCAAGAGACCTTACCAAATAATGGTCAACAACAACTCTCATTCCAAGAGAGGTCATGGAAGGATCCAAAATACACTGTCCTACCGAAGCGACTAACACGACGTGTAACCTAGAGAAAAGAAAACAACGTCCCACTACCCAACGAAGCAAGAGACCTTACCAAATAATGGTCAACAACAACTCTCATTCCAAGAGAGGTCATGGAAGGATCCAAAATACACTGTCCTACCGAAGCGACTAACACGACGTGGAACCTAGAGAAAAGAAAACAACATCCCACTACCCAACGAAGCAAGAGACCTTACCAAATGAGGGTCAACAATAACTCTCATTCCAAGAGAGGTATTCGAAGGATCCAAAACACACTGTTCAACCGAAGGAACAAACTAGAGCACAAGAAATTGACATCAATTGAAACGACTCGAGAACCACGAACACCATAAGCATCTCAACACGAAAAACAACGGTGTTGAGTATCAACGGGTTTCCACAGCCCACTGATGCACTCAACACAAGGAAAGAACAACGGAGACAGAACACAGTCTACCTGAACCGAACGACCTCCAAATAGATCAGCAAAGAGCGGAATCAAACCACTATGATCCCTAACATACCAAAGCGCAGAAATTCTAAAATATGACAAAGAAGCCAAAGAAAACAGTTTCAAGACAAGTGATTTAGAATGCGTCTGACCAAGAACATTATCGTCCCATTCGTTAGACTTCTCGCATAAGACAAGCGTGACACTCACAAAAGACGAGCGCGTGACCCATGCGACTGCACCCGCTCGTACAAAAGTGAATTTAAAACACACCACCCTAGCAGAGGAACAGATTAGAACGAGAAAAAAAAACTGACATGGACCAAAACGAGTCGAAACTAATAACATCAAAAAAGCTCATTGCAAGAGAAAAAACAACGTTAAGTATCTATGGGGTTCTCACAAACCACCTATACAACCAACACTAGAGGCAAAACAACGAAAACAAAAAAAGACTATCCTCGAAATCGAACAGTTTTCCAGTAGAACGACTGGGTACAAGGATCGAAATGCTAAGATCCTCTAATATCAAAGGTATAAGAACCCTAAAGCAAGAAGAAAACTATGAAAACGATTCCAAAGCAAACATTAGGATTTTGACTAACCAAAAGTATTTTTGTCCTATTAGTCAAACTCCAACTTGCATAACGGATGTGACGGTCATAACAAGCAAACGAGTGACCATCATGAAAACATGACTCATTTCTAAGCAAAGACACAACAAGCCTTGGTCAAGAAAGCCTTCGCTGCAGTTTCCAAAAAAACCCATCGAACGACTATAATTCCAAAACCAAGTATTTCTAATAACCTACGCAAAGATCTACACTAACGCGAGAACGCACATAAATAAGGCTCATTCAGAGACTTTAACCAAGAGTCTCTGAACCACGAAAACGGATACAACACGCAACCGATCTAGAGTACATGAACCAAAGTCCCAACCCAGACTAATGATTTCCAAACAAACAAGACAAGCTCAGGAACCCATTAGGAACTAAGACGTGAACAACATTTCAGGGCAAAAGATTTAAACATAAACTCACAGATGCCCACACGAAGAGGGACTAACAGAGAGGATCGCAAACCCAGATGTTTGATTTGAATTTAGAACCACACAGGCCCACACACAAGAAGGAACTCATGCGAGTTCATAACTTGTAATCCAAAATAATTTCTCTTATCGATCCAAAAAGCATACCCAACACTAAAGTTGATAGGAAAAAGACGGATCATCATCCAACAGACGACCCTAAGATGCCTTCCTAGCAACATCTTGACTCATTTAAAAAAACTTGACTAGGTGTTGGACAATTCCATGCACAGTAGACACACGACTGAAACATTACACTATCAATTTTTCAAGTGATCACTCCTAGGAAAAATGGAACTTTGTGCTCTAATACCATAAAATTCTGTCACGACTCAGAGGCGGGTTTAACAGAATCGCCAGGTCAGGTGACTGGATCCTCGTAGAGGACCCTGTTACCCAACCCAAGGTGTAAGAGAAACGAAAGTCTTACCAAGAAATTAAGTCAAACTCAAATCACATGGGTTGGGATCAACAGAGTGATCAACTAATATATGATAGTATAATAAATACAAAAGAAAGTATTGTGCAGGAATTAAACTTAACAACACCAAAACTACAATCCCAACATACTAGAACAGAGAGATTAAATAGACAAACATCCACCCATCCATGGAAAGATCGATACACCCACCAGTGGGATATCGGCAATGCCCCATGACGACGCATGCATATCCCATGCACCGAGCCTACAGTCTAACCTAGGAAAAATAGAGTCTAAGGGGTGACAAACTCATTAGAGAAGTCGATACTAAATGCAATGCATGCTAAAAACTGTTTTTCTCATCTTTTTAAAAAATATTTCATGCTTCTCATCTATCGTACATGGATTTTAAATCGTTAAAACCTCTTTATTTTTTTATTAAACCGGCCCATGGCCCTCGATATGATTTATTTAAGGTTTTAGTTATTTACAAATTTTTTTTTAAATTTGTCTTTTTGTTGATCCCAAACTATAAGATTTATGTTATTAATTTTCTTACAATGTATGAATTAAGTTTATGATTCTCGATTTCCAGAACCATTGTCACGAGGAATTGAGAGAGAGAGAGAAAAGCTAAGTATTGAGACAAAGGATTTCACGATTTAGGTTAATTTGAATTTTATGTATCACTTTACTATTGAAGTCATAAACAATGCATTGCATACCTTGGAAGAAACATTATCATAGGATTTATACACATTTTTTATAATGTTGAACAATAGTCGTGATGATTTCTTGCTACTCATGACAACTTCTAGCTCGAGCAGCTCCAGTATCTCTTGCTCATAGCCATTCATGATATTTAGAATATCAAAATACGATCAAGTTGAATTCAAAACTGCGGTCCAGTTTAATTTCTCTTACGTTGCCTTTGACCATAAGATTGGTCAACTAAATGTTTGGTTCATATTGGTCGAAGAGTCTACCAATATATTTTTGATAACTTGAATATGCTTGCGTAAGTAAAAACAAGGTCACGTGACAAAATCAAATCTGTAAAGGCCTTTATTACAAAATTGTATCAATAAGAATCAAACCAAAACTATGTTTAATCTAAGACAATCCGATGAGTATCATACCCAAAATATAATAATGAAATTTCGAGCTAAAAAATTTAGCAAAAATGACATCTAAGGCATTATGTCACCTAAAATACCATTTATAGCTATTGGCATAAAGAATGAAAAGATTTCAAATTCAAATAGAAATTCCCTCTCAAATTAAAATTCTTCAAAATTGAGTTCATTGTCGAAAGCCCTAACCAAGAGAAAGCGAGCGACAAAAGGGGAACTCAAAAACTATAATTTAAAATTGACTAAAGATGCTAAAACTACACAGCCAAGCTCTACCCACTATCTTTCATGAATATCTATTGTATTTACAATGCCTTTCCTAGGTGTTAAGTGACTTAGAAAGCATACCTTCCCTGATCCATAACTTGACATCACAGAGGTCTATGCCAAGAGTTGAGTGGATAAGGATGTTGAGGACCTCTAAAATAATTACCAGCTCCTACATTGAATCCATCATAACTGAATTGTGCATGTCTCTCAGAAGACACTTGCCGGTTGTCGTATTGCCAAGGCATTGAATTTCTGTCTTGGACTTGAGGTAACTCTGGAAATCTAGCAGGTCCAACAATTGTTCTTTGACGCTTCTTACCCTGTTTATACAGTGGGTTGTTGGTAAAATGGACAATTTTAGGTTTCATTTCGGGCTGATTTTGTCCTTTAGATTTGGTTGGAGGAGCTATTATTTGACTCTTCAAAACAGGAACATCGCTGGCTGGTTTTTCATCGTCTTTCATTGGCAATGCAGTCTCGGTTGAAGGGCCTATTGCAAAATTTTCAGGGTTGGCCTTCATGTTTTGCAGAAGAGGAATGCGTATTTGAAGATCCTTTGTTGGGAATTCGGATTCGAGGTTGCAATCAGTAATGCATTGAATCACGTCCCTCAGAGCAGTTATCTCCTTATCCAACACTGCAGCCTGTAATAGAGGAAAACAATATTGTCAAACATGCCATGCTAGCAAACCATTTAGGAGAAATTATTCAATATATTATATTCAATGAAATTGTCTGTAACGTTCTCAGTTTTTCAAGTCCAATATTGTCCGCTTTAGGTTGAAATTTGCATTGTCTTGTTCTTGAAGTTAGCGCAAAACGTGTTGAACTAGATAAAGAAGAGAACTTTACTTATAAACTATGCATTTTTCACTCTCCAAGTGATATGAGATTGTGCACCCTTACTGGTATAGACTTTAGACTCTCACTTGAGTTATCATTACCTTCATAAGGCAGACTGACACAATCTCCCACCTTAGGGGCCTGACGTCCCCGTCGAACACATTTCCGATTAGCCTTTGACTTTGATATCATTTGTAAAGTCTTCAGTTCTCTCAGTACAAAATTATATGTTTTTATCTAAAACCCGTAATAGTTTTGTTATTTGGTTTAGCCAAAAATACATTTTACTAAGTAAGAAAGAAAACCTTATTTATAAACCATGTATTTTTCACTCTCCCAAGTAACGTATGATTGTATATCCCTACTGGTATGAGTCAGACTCTCACTTGGGTTACCTTTGCTTTCACATAGCGAGCTACCACACTATCGTACCACAACATGACACGTGTACACTTTATACTCAAAAGTACATTTTTTCTTTTATTATAAAAAAAAATACACAAGTTGTGATATATTCTAAATATACCAGCCTCGTCAAGGTAGCTATTCCTAATAATTTCTCTAAGGCAATACCAACATGGAACAATTACTAGCATGAAAGACTTGACTCAAAGGAGAGTTATACTACAAAAATAAGAAGTGACACGTCAAATGTCGAATGTTTAGAAGAATACCCTTTCTTCCATTGTGTGCTTTCTGCGGCGTTCTCTTTTAGATAAAGTCCTAGCACTTGTCACATAGTCTTTTAAGATTTGTACAGGTTGAAACTTGTCGAACAATTTGAATGCAGAAATAACTTTAATAGCCTTCAAAACTTGATGACTTGAAATAAGATCTTGAATAAGATCATCTACAACACCAAAAACAAAATTTCAGAGAAGCCAACCAAAACAAATTTTAATAACGTCACTGGAAACTATTGCAGGAATAAACTCACTAGAAAGGAATCAAAAGCAAAATGACACGAGCATAACTTAAATTTAGGAACGACCGTGTTAAAATGCCAAACTTATTTCAAAAGCGGAGACCACAAAGTTCTGGCTAGGAACCAAGAAAACATACTTTGTTATAATAATTTGAGATCAATTTCATCAAAAAAAAGTTTCTTTGTAAAAATCTTTGTCATCTACAACGATGTCTCCACTTGATATGGACTCTTTTCTGAAATTCTCACCACATACTTGAAGACATTTTTTGTCCAAGTTGAAACACACTGGTCCTTAGAGTTGGAAATGGAGTTCCCTAGGACCATTTAGGATTGGTAGACTAGATAGAGAAATAACAATACTTTCCAGATCTCACGAGAAAAATAGAAGTTTCATGTCAATTTCAAATTAGAATAATTTTACAATCATACAAAGAGAGTTGACTGAAAAAAAATGTTGACGAAACTTACCAAAAATCTGGTGTGTAAACCTGAGCAATTGGAACAATTCTGGAGCCTTTTTATGCAGCACTACAATCTCAAAAAACTTCAAAATTTCTTCTTTCTTGAATGAAGAAATCAATCCATACGTAGCCAGAAATTGCAATAAACTCACTAATGAATCCTCATGTTGACTTGTCATCTTCGCTCTCCACTCAACTGCCAGTTTCATCGCTTCCTCTTTTACTGGAGGGCCAATATTAGGTGACATTTTGGCCAATTGCTCCAGCATGTAACTCCTCGGGACACATTCTTCAATATCACTGTCTCCCTTCTTCCACTGTTGAGAAAAATACCCTTGAAACACATCCAAAACAAGCTTTGCTGGATCCGATGACATTTGAAGAGTAGCCAAAATTTCATGGGGCGTCAAATCATGCGCAGACTTGGTACTCAACTCTTTTTTTACAAGTACAGAGTTAAAGGCAGTGTTTGCCTGCAAAGCTTCAAGGTCCTCCATTTTGACCGAGTGAAAAGTGGCACTTACTGCTCGAGGGACAAGGTAAATATGTCAGGCAGCTAAAAGGAAACCCTTGTTATGTAGTTGAATATTATGATATAGATATTATATAGACATAGATATTATTCACCAGTCCGCAGAAACTAAGATGATCCCTACGGATCCAAATGTGTATATTTTATGTAGAATACAAGGAATGTAAAAGAAGTATGATTGCATATCTACTTAACAAATCTTTCCTCAATTTGTCAAAAAGATTGAGCAAGATCAATCTCTATAGAAAATTGAACTGTTACTTAATCCAAAAGGGGAGGTTCATTGATTTATGATTATTCCTAGGTAAATCTGGGAGAGCTGAAATCAATCACACACTTCTATCTTCCAAACCTCAAGTGTTGAATACTGATAATGTGCATCTCCAAATATCCAATGTACATGTCTTTTGTTTAAAATCATTTGTGTTGAAGATCTAGTAAACAAGTTCTATCTGCCTTACAGAAAATATGCTAGTTCTCATGTTCATGGATTTGAGCTCCACTTAATACTAATCCATAAGAACCCAATCAACTTTAATTCTTCATGGACATTATTATTTACCCTAAAATACTTACATAACTTTAAGGAATTCAATTAGTGACTATTAAATACAAATTTAAACAACAAACTGAAACAAAATTTACACAAACTTCCCAAGAGATCTTTCAGATCATCTCCAATCATCTCAATACAATAATGTCCGCATTTGGCTGAATCCCGCACAGTTTTAATATTGAGATTAACCCAAAATGTATTGTACTAAATAGGTAGATAACTCTACTTATAAACTATGTGTTTTTATTCTTCAAAGCGATATGAGATTGTATACCCCCACTAGTATGGGTCAGACTCTCACTTAGATCATTTTTGCCTTTACAGGATGAGCTACCACAATCTCTCCCCCTTTGGCAGTTTGATGTCCTCATCGGCCATACTTCCGATTAAACTTTGACTGTAATACCATTTTGTAATGTCTTTAGTCTTCCCAGTACAATATTGTCTGCTTTGAACCGAAACTCACTATTTAATTCTTGATAATAGCCCAAAATGCATTGTAATATGTATGGAAAAGAACTCTACTTATAAACTATGCGTTTTTCACTTTTCCAAACGATATGAGAGTGCCACTTGTATGAGTCAAACCCTTACTTGACTCATCCTTACCTTTATAGGATGGGTTGCTACAAACACGTCTACAAAGAATATATGTGGAAGAGTGCCAATGAAAATTTCTCCAACAACACCCTTAACATGAATTATGTAGGTGTTTGTACATAATCTATATAAACAACAAGGATTTCATTTTAATCTAAATATATACATATCCAACTATATCTTGCATGTCAGGTCTATAACATCCCCTAGTATAATATTGTCCACTTTAGGTCGAGACCTGCATGATTTTGTTCTTGCAATTAGTCCAAAATGTGTTGTACTAGATATGAAGGAAAACCCTATTAATAAACCATGTATTTTCCACTCTCCCAAGCAATATGAGATTGTGCACCCCCACTAATATGGGTCAAACCCTCACATGGGTCATCTTGACCTTCACAAGGCGAGCAACCACAATTTCCCCATTTGGGAACCTGACGTCCTCATCAACCACACTTTCAGTTGGACTATGGCTCCGATACCATTTGTAACGTTCCTCCGTTCTCCCAGTACAATATTATCCGTTTTGGGCTAAAACCCGCATGGTTTTGTTCTTGAGGTTAGACTAAAACGCGTTGTATTAGATAGGAAGAATAACTCTACTTATAAACCATGCATTTTCCACTCACCCAAGTGATGTGGGATTGTGCATCCCCACTGATATAGGTTAGACCTTCACGTGGGTCATCCTGGCCTTCACAGAGCGGGCTGCCACAATTCCTCCCTTAGGGATCCAACATTCTCGTCGACCACACTTTCGGTTGAACTTTGGTTCTAATACCATTCGTAACATTCTCTATTACTTCAAGTACAATATTGTTTGTTTTAAGCCGAAGCTCGCAAAATATTGTTATTGGGATTAGCGCGAGACGTGTTGTACTAGATAAGAAGAAGAACTCTACTTATAAACCATACATTTTCTACTCTCTCAAGCGATGTAGGATTGTGGCAGCATGCCTTGTGAATGCCAAGATAGTTC
Source organism: Begonia loranthoides (assembly GCA_022433065.1). NCBI lineage: Eukaryota > Viridiplantae > Streptophyta > Magnoliopsida > Cucurbitales > Begoniaceae > Begonia > Begonia loranthoides. Next base: position 8,890,293 of record CM039485.1, read on the forward strand.
ATGTAAGGGTCCGACCCATATCAGTAGGGGTACATAATTCCACATTGTTTAGAAGAGTAGAAAATGTATGGTTTATAAGTAAGGTTCTCCTTCTTATCTAGTACAACGTGCTTTAGGCTAACCCTAAGAATAAAACCGTGTGGCCTTCGGCCCAAAGCGGATAATATTGTACTGGAAGGATTAGGGGAACGTTATAGTATTCTTTTGCCTAATACTAACAAATATAGAATAATATATCTGGACATAACAGGTGGCATTTAGGATAAACAACCCAAAATGGAGTATCCTTGCTTTCTAAAGCTATTAATTGTCTATCAAGTTAAGTGGGAAACCATCTTAGAGTAACTAACTAACTTGTTAGCGAAAACATCCCAGCTAAGCTAGTCTAAAAGGTATATTTTAAAATAATGTCACAATCTTCATAGAAATTCAAATGCTGGAAGATGCAGAGAAGAGATGAAATACCAAGAGCTTACTTGGTGATATAGCAGTAATACCAAGAGCCTGCTGTAAGTATGCAGCTTGCTTACAATCAGAAAGAGAATTCAAAAGACTTTGCAGCTCTTCCAAATTGAATGAAGATGCCAATCCATAGTTCGCTAATAAGTGCAAGAATCCCAACACCTCTAAAGAATTTTCGATTGTCGATTTCATTTTAGTTTTCCATTCATTGGCCATCTTTAATGCCTCTGTTTTAACTGGAGCCGTGATCTGTGCCGGGACCCTCATTAATTCTGCTAACAAAATAAAACAACTCCTCTTAGTAAGATTCCCATCGTATTCCATATCTCCAATCCTCATATTTGAAGGGTAAAACCATCTCATTGCATCTAGAACCATTTTGGCAGGGAATGATGATGTTTGAAGAGCATTTGCAACTTCCATACGGATGAAATCATGCATCTTCAGATGCTCACACAAGAGACTCACTAACCTATCTCCATCCATGGTCTCACTAGACTTAGTACCTGCTGAAAAAGGTACAATGGCATTGCTGCTAGGAGAACAATTATTTTGCAGATTCTTCCCTTTCGAAGAAGTATAACGAGCATTCTCTCTTAAATTTGCTTCTTTGGGGCCTTTCTCCATTGACGCTCTAAACAAATCAAGTTTCTTTTCTTTTTCTTCGAGTTCCTTCACCCTGGTTTTAAACTGTTTCTCCTTCTCTAGAAGATTCTTGCATTCTTCGTCTATTGAATTCTTAAGTAATTCAAAATTCTTTGCCTTTGATTCAATGTCTGCCAGACGCTTGTTGGATAATTCTAATGAGCAATTGATAACTCGTTCCTTCTCAGCAAGGTCCTCACTCTGTCTCTTAAATTCTTGTTCTTTCATTTCAAATTTTTGTGACTGCCCTTCTACAGATAATTTTAGCGCACCATAGTGTTTCTCTTTCAATTGAAGTTCATGGAGGCACTTCTTCGCCATCTCCTGGATTGAATTATTTTCCTTCTCCTTCAACACTAAATCACTTGCATATTCATGAACAGATTCTTTTGCTGAATCCAGGACAGAACTTTTCAAAACTGAATTTTGTAACAAACCAAGCTGTTCCCTTATTAATTCAAGCTCCTTCTCGCTGTCATTAATCAGGCTTTGGGTTGACTGGAGTTGTTCTTCTTTCATGTCAAGTTCTCTTTTTTGTTCCTCGGCACGCCTATGCATGATATTGAAGTCTCTTTCTTTGATCTTAGTTTCCTCGGTATATTTCTTCAACTTTCCATCCATTAGTTGAAGTTCTTTCTCTTTAGAGTCAAGCTCTTTAGCACACTTCTTAATGTTAATGTCTATGAAATCTAATCTCTTCTCTTTCCATTTAGCTGCTATTTTACTTTCAATCGACTCTAGCTCCATCCCTTTCAATTTGAGTTCCACAGAACGTTCTTTAATTTCATTTAGAATAGTATCATACAGTTTCTCTTTGGATTGGAGCTCTTCGTTGTGTTCTTCGATCAATGTTTTCACTGATACGACCTGTTTTTCCATCAGGTTAAGATCCTTAGAACGGTCTTCGATTGACTCTGCCATTCTTCCTAAACCTTTCTCTTTCAACTCAAATTCCTTTTCAGAATCTTCAATTCTTTTCTTAATCATGCACAATACATTCTCTTTTACTACAATTTCCTTCCCATAATCCTCAATTTTCATACTCATCAAATTCAAATCCCTCTCCTTCAATTCGATTTCCTTCAACACCGCACGAACTCTTTCTTTCGCCAACAACAGTTCTCTATCTTTCAATCTAACTTCCTCATTGTACTTTTCAACCAAACCTCTCGCCACACCTAATTCCCTCTCCTTCAAAGCAAGTTCTTCAGAGAATTTCGAAATAGAATTCTGCAACGAAACCAGCTGCTCCTCCTTCAAACTGACTCTCCTCTCCCGCACTTCAAGTTCTTCAGAAAAAGCACGCATCACCTTCCGCGTCGAATCGTAGTGCTCCTCCAAATCCTTCCACTGCAAACTGAGCAACAAAAACGCAGAAGCTTGAGATTCCAACTGCTGGTAGGCCTTGCCCAAATGCCCCTGCTTCAACTCAGCAAGTTTCAAAGTGGAAACAAGCTGATCCATTAGAACACTGCAATTCAAAGAAAGCCGAGAAGTAGTGATAATGAGAGAAAAAGTGGTTGCATGCAGACGCAAAACAAACACCCTAAGCCAAGAATCTTCCGCCGAGAACCGCCATTACAGTTTCAGAGTTCAAGCCCTAAAACCGCTTTCGCGCATTCTCGACTTCGTTCATAAATTGGTGCGGGAAGGTAAGCGCTGATTAGAAACCGACTCGGATCACCTTCCATAAAGTTGAAAAACGTTTGAATCAAAATATTGAAAAATATCCTTCTTTTTCAATAATCCACTGCCTATTTTGGTAAATTCACTTTTATTTCTTACTATTTTTCAAAAAAGCAAACTTAATTAACAAGGTAACAAAAACAAATAATGGAATAATGACTACATAAATATTAAATTTTTTTTGTAATAAATAAATTATTGGGGAATAAAAAATGAATATGACAAATATTACTATTATATTTTTTGTTTTGAAAAATATATTTTCTTTTTTCATAACAAAAAATATATTTTCTGTAATAAAAAATTATTTAATTTTTAGTACAATATTAATTAAATTATTAATTAATTATTGAAATATTAGTCTAATTTGAAAATTAATTATGAGGTAAATAATTATAAGATAAAATTAAGAGATAAATTAATTATCAAGTAATTAATGATAAGTTGAACTTAATTGTCAAATTAATTAATAATTTAATTTAGGAAAAATGACCAACCAATCATTGTACTTTGCGATCAATGACAAGTCAACTACTAACCACTGAATTATGAAAAAAGTTACCGTTAACATTGTTGTCACGTTTGTTGTTAAATGCTTTGATTTCGATCTGCGGCGAATTGTGTACTAATCGGCTGCGGATCAATATTTTTTAAAATAAAACTCAATAATGTCATCGATCGGCAGAGGATCGTCGTTGATCCGCAGCAGATTGACCACGATCCTCTGCGAATCGACCATGATCTGCTGCGGATCATCGTGTCTCGTCCTAGAGAAACGGTAAATCTTTGCAAATCGATAATTCTCCTCATTTTCAACGATTTTAGACGCTTGCGGACTTGTTTTGCATCATTTTTTCACGATGTATAGTTAGGAGAGATCGGTTTTGTCATTCAATGCATATCAGAGCAGTTTCAGGCAGGAAAAAAATGAGATCGTTTACTCGAAAATTTTGGAAGACCATAACTTTGTGCTCAGTTGACCGATTTGGACGAATTTTTTTTTTGATTTCGCATAAATTTTTGAGATCTACATGCTAAAAAGATGCCAAAGGTAGCTTGTCTCACTTTCGAGGGCTAAAAATGTTTCTAAGTCCTCCAATTTCCCTTACACAATTCAAAATCGTGAAGCTCTGTGCGTTCAGATGACGTTTTCTCCCTGCTGCGGCGAGTGTTTTTTGCACAAGTCACGTTGATCTTCTCCTAATACACATGTGCGCCACGTCTCTAAAAATGACATTGTATCATGGTGTCTGCAGATAGCATTTTCATGGTGAAGTAAGGTGTTGCGAAATCTAGGCAAATGAGAGAGGAAAGCGAAAAGATGAAACGATCTCATTTTTTTCCTACCTGAATCTACTATGATAAGCATCGAATGACAAAACAGATGTTTCCTACCTATGCATCATGAAAAGACGATGAAAACGAGTCCTAAAGCGTCCAAAATCGTTAAAAATGGAGAGAATTATCGATCTACAAAGATTCACCATTTCCCTAAATGAAATAAAGAAATTTTCTTCTTATCAATCCATTGCGGATTGTGGTCAATCCACCACGGATCGTGGTCAATCCTCCACGGATCGTGGTCAATCCGTCACCAATCGTGGTCAATTCGTGGTTGATTACTACAGGATCCGTCGTGAATCAAAGAGTTTAACGGCAAACATGACAGCGATGTTAGCGGCGACTTTTTTTCATATATCAGTGGTTAATTTGTTAGCAAAAATAGTTTAGTGGTTGACTTGTCATTGACTGCAAATTACGATGGTTGGTTTCTCATTTTTCCTTTAATTTATTTTGATATTAATTACCAAATTTGTAATATCCCGATTCTTATATCGGAAATTAAAATTTCTAAATTTGAAAAATAATTGGGAATATTTGAATTAGTCAAATAAATTATTGGGATATTATTCATGACGTTGCTAAGGACGTAATTAAATTATTGAAATAATAAAGTGGGATTAATATATATAGAAGATTGAGTTTATTATTAAATGGAGATTAATTATTAAATTAAGGATTATTATTATATTGGGAATTAAGTTAAATTAATTGAGAGGATTATTATTATATTGAGAATTAAGTTATGTTAATTGAAGGAAAAGAAAGAAAGGAAATGAGAGGGAAGGCTGAGAGGAGAAAACGAGAGAGGGCCGAGAGAGAAGTGGACGATCGGGGAGGCGACTGCGCCGCGACAGACTCTGGCGATGGCTCGGGTGCGGCGTGCGACTCTGGGCTCGATGTGCTGCTGGCGGCGTTTGGCGAATGGTAACGAACGGCGTGACGAACGGCGAACGTGCGGGCTAGGTTACGGCACGGGTTCGTTCGGTCCGTTTGAAATCACGATTTGGACTGCGATTTCCGACCAAGGTAAGCGTCTCTGCTGGTTTATGCATATCATTTGGTATTCTGATCTCTTGGAAGAATTGTTTGAATTCGGTGCTGCGAGGTATTGGACGCGAACTGATTGGGCAGGGGATTTGTCACGTGACCGGTTCTGTGGTTTCCACATTGAACCAACTTTTTCTTCTGGCTGACCTGGCTTCTCCTTCTCTAGAAAGGATAGCAATTTCCAGCATGGAGTTTGGTCATTGGACCACCTCCCTCGAATTGGGTGATCTTTCCATCAGCTTGGCGTCATTGGTATTCCTCTTCCCTGTCTATAAATTTGGCAGTGAGATTGGAGTTGAGGGCCGAAGAGAAGGAAAGGTGACAGTTACGTGTGCTGAAGGATGAAGTGGCCGAGTGTCTCCCTGGAATTGTGAAGCTGTGAAGCTACTGAGTTTTCCCTCGGGTCTGCTCCTGTCTTCTGGTAAGGGAGATGTTCTAGGTTGAATTTATGTTATGTCTATTAAAATGAAAATTTGCTATTGGTTATGTTGTTTTTGTTTAAGGATGATATTGTTGTGACGGATGATTGGTTTTGCAGAGAATAAGAATAATGTCTTGTTTTGCACTTGGATTGTTGCCTATAATGTTCAATTTTCGGTTCTGTACGTAGCTTCTATTGTTAGATGACATGCTGCAAGTGGTTGGATTCAATGAATTAATTCATGTTCTGTAATTCTTGGAATGTCAATAGATTAGGATTGGTTTTGATATTAAGGAATGAGTGTTGTGTTGTTTGGATTCTGAATGTTAATTCGAAGTGATGCATAACTGTTGAAATTGACTATTGTGGTCTAAAAGGGGGAGTTGTGCTATATTCAAGGGTTGTTCTGTGTGCACTTTTAGTGTATGTAGGATGATTTTGTTTGGGTGATAACCTGTTGAACTTGATTTACATGCATGGATTTGTTGATTTAGTTTAGTGAATACTCCATTATGGGTTAATGGTTAGGATATTGACATTGAAGGAAAAGAAATACATATGTTCTGGAAATAATAGTTGTTTTGTTGAAGTAAAGACGCGGTGAACGTTGGATCAATATTTTGTTACTCGAATTAATAGTCTAAAATGTTTAGTTGATGGATATAAGAAGTTGTTAGGTTTGACTCTATGTTGGCATTAAATGGTTCTCTACTTTTCTATGACAAATATGAGTTTTGTAAAGTTAACTTATTATGACACATTGATGGAATGAGCAACATTGTGGGTTAATACTATTCTGTTATATATATGAAAGTCTTGGAATTAGTATTTCGTTATTAGGAAATGAAAATGGGATTTATTAAGCGTTAACGTTTAGGAGATTGTTATTAATGCATAGTTGTTATGATTTTAAAGGTACAAAGAAGAGAAAAGAAACAGAAGTGCGCTATGGACGCCAGGTAAGTTGACTGTGCTTTGGTCTTCGGACCCTACATCGCAAGAATTATGATTGCATGCTGTATGTTTACTAGATTTAGGTTCTTTTAATGATGTGTTTATTCATATTATCATGTAGGACTGTTTTTAGGCACGAGCATATTGTATGTCATCCTAAAATATATGTAAATAGGCATGTGAGGGTTCGGGAGGATTGGGAATGGTTGTCGTGGTGACAACCCTATTGGAGTTCCTACTCCCACTAAGGAGCGGTGAGGTACGGTTAAGCCACGAGAATCCTAAGATTCTCAATTCTCTTGTTCTGAAATCCCCAATATCTTCAACAAAAGTGTATGGGTATGGCTCGTGGTGACACCCCGATTGGTGTGTTTCTCAGTCGGAAATACGGTTAAGCCACGAGACCTAGACTTATCCATCGCCCCGACTAACAGATGAGATACGGATCTTCTCTGTAATGCATCGTGTGATCATGCATCATATGTATTACACTTAGTCTATCACTTACTGAGCAATAGACTCATTAGTTTAGGTCTTGTGATGTAGGTACGTACGTGAAGCAGAAGAATAAGTTAAAGATAGTTGATGAAGGATTTGCACGGGTGGATCTTGTGGCTGGTTGGGCTAAAGAGTTTTAAAAGGGAATTCATTTGTAAAAATGGTTTGTAAATTAATTACTATTATTTAATGCTTTGTTTTACTTCCGCTGTGTTTTATGAAAATGATTTTATTACTTCTTCTACAGTTGATAAATGTTTTAAGTAAAGAATTTTAACGCTCGGGTTTTATAAAGAAAAGTCTTACTCTGATTTTGTAAAAGAAAAAGTTTTAAATTTACACGATTTTCAAAGTAAATAAAAATCGGGTCGTTACAAAATTAATTTAAACTTATAATTAATTATGTGATAATTAATTTGGTAATGAATTACCAAATTAGACAAGTATCTAAAAAATTAATTAACAATTTAATTAATATTCTGTGTAAAATAAGTTTCCGCTGCAAAAGATACACTTTTCGCAGAAGAAATATGACTTTCCACAAAAGAAATATTATTTTCTGTAGAGAAAAGAAACATATTTTTCACATAATATTAATTAAATTGATAATTAATTTTTGAGATATTTGTACAATTTGGTAATTAATTACAGACAATTAATTATAAGGTGAAATTAATTACAAATTTAATTAATGTTATACAAAATTAAAGTTGATAATTAATTAGCTAGTAATTAATTTGGCAATTAATTACCAAATTGGACGAGGATCTCAAAAATTTATTAACAAATTTAATTTATATCTTGTGTAAAATAAGTTTCTGCTGCAAAAGATACATTTTCTGTAGAGAAAATATTACTTTTTGCAGTAGAAAGATTATTTTTTGCAGAGGAAAGTTATTCTTTATGCAATGAAAAATACTATTTGTAATTCATTTGCTTAATCCTTTTTCGTTCTTAAATGTAGCAAACAACGAATTTTCTGGTAAGTTTTCTCGGTGGATTGGAAACATATTTAGTTTGCAGTACATTGATTTTTTAACAAACATTTAACTGAAAATCTTACATTTTAATACCAAAATCGATTTTGAAGAACATAAAGTTTCAAAAATCTATTTTCTGGCGAGTTTCCTTAGTGAATCGAAAACATGTTTAGATTGAAGTACATTGATTTTTTAACAAATAGTTAGCTAGAAATGTTTCATTTTGATACAAAAATCGATTTCAAACAGTTTAACTGAAAATCTTTCATTTTGAAATTTTTTCTTGTTTTTAACCTTTCTTTCAATAGGTTAACGACGATGTTTGCGTTGTTCATTTCTCTTAGTTTAGTGTTTTATTTGTTAGCAAAAATTATTTAGTGGTTGACTTCTCATTGATCTCATAGTTCATTGGTTGTTTTGTTAACTTTCCTAAAATTTATAATAACAAAATAAGAAATTTGAGATTTTTGTAATAGAGAGAATCTCCAAGTTTTTTTTATTTAAATGTAATCATGATTATTGATAATTAGAAAATGAACAAAACAACCACTGAACTATGTGATCAGTGACAAAGCAACTACTAAAAATTTTTTGCTAACAAATAAATATTAAAATCTGGGAAATAAACGGAATAAACATTGTTATCACATTTTTTGTTAAAAATTTCAATTTGTTTCCATAACAGACAAGTCTTCTTTCTATAGTAAATCTATACATGAAATAGTTCCAAAGATTTTTTTTTCTATAGCGAATGACAAGTGTTAATCCAAGAACTTGATTTTCACAGTGGAAGGCAAGTATCCACTGTAGAATATATTCTTTACATACCAAAAACGTGCTCTCTACAACGGAAGACAAGTGTCCATTGCGGTAAATATTCTTTCCTCAACAAAAACGTGCTTTCCGAAGCAGAAGACTAGTATCAACAGCGGAAACTATCCCTTTCGCAGTGGAAACATGTCTTCTGCTACAGAAAGTAAGTACTAATCCATAGATGTCCCTCAATACTAAACGACAATGTTAAGTGATCTTCAACTCCATCTATATAAGCGGTCAGGATGTCCTCTATGAGAGCAAATGACAACCCTGAATCCTTGAACACCATCCATGAGTGAAAAAGTATAAAAAGTGAGGCAGGAGCCTATTTTAGTAATCTAGGTTGATGAACGACATGTATTCGATCACAAAACTGTTATAGAGGTGCATTTGATCTCAGCATCTATAGACGATGAGTTTTGTTCATTATGCAACATAGAAGATGATAATTGTGCGGAAAGTATGCCTCCTCAAGTGGAAAGAGCAAGATATTATATTGATAGAGTTTATCAGAAAGTGACTCGAAGAAGTAACGTTCTATTGCTAAAGCATCTATTGGAGCCCATTGTTACCCCTAAAAACTTGCAGCAACAACCTGAATCTCGTCTCTAGACTTCTCGAGCTTTGCCAAAAACATGGAATACAAGTAGATATTGGGTATTGGAAGAGCAAGAATAAAAATATTGCAAATATATATGTAAACGATAAATTCGTTATAGCAGAGTCTTCAGAGATGGGGGACATCCATAATTGGTAATGGATTTTCATATGAGTTTGTAATTGGAATGCCTCATTTTGTTAATTTTTTAAAAATGATTTATAAAACATCTTTATCTTGATTTGAAAACTCTTAGTGCAGCGGAAGACTTAACTTTATAAATATAGGAAGTTCATTCATTCTATTTCTAAGAGTAAACATGATAGGTTTCTTCATTCCTTACCATAAGCACGTAACATATTTACATGACATTATTATAATTCATATCTTACAAAACAGTATCTGAAAACAGTCATAGTTAATACATAAATATTTCCTAAACATTTTATATAAGAACAAAATATGATACGTAAAAGCATACGATCCTGAGTCATAACTCACCGGTCAAATCACCGAGCAACACAAATATTCAACATAGCTTTGCTTAATCAACTGCATCCTCTAGAACATCAATGTATAACTCTCTAATCCATATTAACTCACCTACATCAGAAAATTTGACTATGAGTCTCATGCTTAGTAAGATATATAACAATGTTATGCTAATGTTATGTAGTTTCATAAACTTATGCATTTTTTAGTTTTTCGATCTTTCTTTTCTTTCATTTCACAATCCAGTTGCTGGGGGTAATTCAGTTTAGGAGAAAGTGACACCTCTTGACACACTTAGGGCAGCCAAATCAAACGCCCCATCTATTTACGTTTATTCAGTCATTTTTTAGATTATCAGTAAAAAATATATGCAATGAAATTCTTTTATATCTTTTCTTAGGAAACGTTTTTCATGATGCATGAAAGATACATATGAACATGATAATGCACATCATTATCTAAAGATCTGATAACATAATAAATATCACTTTAAACATTCAACATTTTGTTCTTTTTAATGATCAATTCTATCCTCATATACTTCATAACAAAATAATCATGGTAGTAGCATGCTAACACCGAAGTTGATCATAACAATATCCTCATATATCACAACAATTCAAACCAGATCACTGTAAAACCTATCAAAATTTTTAATAACAAATTCCACGTGTAAATTTTTCACGTTATAATAAGTCATGATGTTGAAAAGTTAACCCGAATTCTCGCGTAGTGACCACGTGTGAAATTTTAGTCAATTAGTCAAATTGGTAGAATTGAAAATTTAAGAACAGAAAATTAATTTAAGAAATGAAATTAGAGAATTAAATTGGATCGATAAATATCGTTGGGTGATATTCGAAATAAGTAAAGTTGGAAATGAGTTAAATAATGGGTGGTGTATATATTTAAATATATATGTATTGATATGTTAAAGAGTTAAGTGAAAGTAAATTACATGAATTAAGGAATACAAATAACATAAAAGGAAGTAAAATAAGGAAAAGGAATTAAAGGAAAAAAATGAAGAAGAAAAGAGAAAAAGGGGAATGTGTCGCGGCAGAGTTTGAAGAAGAGAGAAAGAGTATTTCTTCTCCCCACTTTTCTTCGGCCGAGAGCTTCGCAAGAGAGGGTGGCGAGAGGTGACTGTGAAGATTCGGGCATTCCGAGTGGGAGTCGATGGAAGCTGTGGGCAGTCGAGAGTTTTCAACCGCGGGCTAGTGAGCCGTTCGTCCGAGGTCACTTCGCGAAGCGGGACTTAGACAGAGCTTGAAGACCACCGCATCAGAGCTTCAGGCTACTGTGAAGCTCCGTCTGGGAGAGTCTTGTAGAGACAAAGCGAAGCTGAGCTTCTTCCATTTCTCTGATTTGAGGTAAGAACCCCGTGCATTTTGGTCTCTCGGCAGGATAGTCACAGTTGCCATAGTTTTTACATAATGATGTTGATGATTTCATTCTTAAGGATTTTAATGCCCTGAAATTTATGCTCTGCTGGGACTAATTTGTGGTTGGAGGCTAATGATCTATGTTTCTTGATTATTGACATTGATGAGTTATGGACTTATAACAGTGAGAGGGGAATGTTCGATGTTAGATTTCGGTGCGACCCGAATTCTAGTTGGGCCGGGTCGGACCCATATCCAATATTAGGGTTATTTATTTTCTTTATATATTGATGCTTGAGTTACAAAACTCATTGTACCTTTATTTACAAATAGTGAATTTCTCCTATACCCGTGGTTTTTCCCCATTTGGGTTTTCCATGTTAATCTTGGTGTCCCTGCTTCCGCAGTTTTCTTTTTCCGTTTCGCGTTCGATTCTCAACAATTGATATCAAAGCGAAGTTAGAGTTTTAGTACCCAGATCGAACGAATTTAGGGTTTACAATTTTTGGTGAAAAATTGTAATTTGGGAAAAAGAAATAAAAAAGAAAAAGAAAAAGAAAAAAAGGAAAATTGTTTTCCTTTTTTGTTTCTCTTTGCTGCTGTTCCATTCTAGAGAAGAAATTTCACGTCGCCTCTATTTCGTTGCCGAAAAAGAAGAAAACTGCATGTGTTCTTCATTACCGAGGATAAGCGACCGCCAACCGAGTCTACTAGCCGAGGAATAGCAGTCCTCCTCTGTCAGAGTCATTCTCCGCCGCGCCACTGTTCATCCCCAAACAGAGGGAAACCCGTGCCGCTGTTCTTCTTCAACAGAGAAGTTGCCGTCCATCCCCACTGCAGATTTAGAAAAGAGACTTTTGCGCGTTCGCCGTCTGTCATCTGAACTGATTGCCGAGGAGAAAGCCACAACATTGTTCTCCGAATAAGCAGACTAACAGAGAGTTTCGCTTAAATTGGAGTGATTTTTGATTTGGTGAAAATCTAAAATTTGGGATTTTTGGGTGCGAAATTTTGTTGGGACATTGGTGTTCTGAAATTTGGGGTGGATATTTTGGGTTCATAAATTGTGAGAAAATTTCTGAAATTTTTGGGCAGAATGAGTTAAGTGAAATTTGATATTCCGATGTTTGATCAGAATACGAGATTTCAGTTATGGCAGGTGAAGATGCGAGATGTGTTCGCATAGATGGATTTAGAGGACATGTTATTAGGGCTCGATAAAATGCCCACATTATGGAGTGAAGAGGAGAAAATTTGAAAGGATCGGAAAGCCCTATCTTTGATACGTTTGCACTTGTCAAATCAGATAATGCAGGATGTTTTGAACGAGAAATCTGCCTCTGAGTTATGGTTCAGATTGGAGCAGTTGTGTATGAAGAAAACCCTGACTAGAAAGTTACATTTGAAGCAACGACTTTATTCTCATCAGTTATTGGAAGGAGCCTTTATTACAGAGCACTTGGCTGCATTCAAAGAGTTAGTTTCAGATTTGGAGACAATGGGATGAAAGTACGATGAGGAGGATTTAGGGTTGATTCTGCTATGCTCGTTACCTACTTCATATGGTTCTTTCAAAGATACGATTTTATACAGTACAGAAAGTCTGACTGTGGAAGATGTTTATGATTCTTTGTTATCAAAGGAAAAGATGAATCAGCTTGTTGTGCAATTCGAGTTTCGAGGTGAGGGACTTGTTGTTCGAGGAAGAACAAGAGAGTCAAACAACAAAGGCAGTGATAATATTCAGAGTTCAAAGGGCAGATCAAAGTCAAAGAACCGAGATAGAACCTGTTACTTCGTCATAGAAGGGGGCACATCAGAGTCAAGTGCCATAAATTGCATAATGAATTAAAGAGAGCTACAAAGAAGGGAAAACAATCGATGACGTTCGGTGAAGTAGTTGTTGCAAAAGAAGACTATAGTGATGGAGATCTTCTAATTGTGTTAGAGGGAAACTCAAAGCCAAACAAGGATTGGATTCTAGATTCAACATGTTCGTTTCATATGTGCTACAATCGGGATTGGTTTACGACATATGAGACTGTTTTAAGAGGTGCTGTGTTAATGGGTAATAACACACCTTGCAAGATAGCTGATATTGGTACCATCAGAATCAGAATGTTTGATGGAGTTGTGAGGACACTGGGTAGCTTGTGACATGTTCCCAAATTAAAGAAGAATCTAATCTCGTGAGTACTTTGGATTCGAAAGGGTACAAGTACAACGCTGTAGGTGGAGGTATAAAGATCAGTAGGGGTGCTTTCGTCAAGTTAAAGGAACACAGAAGCTCTGTAAATTTGTATGTGTTATAGGGTTCTACAGTGACGCATAATCAGGCTACAAAGTTTTTGAATTCACCTTCAAAAGGTTTGTTGGAGAAGACTCGGAGGAAGTCAAGTTCTAAGGTGAAGTTCCAGTTGGGTTTTGAAAATACATCAAAGGCGATAGGTTAGCCTAGTATAGATGTTCAGCGTGATGTAGTTACCATATCGTCACCAATTTTAGTTACAGTTTCACATCAGAGTGGTATCGTCAAAGGCAGAACCAAGAGAAAGGGTAAAGCTCCACGGTGATATGGTGAAACTTCTACAGTTGGTTATGCATTGAGTGTGTTTGAGGGTATAGATTCTAGTAGGGAGTCTTTAGCATATTCACATGTAGTTTGTTGCGAAAACTTTGATTATTCAGTGGTACAATGGAGAAGATGTGATTTCTCTCAGAGTGTGTCTCTCAAGTTTAAGCGGGGCTTAAACTTGATCAGTACTAGATATTGAGTTGGCCCAGCAGGGGCCTTTGTGGAATAGAAGGTTATTTTTTGTTGGAGTTTTGCAGATCGTTCGCTTTACATTGGAATTTCTTTGAAGATGGAGATTGTCGGAGTTCAGTGTTCTGGATTCTTTTTGGGCTGGGCCGATAAGCCTACATTGGATCTCTCATGTGGAATTCATGTCAAGGTGGAGATTGTTAGATTTTGGTGTGACCCGAATTCTATTGGGCCAGGACGGTGGACCCACATTATAAATCTCATTTAGGGTTTTGTTTTCTCTATAAATTGATGTAAGCTAGGATGAGAGAAGAGGCGATGACGATGGTTGGCGATCGGGAGAGTGCGCTCAACGGACGGTGAAGCTCGGCGCTCGGGACAATCCTTCATGGCGAGCAGCGTGCAGATGGCGACGATTGAAGCGTCGGCTAGCGGGGTTGGTGTCAGGGAAATGTCTGAGCCCTGTCGACAACTTGTCCAGCGTACGTGAAGGATCCGGCGGTCTGGCGTCATTCACGAGTGCGGGCTAGGGCTCGGATTTGCTGCTAGTTGCAAGGACGATTTCTTCTGCGATGTTGCGGGATGTGTTGGACCGAGGGGATTTCTGAATAATACGGCAATGGCTGAAATGTGCAACTCTGGTCCGGTCCAGTCCAACGCATCAGCTCTAGTCCACTGGAATTGTTCAGCAGGAGTGGTCTCCAGTGTCGGGTCTGGCTACAGCCGACAACCCGAGACTCTGGTGCTCCGACCTTGTCTGGACGGTTCGGGTCGACGTTACCTACCGAGGGGAAATCTCTAGATTTGCTTGCCTCTTTTCCAGTTGAGTTGTGCACTGCTGAAAGAAGGTATGAGTCTGTAGTTAGAGATTGATTATTTTGGTTGTTATTGGTCGTGAGAATGGATTTCGGTTGCCATGGGTAAGTTCTGTTGGTGAAACTTTGTAGGTTACTATTAAGTGGAATGAGTTGATAAGTGGGATTAAAATGAATATTGGTTGGTTTACTGCATCTGTTTTATGAAGAGTATTGATGAATGTTATTGGGTTAGATTTGAATATGTTGGATTTAGTTGTGGTGGATGTGCGCTCGGCTGATAATTTGGGATTTTGTTCTATGTTGGATGTTATGTTTCGTTTAGGTACTAAGGGATTCCTAGAAATTTCTATGTAATTAGGGATAAGTATAAGTCGTAATTATTAATGATAAATGTTACTAATTTGTGAAGGTATCAAAAAGACGAGGAAGAATAACGATAAAGTGCGAATGCGATAAAGTTTCGAGGTAAGGAATTGAGTTAAGTCTGGGCCAGTGGAGGCCCTACCCACAAGTAGTGTCGTGCTTGTTTTATTGTTTGAATTCTATGCTTGCTTCCTTGTTTGAATTCTTAGAATGTTTTCCTTTGGTTGATAACTCATTGTTGTGTGGTTTAATTATGTATAATCTCCTAATTCTAATGTTAAAAATGGATTGCTTATGAATGGAATAAAGGATGAATGGAAAATTGTAGGAATGAATGATAAGTACGAATGAGTTATGAAATACATAAGTTAGGAATCCTATTTTGTGAACTGTTTTAGCTGCTGTGAATTCCTTGTAATGCTTATTATTGATTCCTTGGTTCTGGTTAGGAGCTATAAATGCTTTAGATTTAATTGACATCATTTCGTGTAGCATGTTTCTCATCGTATGAAATTGTTAATCATGTTTCTAATTGTAATTCATTAAGTAGATTTCCGTATAGAATTTATTGAGCATGTTTACGTATTGATTTAATTAGATAAGCATGCATAGATACATTTAGCTTATTGAAATGTAGCTTATAATGTTATTGTTTTCTTGGTTCTGATTAGGAAATAGAATCCGTATCTTTTATTGCAAATGTGTGCCTTAATGGAAGTGTGATGAATGAATGATGAACGATGACGTTAAGGTTGTAGGATTGAATGATGAAATGAATGATGAAATGATATGCACGCATGATCATTAATGAATAGACTTTAAATTATGTTTGTTATATTCTCTTGTTGTAGATTCTTAATTGTTAATACTTACTTCATTTCGTTAATCAAGTATGTGTGGATTAGTTAGGATAATAATTATGTGAGCATGTTTAATTAAATGGAATCCCTTGCATGTTTAATTAGCTAGACCATTAGTTGTAGTATGTTTAACCAATTGGAATAAAAGCATGATCAATCAATTAGAAAATGTAATATATTATTTAAGCTTCTTGAATATAATCCGAATATGCTTAGTTTGAGTTCCTTAAGTATTTCGAGCATGTTTTGTTAAATTAATGAATTAGCATGTTAACTTCGAATGTATAAAATCAATTAGTCATTCCATTTATAATTAATTATGACTTTAGTTGGTATCAATTCATTGAATATGATTATGTATAATTGTTAGTTGGACAAGCATGTATAATTAGTTAGTTTATAAAGCACGTTTCTAATATTTGTTCAAAAGCATGTTTGTATTCTATTTTTTGTATTCTGTTTTGTTGAGAAGAGCATGCAACGTTAATATTAGATTATTGATTGTATTAATCCAGCATGTTTCTATTATTAGTTGTTTCAATTTAATGGCACATTTTAAATGTATTCCATTATTAAGCACGTTTCCGGCAGTTAATTATTAAGCATGCGTAGGTTCATTTAGTGTAGTCGAGCATGCATAATTAGTTTAGTGTAATATCTTGTGATTATAATTCAAGCATGTTTACGATTGTTGTTTGTTGAGCATGTTTCTATTAGTTTGTTATCGAATATATTTCTGTGTAGTTATTGAATCTATGCTTAAGCTCTTAGATTATTAATAGGCATGTTCAATTCGTTTAAATGTCCTCGCATGTTATTAGTTCATTCTTCTCGCCATATCTTTATTGTATGTTTGGTAGAATCAAGCATGTCATAGGTCGTTTTCACTTCACTTCTATGTTGCTTTCAATTATAATATTCTTGTATTCGTTGATTTCCATTATTACTATTCTTGCTGTTCATTGTTTGTTACTTGTATTGTTAAATTATCAATTCCTTTATGTTATATCCACATGCATCATGATAATAGAAACAAGTAGGGAGTGCCCCTCGGTGTGGTACTCACATGCATGAGTGAAAAAAATGAAATGAACGAATGCAATGAACGATGATGAATGATGCAATGGGGGGTTGAAGGGCAGATGGGTAGTTCGGATCTAGCCCATATAGTGTTAGAAGCTGATCAAACTATTCCATCACATACATATTCTTTCAACTTCCAACTCAATGTACGAGTAATGAACAAATGAATGAAACGCAATGAAAATATTGGTTTGGGGCGGACCCATTCCAAGTGAACTAAAGAAAGACATGATCATATTGCATATTCTTTTTCCTTACTAAGCCTTTGGGCTTACAGTTTACTTGTGGTGTATGTATATGTGTATGACGAGAAGAACGATGAACATAACACAAAGCAGTTGATGAAGCATTTACATGGGCTGAGCTTGTGGCTGGTCAGGCTAAAGATGAGTAAAGTAAATTGTAAAACATAATGATTTACTTAGCAAGTTTTAATTTGAATGTTTTCGCTTCCACTATATTTTAAATTAATTATTATTGCTTTCGTTATGTTTTGATAAACGATTTTCATAACAAATGTAATGAATGGATTTTTGACGCTCAGTTTTTAGCACTCTGATTATGAAGGATTTTAATTGTCTTACAAAGTTTTAAATTTCACGTATTTTAAAAGCTTATGAAAAATTGGGTCGTCACATCGGGTACTGGCTCGAAGTCCACGAACTCGTCCGAGTCTACATCATGTCAACACAGGAATTTATAAATAAATCTCAAGGATTAAGCAGAAGGATCCTACATCGAAACTAAGTCTAAGATTTATCTTTATGCTACTATAGACTATAACTCAACATTTTCCATTTTAGCTCACTCAACAGGACCAATAAAGCATCTACTACACAGTTCATCAAGTATGAATATTTTCATCACCCAATTGTAGTTCTCGGGTTACCAAATAAGTCAAAGAGAATAAAATGAACATTTCCTATAAGGCATAATCTTCAAAACCTTCATCAAAACCGGAGTAGCAACAAAACAGAATCCATCCAATAGTGACCAAACTACAATTCTCAAAACTTAACAAATTAACATTGAGCTAAACCACCACACCACAGTGCACAATCTCTCAAAAATTGCACATCACACTGTAACTAAATCATCAGTCCCGAGAGTGTCCAAAAACAGCATAAGGCAGAACCCAAAACAGTTTCTTTAGTAAAAAGCCCTAATCAAACAGTGACCAACATAACATCTTCAAATTCCATTAATAAAACCGTAATAGAACAAGGTCAACTTCTTAGGATTTTATCAATAATCCGTGGTAAAACAAGGAGTAAATCATCAATCACTTTGCGGAACCCATCATCCAAAACCAAAGTTCAAAACAGAAGTTTTCCATCAAAGCAGAGTATCATAAACCCACAGTTACAAACATCAAAATGGGAACCAACATACAAACTAACGTAAATAAGATGTTAGAGATCGAACGATAACCAAAAAAACAAAATATAATGTGGGACATCAGATTTACGTGGAAAAATTTTTACGGGAAAAAATCTCTGGCAGAGGAATAATCTACTATGAAGATCAAAATACAACTGTGAGTTTTGCGACTTTAGCTTACATCAATTTATAGAGAAAACAAAACCCTAAATGATATTTACAATGCGGGCCCATTGGTTTCGCCCAATAGAATTCGGGTCACACCAAAATCTAACAATCTCCACCTTGACATGAATTCTATGAAAGAGATCCATAGCGCGTGCTCGTCAGCCCGACCCAACAAAACGAATTCAAAACCCTGAATTCTGACAATCTCCATCTCGAAACGAATTCTGATGCAAGGAACCAATTTTTAAATCTTCAAATCTTCCTCTTCCACACCCTTAAAGAAGATCTGCAACGAGGGCCCACCTACCCATCTCAAAGAAAGATACAGATCACCAATATAAAAGTTTTCAAGGGTAAATTAGCAACTGATGCTGACCAAGTTTAAAAACATTTAAACCACGATGGTGACATCTTCAAATCCCATAAAGAGTCAGCCAAATCTAAGCGAGTATATCTCTACTCTCGACCTACCATATCTGTAACACCCCGACTTTTTATCGAAATTTAATAAATATAATTGGAGTATAATCTGGGGACTTTAGATTAATTGGATGATTATTGGGGTATTACCAATGACGTAACCGTTCGGTTATAAATTAAGAGAATTTATTGGGGGTTTAAGTGATAGAAATCCATTTGGGAAATGGAATTAAGAAATTTAAATTGGACTTCTAATAGTCTTTAAACAATATTTTGAATAAGTCGGGAGTTAAAATTTGGGTCGGTTAATATTCGATATGAATATTTAACCCACAAATACATACATACATACATACATATATATATATATATATATATATATATATATATACACACACACACACATATACATATTTAAAGTAAATAAATGGAAATAATGGATTATAAAATAAGAAAGGAAATTGATTAAAGAAAAGGAGGAAGAGAATTTGGTGGAAGGAATTAGGGAGGAGTTGGACCGATTTTTCCATCACCGGTTCGGTCTGGTTCGGGTGTGGCTCTGAACTGGCCTGGTTCAAGAAAAGAAATAAGAAAAAGGGGGAAGGGAAGCTGGCCTTCAGCCATTCCCTTTAGATCCGATGAGAGAGGCAGGTGAGAATGCGAAGGAGAAAGCAAGCGAGGTGAGGGGTCGGACGAGCGAGCTGGTGGTGACGTCACGGGTTCGATGGTGGTTTGGAGTTTAGGCCTCACGGGTGGATGTGGTGCGAAGCTTAAGTCGTGATTTCGAGCTCGGGTCGTCGGTGTAGTGTCGGGAGACTAGCAATGGCGACGACGAAAGGCAGTGGGCGTCGAACGGGATGGCGTCGGGATGTTGGCTGGAGGTGATTCCAGCCTCGGGATGTCAGGCAGGAGACGATCAATGGCTCAGATGGCAACAGGGGTAGTTTGAGCTGGACCGGCTGTGGTTTGGACCGAACAGGTACCTTCTTCTTTGATTTTATTCTAATGAAGTGGACAATGAGTCCAGTGTGGGGAAAAAATTCGTACGAGCTTGGCAATGCTGGTCGGGCATGTTGGGGGGACGTTGCTCTCTGCCTCCAGAAAGTGTCCCCTCTCTGGTTCAATATACATGGGAGAAGAAGGCAGATAAGGGTCAAGCAAAGGAGGGAGAGCTTAGGGCTGCTCTCGGGTGACTCTGGTAAGTGGAATTCCTCCCTTTTGATCTGGAGTGGTGTTGTTTAGTGATTGAATGCATTGCTTTATAGAGAAAAATGACGAACATAAAAAGGGTAATGAATGGTTAAAGTGTGAAATGATGAATGGTACTGCCTAATCTACTTGCTGTCATTTAATTGTGTTATTTCCTTCAATTGGTATTGTTGTCGCAAATTGTTCTGTTCTTCCCTTGTTGTGTTATTCCCTTGTTGGATATACATGTTAGATTAATAAGCATATTAATTAACTAGCCTGTTAATGTTAAGTATCTAAATTGCAATTATTGTTCAAGCATGTTAACGACCTAGGAAACATCTAATTAGATCTGAGTATGTTTACTTATTAGTGAACTAATTAGCAAACATGCTTAGTGTAATTTAACTAATCATGTAATCTAAGCATGCAAACTGGCTAATAACCTAATGATAATTAATAATGTTAGTATGTAACTTAACTAGAACAATTGAATTGAATAAGCATGATCAGTAATTGACTTGGCTGTTAACTAAGCAGTAATGAATAATTAGAGGACATGTAAATTGACTGATAAATAACTACTAGCATGTTTAACTAATTAATTAGCATGATTAACTTAGCTAGAAACTGAGTATGTAAATCAACTGATTGTTTAACTTCTCTAATCCCAGCATGTATAATTGTTAACTAGTATCGTATGAGCATGTTAATTGGCTTAACTAAATTAGATAACTCGAATATGATAACCTGATCATAGTAAGTAATTGAATTAGAATTTGAAATCGAGCATGTAAACCGGCTGAGCATGTAAATCGACTAATAATAAATTGTAATCTTCCTTCAAGCATGTTAAGTATTATTTAAATAGATTAATTAGCTAAGAATGTTAAATCAATTATCATGATAACTTAGACAGGTCTGGTATGCTTTTATTGTTAGTTAATATTGTTGCACGAGTATGTTAACTCATCTAAGTATGTTCAAGTATGTTAATAACTAGTTGAGCATGTTAAATAATAATCAATTGAGCATGTAACTTATTCAGTAGTCCAACCTGTAAACCGTTTGAATTGCCATTTATTTATTACCATGTTTAATAAGTACTTAACTAGCATGTTTAATTAACTCGAGTATATGATTAATTAGAATGATGCAAGAGCATGTTAATTTACTTAATTAAAATAATTGGTTAGGATAGCCAATATTCGAGTATGTTTCTCTTGTTTTAATTCATTGCATATTGTTCTGATGTTTCTGTACTTCCTTATGATTCACTATGTAAGTTTATTAATGTCCGTCTCATGATTTCCTTAATGTTTCGTTGTGTTCCGTTCAATATCATAATTTCTTTCATGTGCGTCTTCAATTCTCGTTATTCAATTACGATTGTTTGCTCTATTATATGCATAGTTACATTTTCAGTTAATTTCTTTTTTATGTGCACTTCAATTTCTATGAATGTTATATTGTGAAGCATCATGCATCATGTTAGGTTAAGAATGTATGTTCATGCATCGTGTTAATAGAAACTAATAGGGAGTGCCACGGGGTGGTACGCACACATGCATGAGTGAGGATAAACGATAAAAATGAGTAAAACGGTAAGATAATAAAGGCCTTTGTGGTCCGTAGCTTAGCCAGACACATACACAAAGAAAAGAATAAGGGAGTTGGGGGATGGTGGGGTAAGTACAGATCAGCTAGGTAGACAGGATTTAAAAGAATGTTACCTTTCCCTTGTTGAGATTGCGAGACTGTCTACCCTAGGTGGTTGAAGCCGACAAAGATCTACCCTACCGCCACGGATTCTCCAATCTCCAGCTCGAAGTAAGAGTAACGAACGAACAACATAAAGAAAAGTAATAAAATGGTAAATGACTAATGAAAGGATTGGTTTGGGTGGCCCCCATTCCAAAAGAACTAAAGAGAGCCACAAACATAATTGTATTAACCCTTTTCCTTACTGAATCATTAGGCTCACTTATTACTTGTGGTGTAGGTACAAACGACGAACAAATAATAAGTAGATGATAAACACCTAATGAAGCAGGGATGAAAGATTTACACGTGCGACACTCGCGGGCTGGCCAGACAAACGAAAGGAATGAGTAAACGGTTGTAATCTCTTTAAATTATTGTATTATACTCCATTGTTTAGATTTCCTTTTAAACGATTTAAATACGCTTCCGCAAGATTTTAAACAGATGGTTTTATTTTATTATTTACGCTTTCGCACCTTGTAATTGGTTTTCCCAAACGATTTTTAAAGAAAGAATCAGTAGCGATCCGATTAGACGCACTCTGATACGTTTTGTTTTAAAAAGAAAGAAAATTTCAAATTTTTACGCATTTTCAAGGAATTACGAAAATTCGGGTCGTTACAATATCAAAACTGTCTTTCAAAATCCTTTAAAATTCCACTATCGTTATCTTACCATAACGAAATCTTGAATCTCAATTCAAAAGTGGAAGATCTCCTTCAAAGATCTCATCGCCCTAGAAACATAATCTTTAACAAAATATCTGATCCAAAATCACTGGCTTCAATAAAATATTCACCCCAAAATTGAAGCGAAAAACCATGGATATCACAAGATTCCAAAAGATATCCCCAACATTCAGATATTTTACCATAACAAATCATCTACAAAATCAAATCAAATCTAATCGCCAGAATAATCGCAAATATTACAAAATTCAAACCTTATTTGATTTTTAACCTAAATCAATCTCTAAGATTGAGATATCCTGGGAATCCAAATCTGCCATAAATCTATCAAATTTAATCTCCCAAATATCTTCCAAAGATCCCAATGATTTTCAAAAATATTTATCTTTGGAAAAAATCCAATTTTGCAAAGGACACTCTTGTGACAGGCCCAATCGAAATGGCTTGATAGCAAGAATAGAGAACACAATGTAGGTGATCTATAATGACTGACGATAAATAGAAAACCCTCTAATGATGAACATGTTGTTCGGAGACACAACTGCTCTAAAGAACTCCAAACAGAGATGAAAAATGTGACAATTGTTTCTGATGGTGGCTAGACAATAGAGAGAACAAATCTCATAAGCAAGACGAATGGCAGGGGGAACAATTTTCCTGTTCCTTTTTTTTTGCTTTTCTTTTTCCCAAAAATTGTAATTTTCTCAAAAAATTACACAAACCTTGTTCGATGCGGAACGACCGGAGTGAATTTGTTTTACCACACTTGGAAACATGAACTCCCAAAATCAAAGCTCTTATACCATTTGTTAGAGATTGAATGATAACCGAAGAAAAGAAAGTACGATGTGGGGCACCAGATTTACGTGGAAAACCCTTATCGGAAAAAACCACAGGCATAGGAATGAATCTACTAAGAAGATCAAAATACAACCGCAAGTTTTGCGACTCTAGCTTACATCAATTATCCCCCCTTAAATTATATCCTATGAATACGTTCTTGGTAATACCCCGATAATTATCCAACTTAAAAAAAATCGGGGTGTTACACCAGGGATTGCTGCTCCTTTAGATATAAGGAGAGATCGTCGTCGAGGTAGGAGTTTTATACTAGTTGCTTGCATTGCATAGCATAGTTTTCTAAAACTGTATTATGTGGATTACCACATATAAAAAACCTAATGGGAACTATTCGACAGCACATCAGTTTTACTACGTATGTATGAGAGTTTTACACGTTTACTTTCGTGTACATTGATTTCATATATTTTATATGATGATTGGATTTTGAATTGGGGGGATGAATCCTCCTGATACTTTGGATGATTTCGGTGTCAAAGTATCAGAAGGCTATTCCCGGTACATCACCTACTGTATGGAGATGTTTGTTTGTGCGTTGTGTGAAAGATGAGATTAGGAAGGTGAATGACGCTTCCTTGGGTTTCGAATCCCTAAACCTAATCAGGGTGTATATACTGGCTGTGTCGTTGCAAAGCGTGCTCGCCAACAACCCAGGTGTCGACCCAGGTCTACGGATTGTCATCATTTGTCTTCGCCCAAGCTCATGACGTGCTGCCCGGAAACTATCGCCACCTTTTTGTGTGATTGTTCGGATGAGTCCCTGAGTGTTCCTCCATTTTCATGGATAACAATTTTTTACAATAAAATTACGACGAGAGTATTTTACTTATAGCTATCTATTTATAAAATCACGTTTTCTTGTTGTCTCGTTTGGGGCTTTTGAGGCCGGATTTCCTTAAAAGGATGAAAGAGATTTAAAATGTTTTGAAAAACGTGCATATTTCTCCAAAACTTATGTTTTTGTAAAACAAGTTTTACATGCGCATAACATTTAGTACAAATTTCCTACTGAGCTAGTCACTCACCCTATCGATGCCCACTACTCCAGGTAAAGAAAAGAGTAACTGAGATTGCACGAATTTTGGTTGAAGATACCACTTCATATTCATTCTCATTTCTCTAGTTGTATTTCTATTTCGTACTAAGTAAATTGCCGGATAAATTGTAGGGTAATTTGAATTTGGTTGTTGGTTGTTTGGATTGTATGCACAACATTAATTGGATCATGTAACCTTATATTTTCGCATTTCTTTACTCTTGCGATCACTAGATGGACCATGGCTCATCACGAGTGGGCTATAACTGAATATTTTATACAAGTCTTCTCAAATATTTTAACAAGCCTTGGGCTAGGCGATTGGGTCCTCTAAGAGGGCTAGGTCATTTGACTCGGCATTTCTGTTTGGCCCATCTCTGGGTCGTGACAATCACAATACTAACACTGTACACAACATTTCAATCAATGTCTTAACCCTACCCTAGCATCTTGTGGTGTCGGCTAAAGAGACCAAAGACATACAAATATCTCTTACCTTGTGGTCTTACGACAATCACAACAACTTACCAGGTGTTTCTTTGAGTTTCAAAACCTAAAATATGGTAAGCTTCATGTTAGTATTCATTCACATTGTTATAACTTAAAACATACACAAATTTCTAGTTTCTCCTCACTATTTTTATCCAACTTTGAAAATTCATGACTCAAGATATACTTAATCTATTCTACTAATTCTGTAGCCTATCTTTTCTTTGAGGTGTCTAATATGACATAGTAGAATAGTTTTGGATTTGAAACTCATTAAGACAACCATTAGTTTCCAAACACCAAAAACACACAATTTTGACCAATTTCATGCCCTCCACCTTTTTTTGCTTACAAACTTAACCAAACTCTTAAAATTCATTTAAATCATGAAGAAAACTCTTATTACCTTCAAAGAGTTAAGAAAGAGAACAATTTTCTTGAGACCTTCTTGAGCTTCAATGTAGTTTCTATGATTGAAGTTTTTACCCTAAAAGATACCATTCTTTGCCATATATTTTGTTTATTAGCGTGAAGTGTCATATATATCACCAATATTCATACTTAATCAGCCTGTTTTCCCCATTTAAAATGTGACACCTAATCCTATTTTCTGATGATCGCTCTTTGATTCCAATGGACCGCACCTTACAGTTTCAAAGAAAATCCAATGGAGAACATCTACTGCAGATGTTCATATGTTCACAGACACTACATTTCTGCTGCAGAAAGTAGTCGATATATAAGTTGTGCATGACCACAATCTCATGTCTGGTCAACTGCAATCCTGCCCGAGACACCCATTTCCCTTGAATTGGTCATCTAGTATAAAATATATGTTTTGCCTTTCAGACATCCACTCTAGGGGTAGTCTTTCACATGCGAGCATTTGCATCTTTTATGCAGATGAGCACATGACACTTCTTCAAAAATCACAACCTATATTGGATGTCCACTCCAGAGACAGTTTTCTCTTGCGGATATCCGCAACACTATGCAATATTAACCTTATGAAATGCTTACCATCTGGATGACCATACCAAATCCTTAGACATCCATAACATTGACAAAAATGCACATCCCATAAAAACAATAAACATAATCATCCATTATATTCCAAAAAAATTCATTATACCTCTAAACATCCATCCATATCAATACACAATTATTGAACATAGGTACTACATAATTCACAAAACAGAAATTTTTTTTCGAGTGTTATAGTAAATTAATTGTAAATTAAGTTTTGGATAGTTCTATATGAATGGATGTATTGTATTGGGAACATCTATAAACATATGTTATTATGTCAATGAAATTGTCATTTGAGTTGTGAATGGAAACCGTAAGTCATGAGTTGTGAATTGACTTTAAAATTACTTCATTTGAGTTAAGAAATAGAATGGTGTATCAATTTAATGTTAACGCAAAACCTGAAATAAGATAGGAGAGAAATTGTATGCTGAGGAACGTTTGTTGTGGGTTGAGGGATGAGATAGTAAGGGTAAGACTTAGGGTTCGGTGTTTGTTGAGGAAAGCGCTCTGACTAGTGTGCTATATTTGGAGCAGAAGATGAAGTTATATACTAAAGGTCAAGGAAGACAAGTATCCCCTGTGCAAAATTACCCTTTCTGATGCACAAAATTGCTATGAAAAGTTACCCTTTTTGCAACGGAAAATTACTTTTTTCGCTGCGAAAAATTACTCTTTCCACTGCGAAAAGTAAGTCGTAATCCAAAGACATGCTTTTCTTAGCAGAAGGAACATTTTCGCTATGGAAAGAGTATTCTTCGCAGTAAAAAAAGGTAATTTCCATAGCAGATACTTGTCTTCTTTTACCTCAGTATATTCTTGTTTTCCTTCCATTATCTCTAGTATAAAAAGCTCTAACTGGTGTACTCTATCTGGAACAAATACTTGCCTTTCGCAGTAGAAGACAAGTTTCTATTGCAGAAGACAAGTATCCACAGAGGAAACTATTCTTTTCATAGCAAGAACGTGCCTTCTGCTATGGAAATCAAGTTCTTGGATTAAGGCTTACTTTTTTGCAGTGGAAGACATGTTCCTACTGTGGATACTTGCTTACTTCTACAGAAAGTAAGTCCTTAACCAGATCTATTTCATGTACAGGTCCATTGCATAAAGTGGACATGTCTGCTGTGAAAAAAAATTGAAATTTTTAACAGAAAATATGACAACTATGTTTGCTCTATTTATTTTCTATAGTTCAATGTTTTATTTGTTAGTGAAAACTATTTAGTGGTTGTCGTGTCACTAATTACATAGTTTAATGGTTGCTTTGTTAACTACCCTTTGTACAAATATGCAAGTCTTGATAGATTAATTAACTATAAAAGTCATGCCTTTATAATTTATATGAAACTGTAAATCTTGATAATAAATAAAAATAATATTTTTATGATTTCCAAAAAATTCATATATGTATTGATAAAAGTCAGGCCTCTATGATTTATATGAATTTACAAATATCAATAATCAATAAAAAGAAAGTTTTTATGATTATGATGACTCATAAAATAACTATTGATAAAAATGTTTTTATGATTTCTGTTAATTTGAAAATTTCGATAATTGATAAAAATCATATCTTTATGTTTTCTTTCTATTTTTAAATTATAAATTAAATTAGAGAATTTATATCTAATTTTTTCATCAACCGTATAGTTAAATTCTATCATTTTATGTTTTTTTTGTCAATCATAAATTAATTTGTGTATCCAAGTTTAGAGATTTCTCTAATTTGAATTACAATTATAAGTTGAATATGAATAATTGATTTAGTATATATATTCAGTAAAGTAATGTTTATTCGATGAATATGTAACACCGGAAGAATTTAAGGTGTTACGGCATGATGGGTATCGTAACCCTTGAGATTTAAATGGTTCATTTTGTCATTTTAAAATGTGTTAAAGAGGGGTTTAATGATTTAAGGATGAGAAATATAATAATTTTATTATTTAAGTATGTTGAATGGATGAGTTATAGTGATATTGGTGAATTAGTATGAGAAATATGAAATTTAACTTTGTCTCAAACGTTCACACCTAAGCATGAACGTCCAAAGACTTGGGTGCAAACGTATGACAATTTGAACCGTCTATGTAATATGCAATTGCAGACGTTTGGATGATTGTTTGGAATTTGGAATGCTCTTGGATTTTTTTTTTGGCGGTTGCCTAGCTTATAGAGCGATCAACCAATTCAAATCAAAATCAAAACTTAGAGCCTCTCAGATAGTCGTGCGGTTACCCAAACTTTAAATAGCGGTCGACTAGATGATGATAAATCAACAAAAACCTTCTAGAAGATTGTGTGTCATGCTGTGATTATTCACCTTATTAGGTATCATGTTTATAAAGAAGGATGAATGGAAGATGGACACCTCATTTAACACCATGCATAAGCTTGGTGACACCTTTAAGGGTTGAGTCATCACCTACACCTTCTATAAATAGAAGATGAATCCTTTCGTTTTGTATACTAAGAGATCCATGAAAAGACAACTTCCTCTCTGCACTTTGAAGGTAAGTCAGTGTAACAACCCAGTTTCTTTTTTCGTAAAATGTTGCAATTTAAAACACTTTTTCTTTATAAAATGCATAAAATTAAAACTTTGCTTTTTAAAATCAAATCCTTTAATTTTTCTTAAATCAAATATTTTATGGCGGAAGTCTTTTATTAATAAAATAAAATGTTTGAAATTACAATTAATAAATTTTTTTTTTTACAGATGAATATTTTTACAAAACCTTTTATATTTTCTCTTCAATCTTTAGCCTAACCAACCACAAGGTCCGCAGCGCGTAAATCCTCCATCAATTGCACCTATCCTTATCCTTGATATCGTGCATACCTATATTACAAGACTTAAACTATGAGCCTAATACTCAGTAAGAAATACAATGAAATATGAAACATGTAATGCATTTTCCTTAAAATTCTTTTCATGTTAGTTTCTTTTCCTTATTTTTTGTGCACATCAATGCGCTTTGTCCCGACATCAATCGAAGACTCGTTAACCGCTATACACATCAATGTATAATGTCTCTTGATAAAGGCTCGACATCAATCAAACCACTTGTTAGCTGTTGTGCACTTCAATGCATAAGGGTCCATCACTTCCGGTAAGCAACTCCAGCATCGACCAAAAGCTTCGCTAGCAGTTGTACACATTAATGTACAACAATCCGTTTCAACATCAATTGAAACACACTAGCGGCCATGTGCATCATTGATTAAATGGCCTCACTAACCTTTAGTTGGTCTGTCTCGACATCGATCGATAACAACTAACAAACTCAACCCTATCTGTATTCTTTAACATGTAGCATTTAAGGTCATAAAAACACTTATGCATATGGGAAATCCATTTACATTTGCTTGAAAACAATGATGCATGAGTGCATACAATTTCATGATTATCTATAATCTCCAAAGCTCTACATGACAACACTTATCACACAAGCAGCAAGGCAACAATCCTTAATATAATCATCCATAGTAGCAAAACAGTATATCTTCAAGAACAACATATAAAATCAAGAACCTGTTTCATATGAAACACAAACATCTCCCAAGCATATCATTGCCTTACAAGATCCTTAACATTCATTATGTACAACATCTACCACAGGTTCTTAAGAGCAACATCAAACATTAGCAGCAACATTAGACATTAAAACATTAACATAACCTCAATAGAACCTATCCTCAACAAGATTTGTCAAATGAACATAACAGAGCATCATTTCACTTCGCAGAATACTATTATCATCCACAACAGAACAACACAATCCCAAAACATATTCTTAAACCAACAATAAACTTCTATCACCAACATGTTCTTATTAACAACCAATCTAGAACTTATTCTCTGTTAACAATAAGCATCTCCTAGAATGACACAAACAACAATATTAACACAACAATCCTTACCTCTTGTGATGTAACCCAAAATGGGAAAACACATGCACATTTCTTACCTTGATTCTTGAAGAAAGTTGAAATGAAGAAGACTACCTCTTCTTCTCCCTAGACAACTTCTCTTTCTTCAAGAAGCTCCCTTTCTAGACTTCTTCTCTCGGTCTTTCGCTCTTCTCTTGGCTCTTCTCACAAAGACATCCTCCTAATTTCTCTCTTCCTATTTCTCTTGGTCTCCTTTTTATTTTTGGGATTCTCTCTCTCTCTATCGTACTTCTCTCTTTCTTTCACGACATTTCCTTTTCTCTAGAAATCTCCCTATTCTCTCAAGTGTTCCACTCTCTTTTATGCATATAACCCCTTCCACTGCCCACTTAAACGGATCGTGACTCTTGACAAGGGAACCATATGGAACCCACCAATACTTTTTCCAATCGGAATAAAACATCGCCACTCATTGCTGGTGACTTTTTTGTTTCCTAGTCGATCAGGCCCTTTGGGTGATCGACCACCAAAACGTCCAGGAAAATGACTATGTACAATTTTCGTGAACACCGGTCAATCGTTTCCTTTCTCATGATCGACCGCAATTCCACATTTTCCACACTAAATGACCATGATCGACCACCAACTTTTCGCTTGCCTCTGTAATATTTTGTGTAGACCGTGATCGACCGCTTTTCCTTCTTATCACAATACACAAAACCTTCACATTTCACAAAGAAGACAATCAATCATTTGAGCACCCACAAAACACCCTTTTTGATCGACCACTCCCCTGCTCCCTCACTCCACTAACAATTCTAAACCACCATTCACTAATTCAATACTAGAACCACCAAACATAACTCTAATTATCCTCAAATCATCCCTTAGATCTTATGTTTAGCACTATGAAAATCCAGGGTATTACAGTTAGAGTTTTGTTTAGATTTTTGGTAAATATTAAAGTTTGGTAGTGTTTATGAAGGAAAAATGATGGCAATATAGAATATTGTTTGGTGTTGTGAATTTTGCTCTATATAGACCACCAAATTGGATTTCTTGTTTAATTTTTCTGATGGGAAGATAGCTATTAATGTATTAAGTATGCTGGTGGTCTTTGTTGATTTGTAGATGGTGTGCACCTAATGTTAAGTTCGGTGCAAAATTGGAAAAATTTCTTGACAGTTTTAGATTTGAGGTTAATGGTATATCTTATAGGTTTTTAATCTTAAAATTTTTTTAGTATGTTTTAGTAGACTTCTTAAAAGAACTATGAGATTTGGAATCAAGTAATTTGAATGTATCTACATAGAGTTATGAATTTTTGAAGTTAATGATAAATATTAATGTACAAGCTGGAATTTGGTTTGATAATGGCTCGGTTTGGGATTGTTTATAGAAGATATGTGTGGTGATATGCTCAAAATGATTTTATGGGTTATGATACACTCTTAAGGGAACCATAGGATCTAGAATAACTTAAATTGGATAAGTACATGAAAAAGTTATGCATGTTTAATGTAGACATGTGTAGTTGGATGCTAATGCGGAATGTAACATATTTTAGGGCTTTTAACTCAAAGAGATAATTGATAAGTTGCTATAAATTGTGTTAAGAACCTAAGGTAAACAATGTTTGCATGTGTTTGGCTTAATAGCTTACATCACAAGGTGTAGGTTGAATATGTGATGCTACGAGTTGTTTATATGTTGTGGTAATTAGCTACTCAAGGGTATGTTGCGATATTGTTTGATAATATGTTGATTTACTTATGATAAAGTTGATCAAGGATATGTTATGATGTCATAACATGATAAGATGATATTCATTCTCATGCATCATGTTTTACATGAAAAGAATGAAAATAGTTTTCATGCATATGTTTTTATTAAAAAATAATAATGATGAAATGTAATATACGTAAGAGGTTTTGGTGATATGTCACCAATGGAGCTTTGGTGTGTTTGGCCCCCAATGGAGATGAGGTGGGCTAGTCCCCAAATTATTTGAGACTTTGGTATCGTATCCCAATGATAATGAAAAGAAAAGAAAAGAATGAATGAATAAAAAGAAAAGATCGAATTGCAACAAATGTTTTATGAAAATGCATACCATGTTCATGTCATTCATGTATTACTTATTGAACGTTAGACTCATAGATGAATCTTGTGATGTACGTAAGAAAATTGCCGATGAGACTCACTATGGATGACGATGCAATTAATAGTGCATACTTATGTGGAGTGTTTGGTATGTTACGACATTTTTAACCTATGGGTAGGGGGTCAATAAAATGTATTATGTATAAAAGATTAGAAAATCAAATAAATGTTGTTTGTATATATTGTGTGACAGAACTAAGTAATGAATATTTTATATATATGAAAGATTGTTATGAAACAATATTTTAAAGTGTTTGAGATAGTTTATGCATAAAATTCTATTTGAATTATAAAGTAAAGAAATGAATCATAACGTCAAAGAAAAAAAAAATCTTTTGTTGCGTAAAAGGTTTTCAAAAGCATGATATAAAAGTATTTAAAAATATATGTGTATTCTGCACAAAAATAAACGAGACATTCGGGCGTTACAAAATATAATAAAAAACAAAAATTAAAGAAAATTATAGACAAAATAAAAGCTCGATAAAAGTTAAAATTTTCCCTTTGCATAGTAAAAGACAAGCATTGTTCGGTAGTCACCAAAGTAGTTGAACCTTACACATTAAAGTTATCAAATTAGAGTCAATCTATTTTGCAATAATAATAATTTAATTTGATATCCAGCATGTATAATTTGTTATTCACCAAAATAGCAAAATTAAAAAATGTAGAAAAATCAAATTAAATATATAAATTTGACAGATTATCCTTTGATAGATTATCCTTTGACATCCACCTTTGACATCCACTTCCTAAGAAGAAGCTACGTCAAGATTGGACAAAGTGAGGCTATCGACTTAACAAGTGCTATTAGAAGGCGACCCAATGATTTATATCTTTTCTTGGTTTTAGTCGTTTTAAAAATTTTAGACTTTTCATAATAATATTGGAGGATAAACCCACCAAATCCTTTAATCATTGGTGCCTAATCGCCAAAGCTTCTTGTGTATTTTTCTTTTCATTTGTTGAAAACATATGCATGAAAGTTTTTTTTTAATGATGTATGAAACGTACGTAACATATAATGACAAACTAACCTATTATAACATGCATGAATGTAAAACTTAATATCTCTACAATCAACACAATAAGTATATCCTTGAATGACATCACCAAAATAAACAGTAAACATCAAGCAGTAAGCATATCCTCGATCAACAGTCCAATATCTCAAACATATCAATAAACAACAAGCAATAAACATAACGTCAATCAATAGCTCGTAGGCATCCCAGTAGAGCAATTATCATAAACATAAAAAAATACCCTAGTACTTTGTGATGTATGTCAAATGTCAAACACATGTAAACATCACTTACTTAGAATCCTTATTGAAGTTTGTTCAAATCATAATATCCAACCTTTGTTCCACATGTTTATTTCCCTTGAGATAAAAAGAATCAGGTTAATAAAAAAATGAAAATTTACCAACTATTATATTTCATGGGCTTAGAAACAGCTCCATGATTTCATTATTCATCATCGTCAACCATCTCATTCAATGAAGACGTAATTGTAAAAGACATACCTTTAGAGAACTTAAAAGAAATCCACTAAACTTTTTGGCTCATGGGTGATTAGGGTTTCGCCTCAATCCTTTGTATTTATAAATCATCCATTTGAAAATCTTGCTGAAGAAAAATCCATGCATCCACATTATCTTTTCCTTATTAGTAGTCCAATAATCTAATTGCAGCTGAAAAAATCTGCAAACAACTCATTGTGGATATTTGCTCTCCTTGTCCTCTAATAACAATATGTCATGTTTAGACTTTACACTTATTTCTGTAGACACCAACGCTTCCGCGAAAACCTCATCTCGCATGTCCTTCTTAAACTATCTGCCAATTGTCATATTCCATGTACATATATCCTTTCATGGATATCTCTTTTGCAGATACCAACGCTTTCGTAGATCCTTCTTAAACTATCAGCTAATCGCTGTCCTCCACTTACATATATGGGTGGGCAAGAACCGAACCGAACCGAGAATCGACCCAGAACCACGTTTCAGTTCCGATTCAGTTCCGGTTCTTGGTTCCTAAATTTATAAATGGTTCGGTTTTGGTTCTTGCCCATCGCTGCGGTTTGGTTCTTGGTTCTTGGTTTATGGAACCGAGAACTGAGAACCGAGTGGTTTTAAAACAAGGGAGACAGCAGCTAGAACTGGAAGGTGAAATCCGCAAAGCAATTCTTCTCCCAAAGACAAACCTGCGAAGGCGAAATCCGCGAGACGAACCTATGAAGGTGAAATCTCTGAAGACGAACCTGCGAAGGCGAACCTTTGATCCGCGAAGACGAACCCTTGCTTAGCAAAGGTGAACCCCAGCTCTGCGAAGGCAAACCCTGCACCATGATTCTGACCACTGCTCTGCGAACCCCTTCTATGTGAAGAACGTCGACCGACTCTCCCCTTCTTGATTCTTCTATTTCCGAGGGTATGTATTCTTCTGTTCTGTTCACAGATAGTTGTTAATTTATCATGGCAGAAATGAACCCGGATGATTTTCTTGATTTCAAATTTGGAATTGACTAGGAAGAGACAAGGAGAAACGACTGAAGTCTCTAGTAACGGAGCATGGTATACGAAGAAGTAGATGAAGGAGAAATAGCAGAACAATTCAGCAAAATCAACAAATATACGAAGTGAGTTTTCCGGCGCTATGATTTGAATTGCTGCAGACAAATAAGTCTTGGGTAATATTCTAGAGGTAGTAGCAATCCTCATCTGATATTGAGACCTGAAATTTATCAACCCCTCAAGTTCTACAACTTCTGGGACGCATTTCCTGAGTTTCTTCCACGAATATGACAAATGATATGGAGCAGAGCGCAAGGACCTTGCATGATTATACCAATTCTGTTTGTAAGTTTTGTTCTTTTTCACCTTTTTATGGGAAATCAAATGTGCTTTGTATTAGGATAACTAATACAGCCTTGTTTTCGATGATAGCCTTGTTTGGTTTCTGCCATTAACTTCATTTCCATGGGTGTTCTATTAGTTTTTTATGATAACTAATCAATATTATCTCATGCTTATGGGAAAGTCATGGCGGTCGTGCAATTGTACAGAAACAAAATTAGCATTTTATTCAATATAATCCAACAACATCATAACTCTATTTCAAAATGGTGTCTCAGAGAGGCATTCAGAAGCTTAATCTAGCTAATGGAGTAATTTCAAGAAGACGATTACTGTCATTCCTTGCTTAGAAGATCCCGGGTTGGCCTCTATTCTCTCTCTCTCTAGCTTATATTGTTAAAGGCAGGGTAAATCACATTACTAGGAACCCGAACTGAACTGAAACAGAGACTCCGTTCCGATTCTGGGTTCGGTTCCTTGCGGTTCAGGTTCCGGTTCCGGTTCCTTACTCTTGGAACTGAGAACCAAATGGTCGGTTTCAAGAGGTCCGGAGCTGGAACCAAGAACCGATTTGCCCACCCCTACTTACATATATCCTTTCGCGGATATCTCTTATGTGGTCCACCAATGCTTTAGCAGACACCAATGCTTCAGTGGAAACCAACATTTCCACGGACACCTCATCCCGTACGGACACCTCATCCCTCAAATTCTTCTTAAATTATCCATCAATCGTTATCTGCCATGTACACATATCCTTTCATGGATATCTCTCCCACGTACACCAACTCTACTACAGACACCAACGATTTTGCATACACCTCATCCCATAAATCCTTCTTAAACTATTTGTCAATCGCTATCCACCACGTACATATATCCTTTTGTGGATATATCTCCTGCGAACACCAACGCATATGCAGACACCAACGTTTCCGTGGATACTAACTCTTCTGCGAACAACCCACTTTCGCGCATATACCCTTACCTTGTGTGCCAATCACTATCTGCCATGTATACATCTTCTTCGTGAACATCTCACTTCTGAATTTTCCTGAGGATACCAACCATTCCGCAAACACCTCACTTCCGCAGATACATTCTTACCTTGTCAACAAATAATTGTCTGGCACATATACATTTTCTTTCGTAGACACCTCACTTTTGTGGACACTAGCGCTTTTGCGGATACCTACTCCTTTGCATTGTCGCCAATAACTTTCTGTCACATATACATTTCCTTTGTGAACATCTCTCTTTTGCGGACACTAACGCTCCCGCAGATACCAACTCTTTCGCGTTGTCTACCAATCACTATTTGCCACGTACAAGTATCTTCTCTCATGAAAAACCTCTCCCTATAGATGCCACCTTACACCTATAGACACCAACATTTTTGCGGATACATTTTATTCCACAAGCACCCTTTCCCAAACACTTTTACATTATTCTATCAAATTTCTATCCACGCTCAGATTTCTTAATTTAGTAAGTTGCTTAATAAATCTCCTATCTTTATTAAAACTTAACCCTTCTGTGGACATTTATGCATTATTCTTTCCTATTTCATTCCACATCAAAATTTCCTTATTTTGTAACTTGCTTAGTAAAATAATTTTTATATATCTTTATTAAAATTTAACTTTTCAGTAGACACTTACAAATTATTATTTTCAATTTCTTCCCACAAACTTTTTTAATCATACAACGTGCTTAATAAAATAAATCTTATATTTTTATTAAAGTATAATTCTTCACTATACAATAAATAAAGTTTCTATTGTGATATCATTCATTCCATTTATATTCTAAAATGTCATGTTACAAATAAAATTGTTCATGAAATTTTTTTAAGTGTTACATTCCTCTCCCATTAATTAAATTCTGTCCTTAAAATTTGTTCAATGAAATAGTTTTGGTTATCTCTCTTCTATGTCTTGTTGACTTTTCCACGTTACCCCCTATGACGTGTGATTTTTCACTAACACTTTCATGAACGGGGATTTGCTTGTATCGTAGTTCCTTAATCTTAAATCCAAAATTTAAATTAGTTTTTCCTCGTAATTTAGTGTTACTCCAATTATGATATTCTTTTGCATCATCACTTGAGAGAGGCTATGTGCACATTTCCTTAACATTGACACGTGGAAGATGTTGTGAACTCCTTCCATTGACGATGGTAAATTCATCTTGTAAGTCGTCTATTCTATTTTCTCCACAATAGGAAAAAGCCCTACATATCTTGGACTAAACTTCCTCTATTACCTAATCTCATGATTCCTTTGAATGATAGAAATTTCACGAACACTATTGCCTTACTCAAATTTCAACCACAACCCATTCTATTCTTCGAAGCAACACAATAAATACCATACTTTCCACCTTCTAACGTTAATGCCCAAAATCAGAGCTATAGTTAATTTTTGCTTCAAGTCTTAGAAACCAAGTACTTTGCTCATATTTCTCGATCAGGGCCAATCCAAGACTAAAATTTTAGCTGGCTCCATAGAAACACCGTCCTTAGAAATAACATGACCCAAAAAATTGACTCAATATAAGTTGAGTACTCATTTATCATTTGTCTACTCATTAAATCAACCTTTAGGCATTATTTATTATAACGATGGTATCGTCCAATAACTTTTAAAATTCCTCAACAACATCCATTATTTGATAGTCGTTGTGCTTTAATAAAAAAAATAATTGGTATTTTACACTTGTCCTTAGTGCCATGAAAAATGTATTGTTTACCATGCGGCGACTGGAAATAGACTGTCATTTCCCAACAATTTATGTTAGAAAAGTGTCAAAACAACTAATCCATGCCAAGAATAACATCATACTCGTTTATATAAATCACAGTGTGATCGGTGTGTAGAAGTCGATTTTCCACAACAATAACACACTCCTTCAAGACACCTACTACATTTAAACATTCTTCTGATAGTAACATTACTCTATAAGCATACTCGATTAGCCGAGATAAATAGTTTAACTTAGAATAAAATGCAGACGCATGAAATGAGTGCGTAGCTTAAGAATAAAGTATAAGCAACTATGCCTTTAATAAATATAATATCTATCACAATAGCAAACTGCTCATCTCCATCCTATTTGATAAGAGAAAAGACTCTTGGGACCACCTTCTTCTGCTCCTTCGCGAGAGTCGGGCAATCTTTGGATATGTCCCATCTCCCCACACTTGATGCATTGTCTAGTGCCAACTCTACGTTCACTTAAATGATTCCTCTTGCACCTAAGGCATTGTCTAACTTATGTTGTTATGACATTTTCACGAATAATAACAGGCCCTCCTTGGGTGCATTTTTCATTCATTTGTTGTTCTTCATCATTAAAGGGTTTCTTCACTCCTCTTGCATTGGGTTGTCCTTCCTTTTTCTACTGTGGCTGATTCTCCTTTAGAACTTCCTTATGGCTTTCATCTATTTGGAAACTTGTAATACCTGAGATTAAGCTGGGACTAATAATAATATTAATTGTGAATTATTGGAGTGATTTCATTATGGATTATAATACCCCAAAAATAAGTTTAGTAAACATAACTAGTTAGGGTATAATTTGTACCAATTAATGGAATGAGGTTAAAAATTTATTATATGATTATGAAGTAAATTATAAATTGTTAAGGAATTAGTTAAGATTAATTGCGAATTAATTAAAAAAGTGAATGGATTAAATAAACAAATGAATGAATTAAAATAAAAGAAAGAATAAAATAAAAGAAAGGGAGAGGAAACACTGGCATTTTAGGCGAAGAATGTAGAAGCTAATTTCGACATTGGAGCGATCAATAGGGAAGGTGTGGGAGCGGTCGACATGAATTATCGATTGATTGGCATATCGACCGCTCCCACACGGTTTTACGGCCCGAAGAAAGGAAGTTGAAAATCCTAAGGCACTTCATCTTCTGGGATTCGTCCACGTCCCTCTCCTTTATAGATGACAAATTATAAAGAGAGTTAGGTGAGATTTATGGGGAGAGGTGAATCGTATTTGAGAAGCACTCTGAACTAAATAGAAAGACAGAAGAGGGAGAGAAGATGAGGGAAACATAGAGAGCTTCTAGAGAATGCTGAGCCAAGGGAAAGAAGAGGAGAAGTAGAAGAGAGAAAGTGAGAGGGAGAAAAGGAAAGCTCTCTGGAAGAAGGAAATAGAGAAGAAGAAGAAGAAGGTAATGGGAAGAAAAGTGGTCGAGTGAGCTGTTGGATGGAGAAATATCTCCTCGGGTATTCTTGAGTCTTTAGGTGATGTATGGCTCCCTCCTTCATTTTATGGATTCAAGTGATGATTATGGTTAGATGTAGAAGGTAAAAGATGTAGTTGAAGGATCGATATACGCCTATAGAGAGAGGGGGAGGGGGGGGGGGTGAATATAGCGTTTCTAATATTTTCGTACGATATTTAAATTCTCTTAATCCCTAAGGGATTTATCGAATACGATTAAATATGCAATCACAATAAATGCGTAAATTAAAGAGTGAGGGATAGAGAAGTGCACACAATATTTGTTTATGCGGTTCAACAAACTCGCCTATGTCCACGCTCCAAGTTTCACTTGGAGATACACTAATTAATTGGCTTACGGGTGCCAATAAAACTGTTTACAAATTGACTATTAGACAGGGCGTCACCCTTGACTAATTCTAAGGTCGTCAACCTTTGACTCTTATAGGACGTCACCCTAAACTTGACTATTGTGGGGCGGCACCCAATGATTGAACTTATTGGCGTTCAATCTAGCCTAGGAGTGTTTCGAGTGTTTTGATGAATTCTTAGGGAATCACCCTTTACAATCAAGCGCAAATATAGAATATGGAAATTAAAGCGCAATCTAACTAATCCTAATTCTCCCAAATATAACTCTCAAGTTTATGGGTTGGGGAGAATTGGATGTACAACAATATTGAAAGCTTACAGTGATTGAATCGTGTATAAAATTCGGCAGGGCTTCGCCATGATTCTCGGTTGGTTACGTTGAGCTTGGAGTGATCTCATATTTATAGACACTGCTCAAACAGTCGACCTTTTGCCCTAACCGGTCGACCCTTTTACTACCCGTTGCAATTCTTCCCGTTGAGATTTGACCGTTGGGAAAATATATATGGTGCGGTCGACCGTGCAGTCGACCTTTTCCTTCATGCAGAAATTTTGGAGCAATCTGTGCATTGTGCAGAAATTTGGACTTTAGGACGCAGAATTTCGCGTCCGCTGCATCCGCAAGTCACAGT
Source organism: Begonia loranthoides (assembly GCA_022433065.1). Taxonomy (NCBI): domain Eukaryota; kingdom Viridiplantae; phylum Streptophyta; class Magnoliopsida; order Cucurbitales; family Begoniaceae; genus Begonia; species Begonia loranthoides. Next base: position 8,930,705 of record CM039485.1, read on the forward strand.
TTTTGCATCCGCAAGTCCCTGTTCACCCAGTTTAGGACGCAGATTTGCATCCGCATCTGTCATCCGCTGCATCCGCAAAACACCCTGAAAATGACAGATTCAAATCGGATGCCAATTTTTGCGTCCGCTGCATCCGCAGACTCATCCCCACTTCACTCCAAATCTACCCTTGAACTATATTGAGTCCCTAAAAGATATCCAACACTACATGGACTCAAATAAACATGTTAGAACATTAATAATACCCATTTTGAGGGTATTTTCAATATACACGGATATAAATATTATGATAAAAACGATAAGAATAATATCTGGAACATATAAAATATAACACAAAATACAACTTATTGATTTATTAAATTAATCAACATTTTAGTCATCATCAAAATACAACTTAGACTAACAAAAAAGCTAACAATCTCCCCGTTTTTGATGATGACAAAATCCAATAAGTTGTTTTCCTAAAACTAAGTATTTGCATACAAATATTGCATATTAGATTTCTCAAAGTAATTTATGCAATTTATCAAGCAATAAAGTCCAAGCAACATGCTACTCCATGTTATTCAACTCCCCCTAAAATATATTACAACTTATACATCATTCTCCCCTTTTTTGTCATAATCAAAAAGTAATACTAGGGGAGGGGAGTCCAAACATAATCAAGAAATGTTATCAAAATAAGACTATCAAATATTCATCAAAGAAATTATCCCCCTTGAACATTAATAACATGAGTAAATGTAGGGAATATGTATTAGAATCCAAAGACAATCTCAACAATAGTTTCAACAATTAATTCTACCAAAAATAAATTTCTCCCCCTTAATCAAAGAGTTAATCCACAAATCAAACAAGGGTAAGAAGCAAGCATTAACATGCAAGTCTAAGTTGTGGTTAAAAAGAATATACCAATTGTAAATAACCACAATCACAAGGATTTCTAACAAAAACTTTCTCCCTCTTTTTCATTAAAGATACAAACACATTTGAGGGAATTATGCATTTAAGTCCAAACAATAGACACCAAAAAGAATGGGATTCAAGAAATTAGGAATCAAGTGTAGGAACTAGAATCCATTTAAGTTCAAGAATTGTAAACACATGTTCAAATTCTAACAAGTGATACCAATTTAAGAGTTAAGGAAATAACAAATAATACCAATTGAGAATTCACAATTTGAAGCAAAACAAGTTTTTCAACGAATTATACCAATTGTAAATCCAAAGTTAAAATCGTATCATTTTTGCAAAGTATTGATACCAATTGTAAATTCAAAGAGAAAATGTTAAGAGAGATACTATTGTGTAATATCAAAATTAATTCAAATATCTCTCCCCCTATATTAATCACAACAACAACCTAATGGGGATATACCACACATTTAAAATATTTGCTCTCCCCTTTAGAGCAATAATAAAAAAAAATTCATAAATTTCTCCTCCTATAAATTTATTAATTATCAAATAGGAGAGAATCCAAAAACTCAAGAGAACCATCCAAGTTTAATTAGAAATATATCAATTGAAAAACAATCTATGGATGAGTTCACATTTTGTAAGCACAAACAAAATTTTACTCCCCCTATCATTTTGCACATAACCAAGTAGTTTGGAGAATCTAAATATGATACCAAATGTAGAAGTTTAAAACAAAATAATTATTGATATCGATTGAGTGATTTCAAATCAATGGAGAATATTGATATCAATTTGAAAAACAACTACAAAACTTCTTCCACTTTATAAATCTCGAAACAAAAAAAAACATTTGGGGAAAATGATACAAAAATAAAGTCTTACAATATAATACCAATTGAAAAAATAAATACATTCATTTAAAGATTTGAAACTAAAAAGAAAAAGATTATGAAAAACCAATTTGAAAGTTAAATACAAATTCTTCTTCCATTTGATGATAAGCAATTTTAGTCATAGTGGAAGCAAACTTATCAAGATTAAAACATTTGTATTTTTCTCCACCTAAATCATTTATCTCATTTCAATTCAAGGAGAAATATTAAAAAAAATCAACAAAATTAAACATCTAACACTTTTTCAAATATATGCAATTTAGAATCCAATTATTGGAACCATTCATCAAAATACTAATTGCATGAATAAAGCTTATTTCAATCTATATAAATGCAAAAGGATTGAAGCTAACAATTAATCCAAGTAAATGTTCTACTAATCAAAGTTAAACAAATTCAAGAATTAAAAACAATTTAATCCAATTCAATTCCTAATCAAAATCCATAGAATTGATTCCAAAGGAATTTCAACCAATTAAAGTCTAAATAATCATCCAATTCAAATTTCACAACCAATTTTAATCAAAACAAAAAGAGTTGTGTACCTCCAAGATAATTTCCATCTTTAAAGCATTGGAGGCATTCTTGACGCTTCTCCCCTTGTATTGGATATTCAAGTATCCAATTCCTTTTCAAGCTCCTTGGGAGAACCTCCAACCTACAACCAAAAATCATTTTGTAATTTTTGGTACCCAAACCATTTTGGGTCCATTTGTTATAGGCTTGATTCCTTTAGGAATCCATACAAATTTAGAATTCAAATTCAATTTAAGTTTAGAATTTAAATTCAAATGATGAACTAATTTAGAATCACAATTTGATTTCACATTAGCATTTAATTTTAATGGACAACAAAAAGATTTGTGTCCTACACAATTGCAAGAATTACAAGTAAAAGATCTAACAAATAAATTAGTGTAATTCTTCTTCTTTGCAAAGGGTTCATAGCCAATTCCGGCTTTATCAAAAGTAACCATTTGCGAATCAAGAGCATATTTAAATTTTTGCTCCCGTTAGTGAATTTAAGTACAACCAAGTTTAAATCATCATTTTTAACTTTCAATTCACTAATATTATTCTCAAGAGATTTAATTTTATCATTAGCATCTATAATAGATTTAGATTTAGCAATCAAAGATTCAATCTCCTTGTAATATCCCAATTTTCTATAATATAATAAGTCTACTTAAAATAATAATAATAATAATAATAATAATGAAGAGTAATCAGATTAATTAGACATTCATCAGGATATTATCAAATACGGACCCCGTTAGTTTCCCATCTTTATTAATATTTTGAATTTCATAAGAATAGATACATTATATAACGAGATGATGTTTATTGGAATTATGCAACATAAATAATTGAAATTTAGTATAATTGTTGCACATTAAAGGTAATTTGAATAATTAGATAAATTAGAAATAAAATGGATGTTAATTT
>CM039485.1:8939438-8950835 GCA_022433065.1 Begonia loranthoides
TTGGCTTGTCGAAAGCGCACCAATGGGGGGGGGGGGGGGGGTGAATATAGCGTTTCTAATATTTTCGTACGATATTTAAATTCTCTTAATCCCTAAGTGATTTATCGAATACGATTAAATATGCAATCACAATAAATGCGTAAATTAAAGAGTGAGGGATAGAGAAGTGATATTTGTTTACGCGGTTCGACAAACTCGCCTACGTCCGCGTTCCAAGTTTCACTTGGAGATACACTAATTAATTGGCTTACGGGTGCCAATAAAACCGTTTATAAATTGACTATTAGACGGGACGTCACCCTTGACTAATTCTAAGGTCGTCAACCTTTGACTCTTATAGGACGTCACCCTAAATTTGACTATTGCGGGGCGTCACCCAATGATTGAACTTATGGGCGTTCAATCTAGCCTAGGAATGTTTAGAGTGTTTCGATGAATTCTTAGGAAATCACCCTTTACAATGAAGTGCAAATATAGAATATGGAAATTAAAGCGCAATCTAACTAATCCTAATTCTCTCAAATATAACTCTCAAGTTTATGGGTTGGGGAGAATTGGATGTACAACAATATTGAAAGCTTACAGTGATTGAATCATGTATAAAATTCGGCAGGGCTTCACCACGATTCTCGGTTGGTTATGTTGAGCTTGGAGTTATCTCATATTTATAGACACTACTCAAACGGTCGACCTTTTGCCCTAACCGGTCGACCCTTTTACTAGCCGTTTCAATTCTTCCCGTTGATTTTACCGTTGGGAAAATATATATGGTGTGGTCGACCGTGCGGTCGACCTTTTCCTTCATGCAGAAATTCTGGAGCAATCTGTCCATTGTGCAGAAATTTAGACTTTAGGATGCAGAATTTCGCGTCCGCTGCATCCGCAAGTCACAGTTTTTGCATCCGCAAGTCACTGTTCACCCAGTTTATGACGCAGATTTGCATCCGCATCTGTCATCCGCTGCATCCGCAAAACACCCTGAAAATGACAGATTCAAATCGGACGCCAATTTTTGCGTCCGCTGCATCTGCAGACTCATCCCCACTTCACTCCAAATCTACCCTTTAACTATATTAAGTCCCTAAAAGATATCCAACACTACATGGACTCAAATAAACATGTTAGAACATTAATAATACCCATTTTTAGGGTATTTTCAATATACACGGATATAAATATTATGATAAAAATGATAAGAATAATATCCAGAACATATAAAATATAACACAAAATACAACTTATTGATTTATTAAATTAATCAACATTTTAGTCATCATCAAAATACAACTTAGCCTAACAAAAAAGCTAACAGTAGTGTATGGTTCTTTGTTTATGGTTGCTCGATAAATGAGTTGCCCTGTTGATTGAAAAAGCTCCTTGTTATTTAACTGCTCCTAGGTTTTATGGATTTTAGGGAAATATAGAAGAGTGTAGGATGTTCGTTTTGGATGAGATGTGCCCTGTCATTGGATTTTTGGGTTGGTATGCTGGGATTTGCTCTCTATGTGTAATATCCTGATTTTTGTAACATAATTAATTTATGATAATTGAGATATTAATTGGATGTAAGAAGATTACTTGGATAATTATGGAAAATTTATTTGATGAAAATAAATTATATTGCAAGACGGTATTTTGTTGGGCTAATGTCATGTAAAAGTAAGGAAAATATTGTGGGGTGATTAAATATAAATTTTTAAGGAAAAAAGTGTATTTCGGGTTTTCGATCACACTGCGGTCGAAGACACGATCGAGGTTTGTGTCTGAAATGCATTACAGATTATGTTTTATGGTTTTCGAATGCAATACGGTTGAGTTGTGGACTCAATGGTGTTGAATTTGTCAAATTCGTCGATTTTACAGTCAACGTGAGGTCGTATGTTTCGGTCGAGGGTATTGACTGAAATGTACTCTAGACTGTAAATTGGGTTTTCGGTCAATTTACAGTCTTCCTCGACCGAAAAATGGAGATTAAAGTGAAGAATGAGAAATAAGGGGTTGAACCGGTTCAGTTTGAAGACAAAGAAGAGGAAATAAATTGTGTTTAAGTAAAAAGATTAAATTGAGATAAAATGGAATTAAATTATGTGTTAACTTAATAAATTAAAATTAAGGTGATGGGAAGAATTATAAAATAAAAAGAAGAGTTGAAGTAGGAGAAAGGTAGAGGTTGAATCAACTGAAGAAAATAGAAGGAGGTAGAACCTGTCCTCCTTGAACTAGTTCGGTCTAGTGGAAAGAAGAAGAGAAAATGGCGGGCCAAAAGGAATGGCTCGGTCATTTTCTAAAAGAGAGACAGAGATCGGGACAGAGAGGGAGAGCGAAGGCGAGCGAGACCGAGAACGAACTGGTGTCGACGACGAGGGAGCTCAGGCTCGGGCTCGGAGCGCTATCCAGCGGACGAAAGTGCGTCGGGTGGTGATGTTGTGCGGTGAGCGATTGCGGGCTAGGGCTCGGCCAATTTGTGCGAGGGAGCACAGGCTGGAGCTACGAAATTTATCGTCGGGCGAAGGTAAGCCGCTCTGTGTTCTTCTCCTGGCATTTTGATAGGTTGTTTGGCCAAAATGTGGCTATGAATTGTCCGGTTGAAATTGGCAGAGGTGATGAGAGGGTGTGGAATGGCTGATTCTTGAGTTCCAATCGGTATGTGGTCCGGTTCGACCCATCAGCTTTGGCTCACTGGAATGAGTCGTTCGAGTGAAGACAAATTGCTTTCCAGCAATTTCTCTGGTTGATCCCTACTATGTGTGGCATGGGTGAATTATTGGGGGACAGTGGGTGAATGTCCAGCGGTGGAGAAGAGAAATAAAGGGAGATAGGGAGTGGCTCAAGGACACATGTGGGTGACAAAGTGATGGGCGTTAGTGAGTGGGCTAATGTTTTGATGGATAGAAAAGTGAGGAGAGGGATTGATAAACTTAGAAAAAGAGAAGGAGAGAAAGGTCGACAGTGGTGAAGAGATGAGAAAGTGTGAGTAAGTGATTTTGAAGTGTTGCTCTCAGGTTCTGTAATTTTAGGTATTCAGCTTCTCCCTTATTGATTTTTATGGACTCTTTAATTGGCAGGAAAGTTTATTGCTAATTGTTGTTTGGTGTTTCGATATGTTTATGTTCTATTATTGGAAAATATTCTCCATTGCAGACTGTTGCTTGGTTCTGTGAAGGATATTATGAGCGTCTGGTATGGATTTTGGCTCTCTGTTCCTTGAGATTTATACTTTGGATTGGATGTTGGTTGAGTTCCCTGTTAATTGTGAACGTTCGGTTGATGGGTGTGTTCCTTGTTTTCTTTGAGTTATGTTTTTCTTGAGTTATTGCTTTTGTTACCACTATTGGTTGGGATTCAAAGAGTACAGTTGAGGATATGTGTACTGCAGTGCTAATCATGATTTATGGATAATTTGTGAATTGATAAAGCATTAGGACCTAGTTATTTATTGATGAAAGGTTGATTCCATGTGTTGATTATTACTTCTAAGTTATGGAGAAATGAGATGAATGGTGGGAAACTATATTCTATTGTTAAAATGCATTATGGATAATACTCTCTACGGTTTGATGTTTCTTGATTCTATTAATAGAATTCAGTTGGAATATGGAGTTGAGAAGCCGTTAGGTGATTAAGTTGGATTTTAGGTTGTGAAATTCTATCAAGCATTAAATGGGGAAATTATGTATACCATTGAGTTGTTATTGCTATAGGTATAAGTTGTAACTCTATGAATGGTTGCTAGTGGATAATTGTTGATAATCAAATGTTATTCATTTGAAGGTACTGGAGAGGGAAGCACTTAAGTACAGAAATGCGCTACAGAAACTAGGTAAGTGATATTGCATGCCCTTTGGTCTTAAGGGCCTTACATTCCAAGAATAGGATATGCATATTTGATTGTTTACTGCTTTATGAGCATGTATACAATTTTAATAGCATGTCTACTGTTTTATGAAGCATGATCTGTGAATTTTATGTTGGGTGTTTTACTAGTTTCCTTAATTATATGTTAAAAATTGCATGCATTCACCAGCATCATGCATCATGGTTTTCAAAACGATACGAAAATGAGTTTTCATGCATGGTTTTGAAAAGAGAATGGAAACAAATATTAAATAATAATGGTAAAGTTTTAAGTAAAGAAAGGATAATGGATATGTTGAGGCTTTAACACGTAACTCATAAAGAGAGGCTTGGTGGACGTGGTCCCCATGGTTAGAGGCTTTGGGTGAATTAGTCCCCCAATGGTTGAGTTGCGTTCCAATGGTAACCAATTGAGGCTTTGGCATGTAACTCATAAAGAGAGGCTTGGTAGATGTTTTCCCCATGGTTAGAGGCTTTTGGTGGATTAGTCCCCTAATGGTTAAGTTACATTCCAATGTTAAACAGTTAAGGCTTTGGTGTTGGACTCAAATGTATGAATAGAGGCTTGGTGGACGTGGTCCCCATGGTTAGAGGCTTTGGGTGGACTAGTCCTACAATGGTTGAGGTTTAAGTTGAATACCAAAGGCAGAATAGTAAAGTAAAGTTAAGATCAAGAAAACGATAAAAGAAAAAGAAAAGGAAAGATAGAAAAGAAATAGAAAAGGAAAATAGATTTTAAAAGCTGCATGACATGTGCATTGTACAATTTTATTTTATATCACTTACGGAGCCTTAGGCTCATTAGTTAAGTCTTGCGATGTAGGTACACGCACAAAAGAACAGGTTAAGGAGCAGTTGATGAAGGATTTGCATGTATGGATCTTGTGGCTAGGTAAGCTAAAGAGATTTGCAAGAAATGATTTGATAATGATTTTGTAAAAGGTTTGTAAATATTGAATTGTAAAAGAAAAGAATGATATTTTCTTAAATGCTTTGTTTTAATTATTCCATTACATTTCATAAAAGAGTTTAATAAAAGAATTTTGTTATTATCTTTTAATTGGTTTATGAAAGAAAAACCTTCCTGTTTTTGTAAAAAGAAAAGTTTTAAATTTTATGTGATTTTAAAAGGTAATAAAAACTGGGTCGTTACACTATGTGTTTAGAGCTTTGATGAATATGCTCTGTTGGTTGAGGAATTCATACTAGGCAGTGGGATTGTTTTAGAATGGTTGTGTTTGTGCTGTCTGTTGTGTTCGAATTATAATAAATAATGAAGTGAGGAAAAATATGGAGAGTATGGTTTTATGGTTTAATTTGTTTACTGCCTTGATGGATAGGGTTGTGGGTTTATGTTATGTTATTTTGGTTTAGTGATGAATTTGGATTGGATATGATGAATGAAAGTATTTTCTGTCCTTTATTGCTTTTGGGAACTGTGAAGTTAAAAGGAAGGTGGAATAGAATTATAATTCTAAATGTTATTATTTTGAAGATACTTTGAAGGTATTAAAGGAAGACGAATGTAAGTACAGAAACACATTAAGGAAGACAAGTAAGTGATATTGTCTGTGTTTTACCGAAAGGCCTACATTGCAAGTATTAAGATTTGTATGCTGACTGTGTTTATTAGAAATAGGTTCAGCTATTGATTATGCTATCGTTTGAGGCTATTATTGTTGATTGAGGATGTATTGCTACATGATGCTGTGTTTATTAGAAATAGGTTCTTTTAATGATATGTTTACTAGATTTTAAATGATATTGATAATGATCATGCTTGAGAATTATAGGATGTTTATAATGATCATGATTCGAGGATTTTACTAATGATATAGATACTATATGCATTCATGAGCATCATGCATCATGGTTTTCAAAATGATATGAAAATAGTTTTTCATGCATGTTTTTTAAAATGAAACAGAAAAATGAATGAATTACACAAAATAAAGGTAAATGAGATGATATGAGATGTGAGCTTGTTAGTTGGTCCTCGGTTGATGCTAAGACTGGCCGGGCAATAGGTGAGTGAGGCTATTTAAGCGTTGGAACGCATAGCCACTAGTAGGCGACAGTTGTAGCCCAAGCCATGGGTTGTGCATTGTAGCGTACAACTGCTAGCTAAGCTTTCGGTCGTAGCCTGAGCCATAGGTTGTGCATTGTGTATGGATTAACACAATAGCTAACATGCGGTTCGATCGGAGTTGAGCATCTATCACATAGTGGGTCCCTAGTTGGTGTCGGGACAGACCGACCAATGGTTAATGAGGTCGTTTAAGTGTTGGAGCACACAGCCGCTAGTAGGCAACGGTTGAAGCCTGAGCCGTGGGTTGTGCGTTGTAGCGGACATTCACAAACATTCATTTTTACACTAAATTCTCCACCTTATCATGAAAATTACATAGAATTCTAAGTCTTTAAGGATTAGAACTACTTACTTGGTTTTTGCAACACTTCAAGCTTGTATTAAACTTACAAACTTCATTTGTCTCATTTTTTGGGCTCTTTAGAATCCCCTTCACATTCTCTATACTTTTTCCATGAAATTCAACTTCAAAATCTAATTTCCTCACCTTTAACTCTCTCTCTCTCTCTCTCTCTCCATGTGAGAAGGAGGTTTTCTAGAGTCCTTGAAAATTTACAACTTTGGCCTCAATTATTGAGGTCAAATGACCAACTTGTCATTGCCCTTCTTTTAATTTACACTTTGAGTTGTTTACTTAGCTTGACATGTGGCACCACCCTATTGGGAACCACATTTTATTACATGACATCATAGATATATTTTTTAGGAAACTTTTATTCCTAGAGAGCATCCTTAAATTCTCACTCGATTTATCCGAATCAAGTATTTATCTAAAACTGTAAATAAGTGTTTCATACACTAAGTCAACTTCAAAATGATATAACTTTGGTTACAAAATTTCAAATTACACAAATCAAACATCTTTCTTAGGATATCTACTTCATTATCCTAAAATTTCATAAAATTCCATTAACATTTGCATGTCCAACAATAAGAAAATATCCAAATTATTCAAGGAAAAAAGTTTTGACTTAAATCTATTTTATGCATAACTAATAAATTTTAGTCATGCATCTTTATCACTTTCATACGTATCATATACATCATTTACTCGGATGAAAATATTCAAGTCATTATAGAACACATGGTGTGTATGTAGCGACCCGTCTTAATTTAAAACCATTTTTCCTTATTAAAAATTCTCGTGTAAAAATTTTTCTTTTTATTTAATGAAAACATACGGTGAATTATTCCAAATAAAAATTGTAACAGAGTAAAGCGGAAACACTTCAACTTATAAGAAATATATAGTCTTACAAACCATCGTTCAAATTAGAAATCATTTAAAAATAAAACTTCCATTCATTATGAGCTATAACCTAGCAGGTCTACTTTGCTGGATAACTCAAGTCCTCCACGGGGAATGCTTCCTCCTCCACTCCAGGAATTATCATATCTTGACATTTTATCTACACCACAAGTAAACTGTAAGCCCAAAGACTTAGTAAGGAATTGAGATATGCAGTATGAATGCCTCTTACTCATTTTGTTAGAATGGAATCCGTCCACACTGCTCTTTGCTTATGGTTACATATATCATAAACTCGTATCTCGAGTTGGGAGATTGGAGGATCCTGGCAGGGAGGGTGGTGGGGAACTGGCATCTAACACCCACAGTAGACAAGCTCTCATGACCCGATAGGGGAAGGTTATAATTTTTTTGAGTCTATCGGTTAGATCCGAACCACCTCCCCTACCCCCAATTTCCTTACTATCTTTCTTTTATCATTTTCTTCTCACTGTATGAATACTAACCCATACGTGGTATTTTCTAAGATTTCTATTATGATGATGTATGATAATGCAATATGGGAAATAAAACTATGACTAATATCATTCATTCCATAAATTCACAAAATCTATTCTACTAGGGATTTCAGAATAACAATGGAATGAACCACAGAAACCAATCATGGAATTTCAACAAGTAAAGCTATCGAGCATTAGTTAATAAATATCGCAGAACGAACAATAATTATGACTTGCGAAATAAGAGAACTAATAACAAATACCAACAGCGAATAAATAAAAAAAGAACGTGCAGTATGCTTTATAACTTAACAATAAAATGCTAAGCATAACAGGGAATTTAAAACGTATAACATACTTAACGATTTATCAGTAAAATGGGAAACATAACAACGAGCTAAAACATGCTCCCAAGTAGCAGAAAATAACTACGCATGATGGTACTTAAAACAGTCAATAAACATGCTAACGTACTTTGGAATTCGATAGAAAAGAGCAATTTATGACAGCAAGTAAAATGTGCAACATGTTTAATAATTTGTCAGAAAAATACGAAGTAAGTCTGTGAATTAACAAAGAGTATGCATGCTTTATAACCTAACAACAAATACAAAGTATGACAGCGAAGTAAACGAGCATACGTGCTATATATATATATTGACAACAATTATCATAACAGTGAATTAAAACCTCACATGCGTGCATCATAATTCGACAGTAATTTACAAGGTATGACAACGAAATAAAACGAATGTACATGATATATATATTTTGACAGCAAATACAACATATGGCAGCAAAGTAAAATGTGTGTACATGCTTTAAGATTCATCCAAAATAATCAGGAATCGAACATGTTCTCATGATGTATTTTTCGACATAAAACAGTGCATAACAGCAAGATTATCATGGACTAAAACGTGTCATCATGCTTTGAGATTCAACAAGAATTAACAGCGTGTATTTAGTGAACTAGGAGCTAATCTACATCAATATAAACGTATTGTTATATCTTAGAATTGGCAGAGAATGAAATCCAAAACAGCAGCGAATTGAACAATAATTAAAACGTGATAACATGCTTAAAATCAACAGGAATTAACAATATATGACAACGAGCAAAACATGCATACAAGGTATATGACTTGACAGCTACCAAAAGACAACAACGTATAATAACATATATACATGCTTTGAAATTTAATAAGAAACTAGTACTGATTTCGTGTTTATGATTTTAATCTACTCTAACTAAAGAGTTTTTTGCATATAAAAGATAATCATGAAATTAAAACACAACAATCATATAAATTAAACAACTAAGCATGAGACAACTAAGCTACAATAGATTGAAAAATTCAATATAGGTATGGACCTTCAATAAAACTCAATGAAAACCAAACATTGCTTCAAGTGAGAAGTCTCTAAAATCAACCAAGAGTAACCAAGCCATAACATAGTGGTTAGCAATCATACTATCATTCTCTCATCTTCATTAGGTATGTCTCAATACCCATTTCTTACAATTCTATACATCAATTAGACAAGGAACTAACCAACCAAACATCATTAGGAGTCAAAACCATAGAATTCACACAAAAGGAACACGTAAGAATTCAAACAAAGAAAACAATTGACTCTACTTGTGGGTAGGGCTTTCAATTGCCAAGACTCTACTCAATTTCTTATCTAATAGAAGAATCAGACAACACCACCAATCCAGCAACTCCAACTAGCTGTAGAACCTCACACTCACACGCAGGAGGAGCAAACGTTTTCTGAAAATGGAAGAGATGATGGACTTAAATCAAACATACCTGGACAGAAAGGAGAAAAAGGTGGAGAAATCAAACTCCGTGTCTTCGGGCGTGTCTCTAGGACGCGTGGGTTCAGATTAAATGGGGAGAAAAGCAAGATTCCAATCTTTGAAATCCCTAATTATACGTAACTCTGGAAAGTTTTGGATGTGATTTGGCATCTGCATTACATTCGTATTCATCCAAAAGTCCACTGTTGCTGCTAGTACTGCGAATTGGGAAGAGAATTAGCATCCTGCTTCTCATTAATCTCATCTGAACATGACTTTTAGACGCAAAATGGCATCCGCATGAGGCATCTGCACTCATTCGAAAGTCCCTAGGAGTTGGACATATTCAATTCGGATGCATTCCGCTCGCATCCGCAATCGTCTGCAACCTCGTCTGAAAGTTCCAAAATTCAGACAAATTCAAAATCTTGTCGTCCGCATTCATCCGCTTGTGTCCGCTATAGTCCAGAAAGACACAGGGGACGGGTTTGGACGGAGAATCTCGTCCTCAGGTGTCCTAAACTCCAATTTCTTCAACTTTTTGCTTAAAAATTGTATTTAAATCATATCCAATCATCATCCATACGTTTGTATGATATTAATCCAATAAACATCGTCTCTTAATACAACACATTTAATTTTTATGAAATTCGTAATATTCATCAAACGAGGAAAAATAACGTGGTATCACAGTGTAAGCTCAGGAAATCAATATACATGCTTAAACAAGCTCCCATGCAATGGTATGCTAAGTTTAATGATATAATTGCTTCTTTTGGATTTCATAAAAATAATGTTGATCAGTGTATATATCTAAAGATTAGTGGGAGTAAGTTTATACTACTGATACTACATGTAGATGACATCGTGTTCGCTAATAATGATCCGGGATTATGATTTGAAACTAAGATATTTTTTTCTAAAAACCTTGAATGAAATATATAATTGAAGCATCCTTTGCGTTAGAAATTGAAATATTTTGTAAAAGATTGTAAACAATGATAGTACTATCTCAAAAGCATATATTAATAAAATGGAAAATTAACATTGCAGACCCTATAGTTCGTGATCAATGACAGGTCAAACCTTGGAGAATTTTTTTTAACAACAAAAACCCTAAATTATGGAAAATTCTCATCGATGACCTCGCAATCACAATTCCCATCCAAGACCATCGAGTTTAACGCCTGGGTTTCACCTCTGTCAAGTACCGTCCCTCCTGGTAGTTCGAAGAAGATGGACGATGGTGGGCGAGGGCAGACGATGGCGTCCCTCCTGGCGGTTTCATCTCTGTCAAGCTCATTGGCTGTTGGATTGTGGAATGTACGGCCAAGATTGCATCTGGAGTTTCCCTAAGGCAACGGATAGAAAAATATCCCTGGCCGTTAGATCGAGAGAGCGACATCCCTCATCTAGATCGATGGCCAGGATTGAATCTGGCGTCTTCTAGAGGAGATGGACGGATGATGATCAATTGCCATTGGATCGAGCGAGGGACATCCCTCATCTGGATCGACGGCCAGGATTGAATTTAGCGTCTTCTAGAGGCGACGGACGGACGACGATCCCTAGCCGATTGATTGAGCGAGGGACATCCCTCATCTGGATCAACAGCCAAGATTACCTCCAAATTAATTGGGTCATGTGCAAGGCACACACGTTTTTAAAATGCGTGAATTCCCTCAATTAAGATGGACGTCCCTCGCACAAACATGGACGTCCGTCGACCAATACTACTTCGTTTTGCCCTCAATGGACGCCTCTCATCTTTGGATGGCATCATTTAGGCCATGGCGGACTTCTGTCTTAATATGAGGGACATCCATTCCTCTTGGATTCATTCTCTAAACGCTAAACGACAGCATTTTCCTCTCGACGGATGACAAAAATCTGCCTT
>CM039485.1:8965783-9015633 GCA_022433065.1 Begonia loranthoides
ATGAACTACACTAAAGAAATAACATAACATATTATGGACTTCTAACAGCAGGGAAACTATGCATCAAACATTCTTCTTTTCATACATTTGAACGTTCTTCATCCTTAGACTTTAGCATTCATTATTTCTCTTATCAAGGACATACAACAAGGAATCATTTAGGGAAACTACCATCTAACCAACAATTACTTAACACCAACAGTAAGCATTTTAAGACAAATCAAAACATTAAGCATGCCTCATTTGTTAACTAACATCCATCACCCTTAAGCCTTAACCTTCATCATTTCTTCATCACATCTTATATTCATCCAAGTGAACATTTATATCACATAATAGGCAACAAAACAAAACTTAACAATAAAAAGGAAACATCACATATTCAACACTATTAATCCCTACACTACAGCCATTCACAATCGTAAAACACACACACCCATACTTGTGGTGTAAGGCCTCAATGGCCAAAACACCCCATTTTCCTTACCCTTTGTTGATGAAGACACAAACAGGGCTAGCTGCACTCCAAGCTCCATGTTTCTTCACAGCAGCTGGGGTTCCACAATAGCTCACTCACGGTTTAACACTCAACCCACAAGCTCCCTCACTGAACTCACTCTTAGAGACTCTCCATTCACAGGATGGAAGCCCTCTCCCTCCCTCTCGAACCCTTCGCACACCACTCTTCTCTCTGGGCTTCTCCCTTGGAAAAATTAGTGAAGAATGAAAGGAGAGGATGGCTTATGCAGAAAAAGGGGGGCGGGAACAATCGCACCTGGAAGGGCAAGGGGAGGCTGCACCAGTAGGGGATGGTCGGTTTGCATGTTCTGGAAGGCAATTTGGTGTTGGGGAATTGGTTTCTAATTGGTTGAGGGTCGTTGTTCTATTTGATTTAAATCTCTGAAATCGCAGTTCTGCGATGATTCAGACTGGTGCAAATGACTTAATCCCGTCCGCAGTCGTCCGCAAGACCAGAATCCATAGGCTAAAATCTGACTTCGGACGGGAGTCGACGTCCCCACCTTTATCCGTACCGTCTGCAGTCCATGTTTGGACGCCAGTCCTCATCTGCATTGTTTGCATGTATCATTCGAATTGTCCCAAAATTTGGACAGAGTCGATGCGGACGAAGTAGCTCGCATCCGCATCGTCCATAACCCTCGTCCGTAAGTCCCCCAGTTGCACAAAGTCGATGGGGACGCTACTTCTCTCGTCCGCATCATCCGCAACGTGTCTTCCGAAACTGTCCAGACTTGAACAAATTCGATACGGACGCCGTTCTTCTCGTCCACATCGTCCGCAACTATCGTCCGCAATAGCATAGTGAAGTTAGGATGATGTATCGCATCCCCAGTCTCAAACCAAACGTTGAGGACGCAACGCAATGCACTTGCGGATGCCATATCACATCCACATGTGTCGTTCGCAGGCGTCCAAAATCACCCTAGACAGTTTTCTCTCACGTTTCCCTCGTTAACTCCTATCTCATAACATCTTCCCCACAACTACACGTCATAAAATGACACGTATAGATGCGCCATGCAATGTCCTCCTAACTCCAACACTTCGATTACATCGCGTCAACGGGGAAACATTAGCGATATTACTCCTAACTTAACGCCCTAGAACGTCCTTGGTAATATCCCGATAATTATCTAATTTAAAAATATCGGGATGTTACATTTATAGTACTTGTCAGTCAAAGATGAAATACAAAAACAAAGGGTGTGCATTGAGCATATAAGTACTGTAGGATCAATATAAGCCTGTAGAGGGGGAAGGGGGGTGAATATAGTGTTTCTAACTTTTTCGTGCAATATATAAATTCTCTAAAATCCTAAGTGATTTATCAAATACAATTAAATAGAGAATGTATAAATATAAAGAGTTAAGGGTTGGAGAGTGCACAAGATTTGTTTACGCGGTTCGGCAAATATTCCTACATCCAGGCTCCAAGATTTCACTTGGAGATCGACTAACTAATTTATTTACGAGTATCAATTAAACCATTTACAAAGACTAATTCTAATGGCGTCACCCCTGACTATTGTGGGTCGTCAACCTTTGACTATTACGGAGCATCATCCTATATTTTGACGATTACAGGGAGTCACCCTTTTATTGAACTTACGGGCGTTCAATCGAGCCTATGACTATTTCAGGGTGTCATCCTTGTGTGATGACTTCTTAGGGAATCACCATTTACAATTTAGCACAATAATGAATCAAAAATTTAAAGCTCTAAAAAACTAATCCAAATTCTCCCAATAATAACACGCAATTTTATGGGTGGAGAGAAATGGATTTATAATGCTCACAGTGTGTATGCATCGAGTCTTGAATTTGGCAGGGCTTTGCCTCGATTCTCCGTTCATTATGGAGAGCTTGAAGTGAACTTATATATATAGGCAGTGGACTTTCGGACGCAAAGGGGAGTTTTTGGTCGACCGTATCGAGCCGTTGGAAAATATCCGTTGAAATCCGTTCGTTGGAAATATAGCCGTTATCCACATTCTAGACTTTTTGGACGCAGAGGCTCATCCGCTAGTCATCTGAAACTTCACTGTTCAACTGTTTCGGACACAGATCCTCATCCGTTAGTCATCCGAAATTTCACTATTCAGCTGTTTCAGACGTAGATCCTCATTCGCTAGTAGTCCAAAAATGCCCTGAAAAATGACAGATTCAAAACTTTACCGTCCGTGTTCGACCGCATATCGTCCGAAAACATTTTGGACGCATTTCCTCATCCTCAGCTTGTCCAAATACTCAAGGGGCACAACTCCAGAAGCTTTCGGATGACGATATTCATCTGCACGTCGTCTACGTGTCATCCACATGTATAGAGCCCAGAATTGGCCCAGTTTCTTCATCCGCATCTCATCTACCCTTCACTCTAAAACTATACTAAATCCCTAAAAGATATGCAACACTACA
Source organism: Begonia loranthoides (assembly GCA_022433065.1). Taxonomy (NCBI): domain Eukaryota; kingdom Viridiplantae; phylum Streptophyta; class Magnoliopsida; order Cucurbitales; family Begoniaceae; genus Begonia; species Begonia loranthoides. Next base: position 8,968,721 of record CM039485.1, read on the forward strand.
TGAACTCAAGTAAACTTGTTATCACATTAACAATACCTAATTTGACGGTATTTCTAATAAACACGGATATAAATATAATTATAAACCGATACAAATAATATCTTGTAAATACAAAATATAACACAAAATACAACTTATTGATTTATTAAATTGACCAACATTTTAGTCATCATAAAAATAGATCTTAGCCTAACAAAAAAGCTAACAATCTCCCCCTTTTTGATGATGACAAAATCCAATAAGGTGTTTACCCTAAAACTAAGCATTTGCATATAAATATTGCATATTAAATTTCTCCAATTAAGTTATGCAATTTATCAAACAATTAACTCATGCAACATGCTATTCAACTCCCTCTAAAATATATCACAACTTATATATTTTTCTCCCTCTTTTTTGTCATAATCAAAAAGAATTCCTTGGGAAGGGGAGTCCAAAAACAACCAAAAATTTTATCAAAATAAAATCATCAAAATATTCATCTAAGACATTCTCCCCCTTAATCAAAGGATCTATCCAAGAAGCAAACCATGGAGAGAATTAAGCATGAACATTCAAATCTAAATCGTAGTTATAAATAGAGATACCAAATGAAGAACCACAATAAAAACATTCAACATAAATTTCATGTGGTTAAAAATAAGATACCAATTGTGAATAATCACAATTACAATTTTATCAAAAAAATAATTATCACTCTTTGTCATTAAGCATACAAATTCATTTTAGGGAAATAATATTAGAATCCAAGAAATAGATAGTAATTTAAGACCAAGAATGATAAACTAATTTTCTATTAAAAAAATGATACCGATTGAAGAATTTAAAAAAAATTAACTAAAGATATCAATTGATGATTCACAATTAGACAAAAAAAAAATTCAAAGATTAATACCAATTGTAAATCCAAAGTTAAAATCAAATCAATTTTGCATAGTATGATATCAATTGTAAATTCAAAATGAAATCCAAAACAAATTTCTATGAGAGATACCAAAAATTAAGAGCAAGATAAATCCAATTATCTCTCCCCTATGTTAATCACACAAACAACCTATTAGAGATATTCTACACATTCAAATATTTGCTTTCCCCCTTAGAGCAACAATAAAACAACTTAACATTTCTCCCCCTTTAAAAATGTTAACATACATATAAGAGAGAAACACCCAAAAATATTTTAATCAAAACAAACTTTTCTCCCCCTATCATTATGCACAAAAATCAAATAGTTGGGAATTTAATGAATACCAAAATAAAATCCTTAAAAGAATAAGTCAATTGTAGAGAAAAATAATTTCATTGATACTAATTTAGAGATTTCAAACCAATGATAAATAGTGATATCAATTTGAAAATCAACTGTAAAAGTTATTTCCCTTTTTAAATCAAAAAATAAAAAACGTTTGGGGAAAATGATACAAAAAATAAAGCCTTACAATATAATACCAACAAAATTAGAAACAATATAAACAATTATCTCTTAACAACTAACTCTCCCTTTTTATCAATTAAATAATTTCAATTCAAAGAGATATCCAAGTCATCAAAATGAAAATTGATTATCCAACAATTCATAACATTCCAACATTTTCAATATAGAAATCTAATTGTTGGAATCCAAACAAATCTCAAGCAAAAATACCAATTCAAGAGATATGCTATTTCAATAATCAATCGAAAATTCAATCTATAATTTTAATCTTCTAAACTCTAAATCAAGAATAAAAAAAAATTGAATCACTCAATAATTTACTCTATTCAATTCAATTCAAATCAAAACCAAAGGCAAAACTATTCAAGACACGAATTGTGTACCTCCATGAAATTTTATTTCCATTTTAATCCATTGGAGGCAAACTTTAAAGCTTCTCATTTTTTGTATTGGATATTCAAGTATCCAAGCTCTTTTTGCTCATTGGGAGAATCTCTAACCTACAACACAATCAATTCGAATTCTTTGGTACCCAAACCATTTTGGGTCCATTGATTAAGGGTTTGGTTTTTTTAGAAACTCACACAAGTTTAGAATTCAAATTGGATTTAAATTAAGAATTTAAAATCGAAGGATAAACAAATTTAGAATTAACATTTGATTTTACATTAGCATTCAATTTTAATGGACAACAAAAAGATTTATGTCTTATACTATTGCAAGAATTGCAAGTAGATGAACTAATAAATAGATTATTGTAATTCTTTTTCTCAGCAAAGAGTTCATAGCCAATTCCGCCTTTGTCAAATATAACCCTTTGCTTACCTAAGAGCATATTTTAATTTTTGTCTCATTAGTGAATTTAAACACAAACGAATTTAACTCATCATTTTTAACTTTCAATTTACTAATATTATCATCACGTGATTTGATAGAAATATTCAATTCATCATTCCTAATTTTCAAATTACAAACCTCATGCTCATGACATTTAATTGTAGTAAGCAAATCACAATTTTTAGTATTTAACGAACTAGTTTCATTTTTATGTGATTTGATAGTAGAATTCAATTCATCAATCAACAATTTCAAATTACTACTATCATGCTCAAGTGATTTAAAGGAAGCATTAGAATCATCAATCATTCTCTTTAATTCAACAATTTGATCCTCAAAAGATTTATCTAACTTAGCATGCTTCTTGATCAAATTGCTATACTTCTTTTTCAATAGCTTATATTTAACTTTGAGCTCATTAAAACTCTTTAGCAAGTCATTAAATGCATCAATGTCACTATCCGAATCGGAATTGCTGTAATAGTTTGTTACCTCAATATCTTCCTTGGCCATAACGCATGAGATGACCACTTTCTCTTCTTTTTCGGAGGATGAGCTTGCTGCGCTTTTATCTGATAGATTTGTGTCCACATATGTTAGCTCAAGAAATTTTCAAACATCAAAAGCACTAACACATGTTTGAACTCTATCCAATTCAGTTCTACTCAAGGCACAATATAAAACATTCATTGCTTTAGCATTCAAATTCCAATTATGTTTATCTAAATCATTGAATTCACAAGATAGTCTAGGAACATTAATTCCGTTTTCAATGATTTTCCATAAAGCATAATCTAACGATTGTACAAATACTTTCATTCTATACTTCCAATATAATTAATTGCAACCATCAAATAGAGGAGGTATAGACGCACATTGACCTCCAATAAACATATTGCAATCCATAATCAATTATACAATCTAGAAATTTAATCAAAGTTATGCACAATAAATTTCAACAAGAATTCAATCCAATTTGATATTTGAAACAAATTTATCAAATAATTTCTAGCAAGAAATTTATCCCAAAAATTCAATCAGATTTATTCAAATAAATTTCTACAACAGAATTTACAATATGCACAAAAATTGCACAAAAATTTAAATACCCGCTAGATACCAATTGTAGGATCGATATACGTCTATAGGGGGTGAATATATCGTTTCTAACTTTTTCGTGCAATATATAAATTCTCTAAAATCCTAAGTGATTTATCAAATACAATTAATAATGTATAAATATAAAGAGTAAGGGTTAGAGAGTGCATAAGATTTGTTTACGCGATTAGGCAAATCCGCCTTCGTTCGCGCTCCAAGATTTTACTTGGAGATCCACTAACTAATTGACTTACGGGTGTCAATTAAACCATTTGCAAAGACTAATTCTAAGGATTCCACCCTTGACTATTGTGGGTCGTCAACCTTTGACTATTACGAGGCATCACCCTATATTTTGAAGATTATGGGGTGTCACCCTTTTATTGAACTTACTGGTGTTCAATCAAGTCTATGACTATTTCGGGGTGTCATCCTTGTGTGATGACTTCTTAGGGAATCACCCTTTACAATTTTGCACAATAAAGAATTGAAAATTTAAAGAACTAAAAAAATAATGCAAATTCTCCCAATAATAACACGCAATTTTATGGGTGGGGAGAATTGGATTTACAATACTCACAGTGTGTATAAATCGAGTCTTGAATTTGGCAGGGCTTCGCCTCGATTCTCTGTTCGTTATGGAGAGCTTGAAGTGAACTCATATATATAGGCAGTGGACTTTCGAACGCAAAAAGGAGTTTTTGGTTGACCTTATCGAGCCGTTGGAAAATATCCAGTTGAAATCCGTTCGTTGGAAATATAGCCGTTATGCACATTCTGGACTTTTAGGACGCAGAGCCTCATCCGCTAGTCATCTGAAACTTCATTGTTCAGCTATTTCAAACACAAATCCTCATCCACTAGTCATCTGCTAGTCATCTGAAACTTCACTATTCAGCTATTTCGGACGCAAATCTTCATCCGCTAGTCATCCAAAACTTCACTATTCAGCTGTTTCGGATGCAGATCCTCATTCGCTAGTAGTCTGAAAATGCCCTAAAAAATGACAGGTTCAAAACTTTACCATCCGCGTTCGTCCGCATATCGTCCGAAAACATTTTGGACGCATTTCCTCATCCTCAACTCGTCTAAATACTCAAGGGGCACAACTCTAGAAGATTTCGGATGACGATATTCATCCACACATAGTCCGCATGTACAGAGCACAGAATTGGCCCAGATTCTTCATTCGCATCTCATCCACCCTTCACTCTAAATTAACCCCTGAACTATACTGAGTCCCTAAAAGATATGCAGCACTTCATGGACTCAAGTAAACTTGTTAGCACATTAATAATACCCAATTTGACGGTATTTCTAATAAACAAGGATATAAATATAATTATAAATCGATACGAATAATATCCAGTAAATACAAAATACAACTTATTGATTTATTAAATTAACCAACATTTTAGTCATCATCAAAATACACCTTAGCCTAACAAAAAGGTAACAAGTACAAGTTTAATGATAGCGGATGCATTAACGAAAGGATTGTCACCCAAAGCCTTTAAAGAACATGTTGTAAGGATGAGTTTAGGTGACAAGTCCTTGTTTATGTGATTGTAATGGTATAACTTGTATCTTATGAGACCTATGAATTCATTAAGGAATTTTTTTTTGTATGTATGTTTATTATTTATATTATGGTGTATACAATTATTGTTGTTATGAGTAATATGTGAAACTTTATGAAAAGTTAAAGTTGAAAGATATATAGTGTTCCTCAATTAAAGAATTAATGAATTGTATTAATTTGTGATATATGGAAAAAATCATGTCGTCATTATAGACTTGCGTCTGCCATGATCCGATTATGCAATTCATTATGAAATGAAAACTTGATATATTCACATTATGATTCACTATAGTATTTGATTGTAAATTAAAGTTTTGACAGCTAAAAAGTGATAGCTAAAAATCGGACTTATATTAAAGTTCATAACTTGGCCAAAGTGGGAGATTGTTAGATTATTTTAATAATCTATTAAAGTGGTCCATGTTAATTAAATGATATTGACTTAATATTAATGTATTTAATGTGATGGCAGTTAAACATAAAAGAAACTAAGTTAATTAGTTTTAATTCTATCTCCTTGACCTTATTAAAGTATATAAAGTATGGTTGAAGAGATATGAATGAAGAGACATAATTAAAAAGGTATTTAAGTAAAATCTTTTGTAGGGTTGTCTATTCAATTCTTAATAGAAGAACTGTAAGTAGTTTTGATAAAGGGAGATAATCGAAAGATTAGATCTACCTCTGAATGGCAACCAAACCTAAAGGCTCTCTTGATCATCAAAGAGGCAACAATAGAGAAATGATCAAGGTGACATAAGGTTCGATATCAGAATCATCAACAAAAGCTTTTCTCATGGATCAAGGTTTGTATTACAGAATTCTTTAGCCAAAATTATAGAAAACAAATTGGTTAAATCAACAATATTAAATATAGAATGTAAAAAATCTTAAATATTGAATATAGAAAATACTAATATCTCTTCCATCCCTTGGCCAACTTTCTCATAAAGATTCTAAAAGTTGCAGCATCTCCTCTTTCTTCCTCTGAATGTGCTTCTCTCTAGGGGTGGAAATCGGTTCGGTTCGAACCGGGTAACCGACCCGAACCGATCAAAAATGATCGGTTCAGTTCGGTTTTGATATGGAAAAAAATAAAATATTAGACCGAATCGAACCGAACCAATTTTTTAGGTTCGGTTCTCGGTTGTAAGTGAGAAAAACCGAGAAAAATTGAACTGAATAGAAAATAAAAGTAAACTTGAAAACCTACTTGAATCACTAATTTAATTCCAATTTTTTCTCTATTTGAGTTAATTCCAATTTAATAAAAAATATTTTTCTTAAATTCTATTGTTAGCATACTTAAATATTTGATTGTTGGCATAATTAATCATTGTTTAATATTATTATTTGTGAATATTTGTTGAGACTTTTGAGAATTTGGATGTTTACTTGATACAATATGTTTTTGGTTTGGGATTTTTGTAAAATTTAGTTAAATCATTATTTGATTAAATTATTGTTTAATTAAATTATTATTTGAATGATGTTGTTTTAAAGTTATAATATGGAATTCAAAATAGTTCATTTAAACACATAAAATGGAGCATAATAAATCTTCAAAACTAAGCCTAAAAACTACTAAAACCAGGCCCAAAATCAAATACCCAAATTTTGAAGTCTAGAAACAAAACTGAATCAAATGGAAAATCGAACCGATAAAAACCGAAATTGAGGTTCGATTTTTGACTCGGTTTCTTGATGTCCTTGTTCGGTATGGGTTTTAAAATTACAAAATTGAAACTGACTCAGTTCGGTTCTATTTTGGCAAAAAATCAAACCAAACCGAACAATTTTTCCCCCTACTTCTCTCTCCTAGGTTACTCCTCTCTCCTAGGTTACTCTATCTTAATTTTCAGCTATTTCTGCCTTTAAAATGAGCAGGATAACTAGAAGTCCTTCGCAGGGTTCAAAGCAGCCGCCATTGACGGTTAACATCGTGTCAATGAAGATCAGAAAGCAACAGAAAAATGAATCTCAGCCGGTGGTTATTTATCTCTGATCACCCAAGACTATTCAAGTTAGATCTGAGGAATTTAAAACCCTAGTACAAAGCCTTACTGCCACTCAAAATTACAAAAAAACCGTTGCATTTTCTTCTTCTTCTCCTCGATTCTGCTTTTTAATGGCGGACGACGATGAAAGTTTTGAGATGCTGGCCTGCAATACTAAGAATAATCAAGTCAAGAACCTATTTTTGAAAACATGAAAGTTTCAGCCTCTGTTTGTTCGAAGCAAAACACAAGGCCTTGACTTTGACGTTGAAAGTTGACTCATAATCTCCACAAATGTGGGCACCATATCTTCGTATCTTGAGAGAGAAAGAGTTATAATAATGGGGAATTGAGTAAAAAAACATAGATCATATGCATTACTCGTGGATCATTCAACAGAAAATTTATTAGTATTGAGTAAAATTGCTCGTGTCACAAAAGTTATGATCTAATTTATACAAAAACACATAAGATATTCTAGGTACATTACTCGATAAGATTAAGGGTTAAAATTGCATTTTACTCTATGTTTTAATTATTATAAATTTTATACTTATTTCAAAAGAAACTGAATTGGTATTAACTATTTTATTATAATTAAGTATTTTAACTGACAAAATTATTTGTAAATTTTTTTTTGCTAAGTTTAATGATGAAAATATTAAACTTACATAAATTAACAAATCAACCACTGCACTTTATAATCAATGACAACTCAACCACTAAAGTATTTTTGCAAACAACTTAATCACTGAACTATGAGAAATAGACTCCGCAAACATCAATGTCACGTTTATCGTTAAATGTTTTAATTTTCATTCAGTGGCGGAACGCTACACGTTCTGCGGCAGATAGTGTAACGTTCCGCGGCAGATAGTGTAACGTTCTGCGGCAAATAGGATAACGTTCCACTGCAGAACGTCAATATTAATTAAAATTTATAATGTTATGCCGAGAAATTACAAATTTCTGCCGTGGAATGATTACTTTCAGCAATAGAAGGACAACGTTCCACCGCAAAACGTCATGCATCCTCTGCCTTATATAAATACACACTACACTCATCGCGATTTTCTCATCAATTTTCTTAGCGATTATAGAACCCTAGAGCTTTTTGAGAGCTTAAGTGTGCCGCATGTTGGCGAAGTTGAAGTGTTAGTAATTGTTGAACATCAATGGCGTCTGGGAGTGTTCAGGAATCTGTTAACTGCCCATTTGAAGTGGAGCTCATGTCCACAATTTTGGCACATGATGTACGTGCAATTGGAGATGAATCTGCTATAGTGGTGCATTCTATCTCAGCAACTCTCGACGATGAGGAGCTCCATTCATTATGTGAATCTAGTGACGAAGACATGGACATGGGTGACAGTAGGCCTCGACGACGACCACCACAAGCAAAATGCATGTTCACTGCTATGTGTCTTGGCAAGAAGTATAGTTTATTGAATCAAATTAGAGAAGAAATCGTCGATCATGTATTAAAGAATGGGTATGGAATAAAATTCACCCACAGTCTCTCATCGATTGAGGGCTGTCTGCCAAGAAAGATGCACGTGGCGGATGCACGCCTCCAAAATGCAAGGTGAAATGACGTTTCAAATAAAAAGCTATAATGACATTCACATTTGCTCAAAAAAGATGAAAAATCGTCTGCTTCTGCCAAATGGGTGGCAACACATTATTTGGACAGATTTAAAAATCAGGTCAATTGGGACTTTCTGTGACATCCCATTTCCGTTTGACTTTCCAAAAAAAATTCTTTTTAAAACTTTATTTTAAAACGTTTAAAGGAAAATATCAGAGTACATAAGTGTAGAAAACATGAAATCGTTCTTCCAAAATAAAAGTAACATACCTTAAAACTAAATTATCTCAAAATCTTAAACATAAATTAACTCTTTTATTCTATCTGTGAGCCATAACGCTCAAGTCATCACGCGTCGAGTAACACAAGTCCTCATCGCATCATACTTCCTGCACATACACATCATTTGGATCAATCTTGTTACCTACATCACAGGAAAGATAATGAGTCTAATGCCAAGTAAGAGATATAAACAAAATGCAGAATACTTATGCTGACTCTATGCACATGTCTGTCACGTTAGAAGAGAACCTATCCCTTCTGCTTTTACTTATCGTTTCACTTTCAGTTAGAATGTTAAAGATATTTCCCATAGGGAGATAGATACATCATCGAGATCTAGCTTGAGCAGAGCAGGTCACTCAATCCTTACGTTGGAAGAGATACATCATCTCACAGTTCTCTCAAGCATTACTGTCACTATACTCCCCAACCTCCAATGTCTATTTACATACAATACATTCATTATTATCCTATGAAATGCATGATTTGCAACTCTAACTTACATGCCTATATGAAATCACACAGCAGTTCATATATCGCAAGAAAGCAATACAATAATTCAATAACAATGAAGCACGAATCATGAATCTACTATGATTTAATACTATGCATGTTGTCACTAACATATCATTAAAGTAGAAATTTAACATGTTTCACCACAACCAATGCAGCATGAATTATAATGCATCTATAATAAATCCAAGACAACATATCAGTAAACCTATATGTTTATTCTTCCACATGCTTATTTCTAACAATTTCAACATCATAATATCGAGCTTCGAAATCTATTACGAGCAATCATTCTAATATGGTTCTAATGGTGCATAAATCAACTGAAAACCGTAACTGGAGTACATACTGTCACTAACACCTCATGTTATCATTAATCCTAGCAGTAAGCCAATAAACTCATATGATATAAATCATGAAATAACAGTAACTTACTCTATACCTGTTGCTATAAAAAAAAAAAAAAAAAAAACAAGCGGAACCAACACATTCAATCTTGTCCTTTACAGTTTCTATCGTGCATCAGGCAATTACCGATTTCTATCATTAAGTCAAGTGTTCTATCATGCACCCTAATCATTGAAATAAAACAGAAAGTCATGCCAAATTTACTTCGACATGTCAACAGTTCTCGTACCCTAGCTAACATATGAGATAAACTAGGGGATACATAAGAAATCAAGCATGAGATGCACAAGGAATAAGCCAATTGCATATTTATGCCTTTAACAAATTCTTATCGTGCAAAGTCTAGCAATTCTAAAAACACCTCATCATCAGTAAACTTCCATCGAGTAAAGACAATTTCATTATTATCAACAAAGAACAGACAACATATTTCTCTTCTAGACAATGATGATTCTATTCACATCAACTAACAGAGTACAAATATGTTATATGGTTTGTTAACAAGAAACAGATTCATTAACAGAGGAGAAAACAAGCAATTTTTCACCTTTGAAGCAGACAACATATTCCATAACAAAATCATAAAAACCTAAACCTACGATATAGGCCCTTTCGGGCAAAGCACACACAAATCCCTTACCTTTCACCTTGTTAAGCCCTCTTTTGACAAAGTCTTCTCCACCAAAATCTTCCACCTTCAGCAGTAATTCCCCCTGACCCGACGCAGAAGGAAAACCCAAGAGAAGGTTGAAGACGTTTTTGGCTCTATCTGTAATGACCCGATTTTATTTACTTAAAAAATGCATAAAATTTAAAACTTTTCTTTTTATAAAAATGTCAGATTATTTTTCCTTTATAAAACTCGATCATTAAAACTCTAAAACATTGCACCAAAAGTAATAAAATCCTTTTTTGAAATGGAGCGGAATTAAAACAAGCATTAAAGAATATTAAATAATTTACAAACCCTTTTACAAATAATTTTCATTTAATTCTTTAGCCCAGCCAGCCACAAGATCCACCCTTGTAAATCCTTCATCGACTGCCTCTTAGTCTGTTCACATGTGCGTGTACCTATATCGCAAGACTTAACTAATAAGCCTAAGGCTCAGTAAATGATATAAAATAAAAGGTATGATGCACGTCATGAAACTTTTAAATCTCTTTTCGTTTTTCTATTTTTGTTTCTTTTCTTTCTTTCTTTTCTTTTCTTTTATCGTTTTCTTGATCTTAACTTTACTTTATCTTGACTTTACTTTACTGTTCCTTTCTTTACTTGATCGTTACTTTACTTTATCTTGAAAGGTGTTGGAGATGTCTAAACTTTACAAGGAGAACCTCACATCTCTTGACGACCCCGTTTATCTTTATCTTTACTTTATCTTGAAAGGCGTTGGAGATGTCTAAACTTGACGAGGAGGAGCAGCCAACTCAACCTCACATCCCCAGACAACCCCGTTTATGTTTATCTTTATCTTGAAAGTGTTAGAGATGTCTAAACTTGATGAGGAGGGGCGGCTAACCCAACCTCACATCTTGTCACACCCATTTACGTTCATTTCTTTACGTTTCACAACCGTCTCGTTTCTTCTTTGTTCCCTTCTTGTCATTTTGTAATCGTTTTGTTTCTTCTTTGTTTCCTTCTTGTCATTTTGTAATCGTTTTGTTTCTTCTTTGTTTTCATCTTGTCATTTTGTAATCGTTTTGTTTCCTTTTCAAAAGTATACATGGAAACCATTTTCGTATCTTTTGAAAGCTATGATGCATGATGCTCGTGAATGCATACATTCTCTATTAGAGGAATTTAATAAAACAACCAACATACAATTCACAAATCATGCTTATAAATTGTAGACATGCTTATAAAAACAGTAAACAATGAAACATGCTATTTAAAACTGTAAACACCGAAACATGCTATTTAAAACTGTAAACACCAAAACATGCATCTCCTATTCTTGCGATGTAGGCCTAAGGACCAAAGCACATGTGTATCACTTACCTGCAGTCTGTGGCGCGTTTGACACTCTATTCTTTTTCCGTTAATACCTTCAAAATAATTAATATTTATTTATTAATATATTTACCCATTATAAACCTTAACTTTTATATCATTATTCTATTAGTTCAGTTCACATTTTTTGTCCAATTATTTTCATCGACTAATTAACTAATAATTATTGACCACCGAATTTTCATAAACCTTAATGCTTAATAACTCCCATTAGTCAACTTAGTTACTTAGCAACCTTGCAATAACCATTTCAGTAACTTAACATGGGCAACGAAAATAACAATAACTAACAATAGTTGCTCATTCCATCAATGTGACCTGATAATAGAGAGAATTTACTTCACAATACAATTCATTATCTTTTAATGAAAATCCACTGGAAGCAACACAACGTTTATTTAAATTTATTACCCAAAATTACGCCCTTCACATTTAGTTTACTTACTAAAATCTTATAAACTTAGTTTAATAATTAATTTCAATAAATGTCCAGACAACAATTCCAATAATAATAACCAAATATTTTTCTTCATTATCACATAATTATAAACTTATTTCCTTAATAAAACATTGCGTAATTCCACCCTCAATAGAGTAACAACATTCAACAATGGACACACCAAACATATATCCAACCGGAGCATATTCACATTCTTCTTCCACCAAAGTCCAACCCATCAACAGAGAGCATTTTTAACACATGACAAAGATTACAGAACTACAACTAAGCAGAATTGTAATCGACCATCAACATCCAAACAAAATCCAAGAAGTAAATAGCAACCAGTATCATCCCAACAGATTATCCCTCGGCAGAAACCAAACCATGAACAAAACCATTTTCAACAGAATATTTATGTAACTATTAACAGAGCATCACCCAGATTTCATCAATAGAGACAAAATCAAAGGACAAGAATTCCATTACCTGCAGACAACACACGACTCTTAACAGCTTCACAATTCTCCAGAGAAACACTTGGCCACATCTGTCTCTCCACTCTTCTCACTGTCCATTTCCTTCTCTGCACAGCCAGCTTCCTACCATTGATTTATAGACAGCAGGAAGAGGAGACCACCAATGACGAATAAGCTGACGGGAAGATCACACAATTCGAAGGAGGTGGTCCAATGGCCAAACTCCATGCTGGAAGTCTGCTATCGTTTCGAGTGAAGAAATAAACCGGTTCGACAATTGCCAACAGAACCGGACCAGAACCGATGCCCTGCTCCAGCCTCGCCACTCACTTTGCCAAATCGTCTTCTGCCGATTTGTCCCTGCCAACCCAAAATGCCGAGCGACAGAATGCCAAGGAGAGAAGGAACACAACAGCAATAATCGACTTACCATGGTCCAAAATCACAGCTCCAAATTCAACATTGAAGGCCGAGGCACACCGAGCCCTAGCTCACCGTTCATCACATCGCCCACAGTCTCAACGTCACCACCATGCGCTGGACAACACGCACCCGAGCCTCGCCGTCGTCTGTCGCCCCCTGTTCGCCGTCGCCTTCCCGATCGCTCACTCCCTCTCTCGTTTTCTCTCTGTTCATCTCGACGGGCCATAGGCTGAAATAAATCCCCCCTTCATTTTGTTTTCCATTTGATGCGTAGACCAGCCTTGAACCAGTTCACAAGCTGAACCGGTTCAGCTCCTTCACCCTTTAATTTTTCTTCCATTTAAATAAATTCTTCATTTCTTAAATAATTAAATTCTTCATTTAATTATTTTCGTCTCAATTCAAATTTTCTTTTCTCCAAATATTGCATGATGATAATTATCGATCCAATTAAAATTCTTCAATTCGGCTTCCAAAATGATTATCCAATAATTGATATAATTATCTTCCAACAATTATTTTTGTAAACTTATTTTTATGATAATATATTCTATAATAAAATTTCACCGAATTATCCAATTATACCCCAATTAATTTCTCGTTAAATAAATCCTTGATTATTATCCAAATATTTCCCCCAATCAATTTTCTTATCAAATAAACCTCTAATTATCCTTAATTAATTCTGTGACGAAAATTGGGGTATTATACTATCCATCAGCCAATACCTTCATATTTATAAACTTGAAACCCTAGAGGGCGTTGAGGAGGCGCGATCCACATTCCACGCAAATTCAAAATGTTTCAAACATTAGTTACCGTATATTTTTTAACTGAAGATTGTGCACCAGTTGATAAAGTGGTCGACCATTTTGTTAACCGATTCTTTTTTAAACGCCGCTGTAACATGTAGCGGTCGACGAATTGGTCGAATATGCAGATGAATAGATCCACTGAAATATATTACAGATTGCATCCTAGTTTTTCGGTCGATGGAGCAATCGAGCAATGAGGATTTGGTCGACTGACATATATCACAGATTGCATCCTACTTTTTCGATCAATGGATAGGTCAAGCAGCGAGGATTTGGTCGATCGAAAACACCATTGTAACATACTTGCCTCTACCATTTTTGACAGTGATCAACCCCTCATACGAAGAAACTAACATAATTTTGCTCTTCGTCCAATTATTAGAGAAAACAATAATCTTAATAATATAAATAATTCTAAATTACAAAAATGCTCAAGCATTGAATTTCACATAAACAAGGGTTTTCATGTAGACATATTTTCCGGATATTACATACTCCCCTCTTTATTAAAATTTTGTCCTCAAAACTTCAGCTAATAAATAATTCCAAATACTTTGCCTCCATATCTTCCTTTCGTTCCCAAGCATTCTCCTCAGTTGAATGATTCTGCCATAATGCTTTAACCAATGGGATCTGTTTGTGTCGTAATTCTTTAATTCTTGAATCTAGAATCCAAACTAGCTTTTCTTCATAGCTTAAGTTTGGTTGAACTTCAATACTTTTTTGAGGTTCTAATTGGACTGAATTTCCAAGACACTTCTTTAGCATTGATACGTGAAATACGTCATGAACTCCTTCCATAGACGCTGGCAATAGTAATCGATAGGCCATTTTCCCTATCCTCTTCGTAATTGTAAACGTATCAACATATCTCAGACTCAACTTCCCTTTCTTACCATACCGCATAATTTCTTTAAATGACAAAATTTTAAAGAACACCAAGTCCCCTTCGTTGAATTCCAACTCCCTTTGACAAATATCCACAACTTTTCTGGTGACTTTGAGCTGCCAACATTCTTTGACGTATAATCACAACTGATTTAGAGGATTGTTGTATCATGTTGGGGTCATAAAATTTAGTTTCTCTAACCTCATCCCAATGTAATGGAGATCTACACTTTCTACCATACAAAGCCTTATATGGTGTCCTTCCTATTATGGCCTGGAAGCTATTGTTATAGGCAAATTTCACCAAAGGTAGCATCTTCCCCCATCCAATTTGAAATTCTAGCACGCAAGCTCTAAGCATATCTTTAAATATCTGAATAGTTTGCTCACTCTATCCATCAGTTTGTGGGTGAAAGGCAGTGCTAAACTTTAAATCTGAGCCCATGGCCTTGTTTAAACTCCTCCAAAACATGGAGGTGAATCGTAGATCCCTATCTAATACAATTGAGATTGGTACACCATACAAATGCATAATCTCCTTAACATACAATCTGACAAACTGGTTCATCTTATAAGTCATTGCCACAAGTAAAAAATGGGCAACCTTTGTCAATTTGTTGATAATTACCCAAATTGCGTTGTGTCCTTTTACTGTCTTAGGCAATCCCGTGATGAAATCCATAGTGATGTGCTCTCATTCTCATTCGGGTATAGGCATCTGTTGCAGTATTCCTCCCGGCCTTTGATGTTCCGCCTTTACTCATTGACATACTTGATACAATGCCACATACTAAGCAATATCAAATCTCATCACCGGCCAATAATAATGTAATTTGAGGTCCTTATAAATTTTGTTGCATCCAAGGTGAATAGAAAAACTTGAAGAATGAGCTTCTCTAAAGATTGTCAAATGTAATTCTGTATTGTCTGGTACAATTTTGTCACTAGACATAGAATAGTACTGATATTCATCTAGTGTTGGGTTTAACTTATAATCTTTGCATAGCTTATCTTCTTGTTGAGCCTCTTTAATTCTCTCTAGTATCATAGGTTTTAGTATTAGTGTTGATAAAAGGGTAGTTAGCCGTATAGGAATCATTTGTACATCCAGTTCTTGAATGTCTTTATGAATCCCAGTAGGCCTTTCCTCACACAGGATACTCATAACTGCAACTTTTCTGCTCAAAGCATCTGCTACTATGTTTGCCTTCTCAGGGTGATATTTGATCTCACAGTCGTAGTCCTTCACAAATTCTAACCACCACCGATGTCTCATGTTCAATTCATTTTGAGTAAAAAAGTACTTCAAACTTTTGTGGTCCGTAAAGATTTCGCATCGCTACCCGTACGAATAGTGTCTCCAAAAGTGTAAAAACTACCACGGCAAGTTCCAGATCATGGGTGGGATAATTCGTCTCTTATGGCTTCAACTGCCTTTAAGCATAAGCAATTACTTTCCCGTTCTGCATAAGCACACCACCCAATCAGCATTTGAAGGCATCATAATAAATACAATAATTGTCTTCTACTACCGGCAAGGTCAAAACAAGGGTTGTAGTCAATCAACATTTCAACTCTTGAAAACTTTCTTTGCAATCGTTTTTCCACCAAAACTGAGCATTCTTCTTTGTTAAACTGGTCAGAGGTAGCACAGTCATGGAAATCAGCTTATAAAGTGCCGATAATAACCTGCCAGCCCAAGAAAACTTCTAACTTCGCCTACATTTATTGGTTGCGACCAATCAATTACTGCTTGAATCTTTGATGAGTCTACTTCAATACCTTCCTTGGAAATTACATGGCCGAGAGAACTTACTTTATTCAGTCAAAACTCACACTTGGAGAACTTTGCATACAACTTGTGCTTTGCCAATATAGAGAGAGAAATTCTCAAATGTTCCCGGTATTCTTCTTCCAAGTGTGGATAGATTATAATATCATTGATGAAGATGATGATGAACTTATCGACATACTCCTTAAAATTCAGTTCATTAGGTCCATGAATTCCCCTGGAGCGTTGGTCAACTGAAATGACATTACCAGAAACTCATAGTATCCATACCATGTTCTGAATGTCGTCTTGGGAATATCTTCTAGTTTAACCTTCAGTTGATAGTATCCCGAACGGAGATCAATCTTTGAAAAGATACACGCACCTTGCAGTTGATCAAATAAATCATCAATTTTGGGCAAAGGATACATGTTCTTGACTGTCACTTTATTTAGTTCGCGATAGTCGATGCACATCCTCATTGTTCCATCTTTCTTCTTCACAAATAGAACCGGCGTACCCGAAGGTAAAAGCTGGGACGAATAAATCTATTGCTCATTAACTCTTTCGAGCTGAATTTTCAATTTTCTTAACTCTGCCAGCACCATCCAATATGATTTTTTGGAAATAAGCTCAATATTAGAATGTAGATCAATTACAAACTCTATTTCTCTATTAGATGGCAACCCTGGAAGATCGTCTAGAAAAACCCCCAGAAAAATCTTGAACGATGGGAATTTCTTCTAGCTTTGACTTTGATACCACTGTCATGTTCATCACATTAACAAGGAATCCTTGGCGTCCATTTCTCATCAAATGATTCACCTTAAGAGTAGAAATTACCTTTAGTCTGCTTTTTTTCTAGACTCCACGAAACGTGTGTTACTCACCATCGAGAGAAAGAAAATATACTTATCTCTTTCTACAATTTATCATTGCCTAGTGCTGTGATAACCAATTGATACTCAGAATAATGTCATACCCCTTCATGTCCATCAATTAGATCGGCATGAAATATGCGGTCATTTATTCTAACTGCGTATGCCTTGAGAATTCCAGTGCAATTAAACATTCTCTAGAGGGCAAGAGTACTCTATATTCACTCCTTTCAAATTCGAAAAAATAATTTACTTTTGTACTAAACTCTTTGCAATAAAGGAGTGAGTAGCTCTAGAATCAAACAAGACATAAGCAGCGATATTATTAAAGTAAATTGTTCCTAACATAATCCAAATTGCAATAGCATTACAGACTACTCACATATTTCAAAGGGCTTAAGTAATTATTTCGATAATAAGGCGTACCTAACATCACAGTAGGTTGATCTTCCTTTGCTTCTTTGCCATATTGGGCTTCATTACCATACAAAGAAAAGACCCTTGGTGCCACCCATTCTTGTCCTCCACTCATAGTCGGGCAGAATTTAGCAATATGTCCCGGCTCTTCATACTTGAAGCATTGTGTAGTTCCTGCCTTACACTCTCCATAATGGTTCCTCTTGCATTTTGGGCATGAGTTGGGCTGATATGTTCCAACATTAGGTGGAGCAGTAATTGTTCCAGTCATAGGGCATTTGTTCCTCCTTTGTTGTGCTTCATTCTATAACGGTCTTTTTATTCCTTCATTTGTCAGTGGAACTGCTCGTTGTTGTTGGTTTTGATTATTTTTGCATAGCCTCTGATTTATTTCTTGCTATTTAGCCACCACCAATTTAGCATCCTTGACCTCCAACGCCTTTGAAAAAATCTTTGTATAAGGGACATTCTATGTGCCTGAGATTTTGACTCCTTAGAAAATTTCCACCTACAGTCCCTAGACGAACTGATGGACTTTATGCTCATTGTTCACCACCAAGTGTGACACAAATCGAGATAACGCTTCAAATTTATTGATATGCTCAGAAACAAATCCAGTTTGGCGCAACTGCAAGAATTCCACTAATTTCTTTGATCGGGTTGTCTGGTTAAAATACTTTTCATAGAAGAGCTCCTTAAATTGGTCCCACATCAGAGCTTGAACATCTTGAGCTACCTTAACAGTGTCCCACTAGAACCTCACGTCTTGAGCTAGTAGGTACGCAACATATGAAACTTTCTCGTTCTCTCTAAAACTCGCATATTTGAACATATCCTCCATAGATATAATCCATTCTTCAACTCCCAAGGTGTCAATAATATTTCCATTGTAACTTGGAGGTTTAAGTCTTCTAACCTTTTTCCAACCAGCTTCTTCGGGAACCACCACTTAGCTTTGATTTCCATTCTAATTCTCCCTTTCCATAATACATTCCACGAGCTAGAATTGGTGATCCACTATAGCAGTCAAGTGACCAAGAATTTCATCCCTACCATTCTGTTGCTCTTGGCCTACGGTATTTTCTTGACCATCAGCTTCATCCCTCACATTATCGACTTGCATGTTTCTTCCATTTCCTCTCACCATCTTATCTTCCTACAATAATTCCATATTATTTAGCATTAACTACTACAAAACCTCAAACTAGTTATTCTACAATAAATGTAAATTAGAAAGCATTAAACTTATTATTCTTACAAGAAAAATCACATTATAAAATATTAAATTAATAAGGCAGTTGAGCTATCACAAAAATTTAAACTATCAAAACAATTTAACAAAGTACTTAAAGTTGAGGGAATATGCTGCAATGAGTCTTGTGTTACCAGTAGTCTACAGAATCACATTAGACCTGGTTATGCTCTGATACCATAACTGTAACATCTCGTTTCTATTTGACTTTTCAAAAAACAATTCTTTTTAAAACTTTATTTAAAAATGCTTGAAGGAAAATATCAAAGTACATAAGTGCGGAAAACATGAAATTCTTCTTCTAAAATAAAAATAACATATCTTAAAACCAATCTATCTCAAAACCTTAAACATAAATTAACTCTTTTATTGCATTTGTGAGCCATAACCTTCAGGTCATCATGCGTTGGGTAACACAAGTTCACGTACCATCATACTTCCTCCACGTACACATCATTTGGACCACTCTCGTTACCTACATCACAAGAGAGATAATGAGTCTAATGCCCAATAAGAGATATAAATGAAATGCAGAATGATTATGCTGAGTCTATGCACATGACAAACATGTTTATGCTAACTCTATGCACATGACAAACATGTCTAATGCCCAAGAATGATTATGCTGACTCTATGCACATGTTTCCCACTAGAAGATAGATACACCATTGGGATCTAGCCTAGGCAGAACTGGTCACTCAATCCTTACATGGGAAGAGATACATCATCTCATAGTTCTCCCAAGCATCGCCCTCACTATACTCCGCAACCTCCAATGTCTATTTACATACATTATGTTCATTATTATCCCATGCAATGCATGATTTGCAACTTTAACTTACATGCCTATATGAAATCACATAGCAGTTCATATATTGCGAGAAAGTAATACAATAATTCAGTAACAATGAAGCACGAATCATGAATCTACTATGATTTAATACTATGCATGTTGTCATTAACATATTATTAAAGATGGAATTTAACATGTTTCACCACAACCAATGCAACAAGAATTATAATGCATCTATAATAAATCTAGGACAACATAGCAGTAAACCTATATGTTCATCCTTCCACATGCTTATTTCTAACAGTTTCAAAATCATAATATCAAGCTTCGAAATCTATTACGAGCAATCATTCTAATATGGTTCTTACAGTTTACAAATCAACTAAAAACCATAACTGAAGTACATACTGTCACTAACATCTCATGTTGTCATTAATCCTTGGAGTAAGACAATAAATTCATATGATATAAATCATGAAACAACAGTAACTTACTCTATACTTGTTGCTATAACAAAAATAAATAAGTGAAACCAACACATTCAATCTTATCCTTCACAATTTCTATCGTACATCAGGCAATTATAGATTTTTATCATTAAGTCAAGTGTTCTATCATGCACCCTTATCATTGAAATAAAAAAGAAAGTCATGCTAATTTACTTCAACGTGTCAATAGTTCTCGTACCCTAGCTAACATATGAGATAAACAGGGAATAACCATGTGATGAACAGAGAATAAACCAGGGGATACACAAGAAATCAACCATGAGTTGCACAAGGAATAAGCCAATCGTATATTTCTACCTTTAACAAATTATTATTGCTCAAAGTCTAGCAATTGCTGCATGATGTTGTGTTTATTAGAATTAGGTTCTTTTAATGACGTGTTTATTAGAATTTAAAGAAATTGACATGGATATGTTTGAAGATTATAGGATTGAGAGTAATCCTGATTGAGGATTATAAGATTGATAATGATCATGCTTTGAGGACATGGTATTGTATGCATTCTCAAGTATCATGCATCATGGTTTTGAAAATGATACGAAAATGATTTTTAAGCATGATTTTGAAAAGGAAACAAAATGGACAATGTAAATAGAACAAACGTAAATAGGTGTGTGGTGGTTTGGGAGAGTAGGTGACGGTTATTGGTGGTGACACCCTTGATGGATATAACTCATCTCACGTAGGGAGGGAGTGACAGCTAAGCCACAAGGACCAGATGATGTATCCTATCTTCTGTACTAGAAATCCCCAACACTCAAACTGTAAAGATTGGTGATGGTTGGGGTGACACCCCTGATGGAAGTATCTCCTCATCGGAGTGATGGTTAAGCCACATGGACAAGATGATGTATCCTTTCTTTGATAACATAAAGAAAATGACAAAAAGGATAGGTTCCTTTCCAATAACAGAAACAGAAAAAGAAAACAAAAAACTGCACATGGGTTTTAAAAGAAGCATAACACGTGCATTGCATATTTATTTTATATCGGTTACTAAGCCTTAGGCTCAGTAGTTAAGTCTTATGATGTAAGTATACATGGTATCAAGGCTAGGAGCAGTTGATGAAGGATTTGCACGTGCAGATCTTGTGGTTGGCTAGGCTAAAGGATTCAAAAGAAAAAGGAAACAAAAAAGGTTTTGTAAAGAAATAGTAAAAAGGATAAGTGTAACTGTTCTAATTTGTAAACATTTCATTTACAAATGTTTTGTTTTATTCATTTAATCTTCCACTGTGTTTTCTAAAAGGTTTTTAAGAAAAAAAAATTCTATTTATCATCTTTAAACGGTGTTAAGAACTAAATAGTCTTCCGCTACGCAACTGAAAATGAAAGACTTTAATTAAAAAGAAAAGTTTTAAATTTTACAATTTTTTAAATGTAAGAAAAATCAGGTCGTTACATGAAACCCTAAAGGGCTTTGAGGAGGCGCAATCCACATTCCATGCGAATTCAAAATCTTTTAAACATTAGTTATCATATATTTTGTCACTGAAGATTACGCGCCAGTTGATAAAGCAGTCGCCCAGTTTGTTGATCGATTCTTCATTAAACGTAGTTGTAACATGTAGTGGTCGCCGAATCGATCAAATATGCGGACAAATAGATCGACCAAAATATATTACAGATTGCATCCTAGTTTTTTGGTTAATGGAGCAGTCGAGCAATGAGGATTTGGTTGACTGACATATATCACATATTGCATCTTAGTTTTTCAGTTGATGGAGCGGTTGAGCAGCAAGGATTTGGTCGACCAACATATATCACAGATTGCATCCTAGTTTTTTTGTCGATGGAGCGGTCGAGCAGCGAGGATTTGGTGGACCGAAAACACCAATGTAACATACTTGCCTTTACCATTTTTGACAATGATCGACCTCCACCTATGGCACCCTTATTCTTCATTAATTTATTTATTACCTTATATATATATATATCCCAATTTACACCTCATATAAAGAAACTAACATAATTTCTCTATTCATCCAATTATTAGAGAAAACAATAATCTCAATAATATAAATAATTTGAATTGCAGTTTCAAAATGCTCAAGCATTGAATTTCACATAAACAAGGGTTTTCATGTAGACATATTTTTCGGATATTACACATTCCTTCTATAATTGAGACAGTTAGAAAGAATTTTAAAGTAAACATTACACCCAGCCTTGCTAGAAGGGCAAGAAATGGGGTTGAAGCAGAATGTAGAGATTCTTGAAGCTACTTTTTGGAATTGTTGCACAATGATCTAAACACCTCGTTCAGCAAATGGGTGGACAATCACTTATGACCGACAAAAGGTACAGCTGATTACTTTTGCCATCAATGTTTATGTTATGTATTGTATACCAATGTTTAACTCATACTGTTAATTTTTTGTTGGGGTTGGTGCCAGCAGTCAGAGAGTTTGCAGGGCAAGCAAAGCATCATTTTTGCATTCGACACCTGTATGCAAATTTTCAAAAACAATTTAAAGACAGGTTGTTCAAGGATGCAATGTAGGGTGCTTCTAGAGCCACAACATCAGCACACTTTAAGAGAGAGACGAGGAAGCTATTTTTGCTTGACCCGGTAGCTCACACATATCTACAAGGAATAAATGTGAGATTCTGGGCCAAACATGCCTTCAACTCATTCCAAAGTGTGACATAAGCCTGAACAACTTGAGCGAGTCCTTCAATGCCTGCATCCTACCAGCCCGGAACAAATTGATTCTCAATATGTTCAAGATTATAAAAAATGGCATCATGTGTAGGATCGTTAAAAAACATGACAAGATGGCACAGTCGACGGACTTTTTGTGTTCACGGTTAAGAATTGGCTTGCCAGACTACAACTTACAAGTCAAAATTGGAGTCCTATTTTTTCAAGCGCGACCTAGTTTGAGGTGAGCAACAGTAACAAATAGTATGGTGTCGATTTGGACAAGCTTATTTGTAACTATTACTGGTGGGAGTTGACTGGCATCTTGTGTGTCCATACAGTCTCATGTATGCAATTTATGAGGAGATCTTCTGAGAACTTTGTACATGAGTGCTACCACTAGAAAACATACATGACGATGTACTGCCACTTTTTCCACCCAGACAGTGGACAAGTCATGTGGCCTCTTATGACAGACATTGATCCAATTATGCCACCACCAATTAAGAGTCATCCCGAAAGACCGCAAAAATGAAGAATAAAGGATGTTGACAATGCCTCAAGCCAGATAGTGCTGCCTATGAGACATTTGAACATGACTTGTGTAATACCCCAATTTTTATAAACAGAATTAATTAAGGATAATCGAGATTTATTTGATAAGAAAATTGATTGGGGTATAATTGGATTATTCCGAGAAATTTTATTATGGAATATATTATCATGAAAATAAGTTCAGAAAAATAATTGTTGGGAGATAATTATATCAATTATTGGATAATTATTTTGGAAGTCGAATTGAAGAATTTTGACTGATAATTATCATTAAATTATATTTAGAGAAAAGAAATTTTGAATGGGGACGAAAATAATTAAATAAAGAATTTAATTATTTAAGAAATGAAGAATTTATTTAAATGGAAGAAAAATTCATGGGTGAAGGAGCTGAAGCAGTTCAGCTTGTGTACTGGTTCAAGGCTAGTCTACACATCAAATGGACTTGAGAAATAATTAGATAATTAAATTGAAGATTTAAAAAGAGAAAAATGAAATTATGGATGTAAAGAAAAAAAAATGGGAATTGAAATAATGGAGGATTAGTGAACCGGTTGGCTCGGTTCCTTGGGTTTAGTTTGGTTGGAGAATTGTGGTGGTTTTTATTTTAAATTGAAGGTTTTATTTTAATTGAAGAAGAAAGTTGAGAAGAGAAAGGGGGTGAGACGGCGACCCGAGAAACGGCGAGAGGAAGGGAGCGATCGGGAAGGCGACTGCTGGAAGCGACGGACGTCGTCGCGGCTCCGGTACGCGTTGTCCGGCGCATGACGATGACGGCGAGGCTGCGAGCGACGCATCGAACGGCGAACGCGGAGCTAGGGCTTGGATGCCTCGACCTTCAATGTCGGAATTGGAGCCGCAAACCGCCGGTGGAGGTAAGTTTGGACGATTTCCTTCTCCCCTTGGCAATTTTTGTTCGACAGGGACGAATTGGCAGCGGCGATTTGGAGGAGTGAATGGCGAGGCTGGTGGCAGGGCATTGGTCCGGGTCTGTGATTTCCAAATTGGACCAGTTTATTCCTCCTCTCGAAACGATAGCAGACTTCCAGCGTGGATATTGGCCATTGGACCACCTCCTTCAAACTGTGTGATCTTCCCGTCAGCTTGGTCGTCACTGGAGGTCTCTTCCTGCTGTGTATAAATCATGGCAGGATGATGGCTATGAAGAGTGGAAAAGTGACAGTGCAGAATGCTGGAGATGGAGAAAATGGCCGAGTGTTAGAGCTCTTGGACTCGGGTGTTTTCTTCTGGCGACCGTGAAGGTGAGGTTCCTTCATTTTGGGTTTTATGAGTCTGTACAATTCTGAAGATTTGTATTCTGCTGTTTGGAATTCTGGAATGTTGGACTGTATTCTGTTGATGAACGATATAGCTGTTGGAGTGTTGACTCTGTATGTTGAATTTGTGATATATAATTTTTGGAGTTGGTTGCCTTGTGGTGTTGCATTTCTATCTGTAAATTGGAGTTATGCAATATTGAAAGATTGTTCTGTACTTCCTTTGTTGCCTTCAGGTGTTAGATTTTTGGTTTCCTGGTTGTGGTAGTTGTTAGAGATTTTCTGGATATTTGAAAGGTTGTGTTGTAGGTAAGACATTCTTCTGCTGTTCATGAAATTTATGGGTTAGAAATAGAAGATTTTGCCCAGTAATGAATAATGGTTATAATGCCCTGTTGTCAATACTCTATCGTTGGAAAATATGCTCTCTTTGAATTATGATTTGTTAATGGATGATTTTGTTGAATGGTGTTTCCTATTGGTAACCTTGTTGATAATTACATTCGTTAAGATTGAATCTATCTGAAAGAATGATTGTTGGATATAGCTTATTAAGTTGGAGTTGGACTTATGCTACTAACTTTGGATATATTGATGATTGGTTTCTTTGAATATTATGTTCTGTTTACATTGAGATATAATTAAAGAAAGATTCGTGAGATTTTGAGTAGTTGAGATAAGGGTTGGATAGTTAAACTGTAAAGTTAGTGTGTATGTGAAATATATAGAATTTAGTTGGTTTAACTTCGGTTTATCATTGGACAACTATATATTGGAAAATGGATCGTTGGACGTGGGAACATGTTGGATTTATATTCTGGATTAGTTGTTGAATGTTTACTACTGTGATTGATTTCAAATTAGTTTCTGGTTGTTTGTCTGGATGATTTATCTACGGCCTTTCTCATTGGATAAAAAGGATAAATAAATGTGCTATGTTGGTTATTGTTTGGATAAAAGGAATTAAATGATTCTCTACTCTGCTGTGGAAAATATGGTTTTGGGATAAAATACTATTCGGTTTTATAAAGTAAATTCTCTTTATATTCGGGTCACATTGATAGAATGAGCAACTATTGTTGGCTATCATTATCTCGTTGCACATGTTAAGATATTGGAAATTATTACTGCATGGTTGCTAAGTGATTAGATTGACTAATGAGATTTGCTAAGCATTAGGAGTTATGTTATTAATGATAAAGATCGCTTAAATTGGACAGTTGTGATTTTGGAGAAAAAGTATAAATTAAGGTTATTCGTTATTGACTATGAAATTAATGAAGATAAATTAATAGAAATTTGTTAAGCGATAATTAAATTATTAAATAAAAATAAGGAATAATAATATTAAAGTTAAGATTTATTATTGATAAAGTATTAATGAATAAATGATAGTTATATTGAAGGTATAAAAGAGAATAAGGACAACGTTAATTTCTGAATTGCGCTAAGGACACCAGGTAAGTGATACGCATGTGCTTTGGTCCTTAGGGCCCTCCATCGCAAGAATAGAAGATGCATATTTCAGTGTTTACGGTTTTAAATAGCATGTTTCAGTGTTTACAGTTTTAAATAGCATGTTTCGGTGTTTACAGTTTTAAATAGCACGTTTTATTGTTTATAGTTTTTATAAGCTTGTTCTATGAATTGTATGTTGGTTGCGCTATTAAATTCCTCTAGTAAAGAATGTATGCATCCACGAGCATCATGCATCATGGTTTTCAAAACGATACGAAAATAAATTTTAAGCATGGTTTTCTAAAGAAAACGGAATCGAATATTAAATGGTTAAATAATAAAGTAAAGAAAAAAAATAAAGGCTTGGGTGGATTAGTCCCCCAATGGTTGGGTTATGTTTCCAATGGTAACTAGTTAAGGCTTTGGCATGTAATTCATAAATAGAGGCTTTGTGGACATTGTCCCCATAGTTAGAGGCTTTGGGTGGATTTGTCCCCCAATGGTTGAGTTACTTACATCCCAATGTTAGACGGTTAAGGCTTTGGTGTTGAACTCAAACTCATAAATAGAGGCTTGGTGGACATGGTCCCCATGGTTAGAGGCTTTGGGTGGATTAGTCCCCCATTGGTTAGAGGCTTTTTGTAAATTTATTTAATATTCTTTAATGCTTTGTTTTAATACCGCTGCATTTCAGAAAATGATTTTATTATTTTTGCTGAAATTGATAAATGTTTTAAGTAAATGGTTTTAATGACCGGGTTTTATAAAAGATAAATACTCTGATGTTTTTATAAGAAAAAAAGTTTTAAATTTACACGTTTTTTAAAGTAAATAAAACCGGGTCGTTACAACTTGTGGTTGGTGTGAGGGTGTGGGGCACAATTCCCGTACGTGTGAAGGTGGAGCCCCAGAGTCAAGTGCATGTGGCAATCTCAAGTCTAGAGCCAGAGGCGGCAGAGGAAGCTTGCAGGGCACATTTATAGGTTTTACAGTTCTCAACATAGTCCTCGAGACAGTCCTTAAGACAGTTCCTGAGATGTAGGTGAGCACATTATTACGTTTACATTTTCATGTGTTATTTTAACTATACTAATTTTATTTACAATGTATTATGCATGAATATGATGCACAAGGTCCACAAACACAAATACAAACAAACACAAATATGAACCTTAACCTTCCTTGATTAGATTTGACATTGTCTTGAAATATGCTACTTTGCTAGCATTGCAAACTAGAAGGGATTCATCAAATCCTATTTCAGCTATGTGAGATTATTGGTGGGCAAAGATATATGAAGAAGTTAAATAAATGACAAGTTACTGCTGCATCTTACCAGCCCGAGACACACCAATTCTTAGTGCACGTGTACATTATATGCTTGTAATGGAATTGATAATTTGGTTTGTGTTTGTAATGCATATATACATGATATGGTTGTAATTGAATTAATAAATTGATTTGCATTTGTAATGCATATGTACAATATATGGTTGTAATGGAGTTGATAAATTGGTTGTTTATAATGAATAAAAATTGATTAGTATTAAGATGTAATTTTGGACAAAGTGGAATTGAGACAGATTAGAACCAGAGTAAGTGGAATTACGATTTATTTTCTGCTGCAGAATTATGATGTTCCTTCGAGGAATGTTGACTTTCCACAGTGGAAAGTTGACATTCTGCGAAGAAAAGTGGACATTCCATGGTGGAACGTCATACTATCCCTTGCGGAATGACTTATTTCTGCGGCGGAACGTCAACATTCCTCTACCTTATATATTTAGGTGTATGCACATGTTGCTTAAATTGTTGCAATTAACATGTTAATTGTTTGTTGATAATGAATGAAATTGTTAATTTGGTTTGAGTCAGAGTTTCTTTCTTTCTCTTTAAAAACAATGAATATTTTGCAAGAGTTTCTCTTATTTTAATCTATGCTCCCTGTGCAATATCAAAACCTGAAATCCAACCATATATTTTCCAGATATAAATGTAAATATATATTATCCAAGCAAACATAAACATACATTATCCAAGTACACTAAGTAAACATATAAAGAGACAATGAATTTTTTATTATGTACAACAAAATCAGTATCTCAATCTGTATCCCTACACATCTCGAGCATTTTTCTTGTGAGATTTTTCGGTAAATTGGTGATTGCAAATGACAACTGTGGGTCCAAATATACGTTGGACCCTTTGGTGAACAATAAACTCTTATCGGGTAGATCTTCGTGAGGGTGGAAGTCAGACTGCTTGCAATTTTGGAGCAGCTCTAACCCCCCACTCGTACACCGAAAGATGTCGTGCGTGCTAAAATGCAAAGGAAAAAATCAACACTTAAGCAAAAAGTAATATGAATCTACACAAGGGAAAAGATATACCACTCTTTGTCTATTAGCACTACGACGATTGCAATTGCTTCTAGCAGCAACACCTGGTAAAGGTAGTGAGTGTCCAGGTCAACGGACGACAAAAAACTCGGTTGCTTTGGGTGTGACTGAAATGTAAAGCAAGCATGCATTAGAACTGTTCAAACATGAAAGACAAACTGGAAAAGAGAGATATTTAGTTATGTGAATCCACCTTATTGTCATTAGGGATTTTTTAAATTGAACGTTGAAGTATTCTTCTTCATCTAACACATAGCACTGCATATAAAGAATGCAACGCAAGGATGAGTATTAAGATAAAATCTTCTTAACTACTTAATGTAACAGAACGTAATTCTCACCGTGTTTTTCATCACTTCTTGCTTCTAGAAGATGATCTTAGTGATATGATACTCATCATAAACCTGAAAAGGAAAACAGCAAGAGAAATATCCTAAGTATACAGTCCAAAACACTTAATGATACAAAATAAAAAAAACCTACCATAATTTCTAAAAGAATTGTGCACATCTCTAGGTTCTTCCATGTATTTGCACCAACAAACTTCGTGAAAATATCCATCAGTTGACCAGGCTGCAATAAACATTGACAAGTTGGCATTTGATTAATAAGGCATGAATAAGTGCAGACACCTAGATAATCAAATTGAAGACATACCACGCACATAGTTTTAAGTGATGGAGGTTGCAATCCTCCTAACGTAGTTGTCGATGGAGGAATGGGAGAAACTATCTCCTACACCTTGTCAAGCACGGCAGGAGGAGAAGGTTGGTGTCTGAGGGCAATGGTGCTACAAATTTGAGACACGATATTGTTAGCCTAAGTGTTACTAGACTTATTTGTTTTAATGATATTTTGTATTGTTTGGAATTCTAAGTTTTTTTATTGATAATTATGCTAAATTTTTTAATCATTATATTAATATTGATATTTATTAGAAATACCATCAATACAGGTATTAAAGTGACCTAACATGTATATCTAAGTCCATGTAGTGAATATGTATCATATTGGGACTTAGAAATATTAAGGATGGCAATTGGAAGGCAAAAGGTTGAGTAAAATGAAGTTCTGGTCGACTAAAAACTACTCCTAGGCTTTGCAATCGAAGTTGCGGTTGCGTAAGCAGTCGAGTAGATCGATCAAAATGTATTACAGTGCACTCCACAAGTTTTTGGTCGAGCAAGGTCAAAATGATCGATCTAAGATCCTTACAAATTGCTTCCAAGGGTTTTCGGTCAAACAGGCAGTCGAGCAACGCAAAAATGGTCGACCGCTTAATTTCAGAGATTGCTCCCAGTTTTTTGGTCGAGCAAGCCAAAATAAGTCGACAAGAAATGAGAGAACGTCTTAGAATCAAAAAAATGGAGGGAACGGTCGACCGCCAGGAGGGTCCGGTCGACCGCCAATGAATATTTGGCAATTCTGCGAAAGAAGATGTCGTAGTCGTCGACCACTCAGGGAGGACCAGTCAACCATTGCTAGTGAAAAATGCCTGAATTCTCCAACGGTCAAATTCCAATGGCTAGAATTTTCAACGGCTCGAAAGCAGTCAACCGTAAAGGAATTGGTGGACTGAAAATGCAATTTTCTGTAAATATACGCACTTCGAATTACCAAAAACAACAATCCAACCGAGAGAGAAACATTGCGAAACTTCATACTCATATTTTTTATCTATATTTGAGTGCATTGACTTAACTCTCTTAATCCTCAACTTGAGATTTCATATTCGAGAGTTAAGTTCTAATTTGTATTTCACATTTCCACTATTTGTAAACGCTACATCAAGGGTGATGTCCCGCAATAAATAGTCAAAGGCTAGATTGATAGCTGAAAAGATCAATTTAGAGGGTGACGCCCTGTGGATAGTCTGTAAAGGTTTGTTTAACACTGTGAAGTCAAACATTGTCAACCAGAGAGGTTGGAAATTAAGGATCTCCAAGTTGGAAACTTGGAGTGCACATGTAGGCAGGATTCGTCGAACTACGTGAACAAATATGTTTGCATTTATATCTCTTACTCTCTTTACATTTATTATTACTTGCATATATTTGTGATTATTTGTTTATGTATATGCATTAAATCACTAAAGGTTAGTAATATTAATTATCGTACGAAAAAATTTAAAAAACCCAATTCCCCCCCCCCCCCCCCCCCCTCCTTTCTATAGGCGTGCACACGGTTCATCAATTGGTATCAGAGCGGAGTTATTAAAACTTTTTGTGTGATATTGTACATATTGCTAATTTGCATTTATTTGAATATATTTGATTAAATTTCTTGTTAAAATTTATTTGAATAATTTTGATTGAATATTTTGATTTTATAAATTGATATGGATTTCAATATGCATAATGAATGACAATCTTTACATAGGCCTCCATATTTTGACAGTAGTGATTATACATATTGGAAAGCTAGGATGAAAATTCATATTCAATCTACAAATTATGAAATTTGGAAAAGTATTGAAAATGGACCTTTCATTATGCTTAAATCTCAAAATGGTATAAGTGTTCCAAAATTAGATGACAAATATAATGATAGTGACATGCTAAAATTGATCTTGAATGCAAAAGTTATAAATTTTTTATATTGTGCTCTAAACCGTGATGAATTTAATAAAGTACAAGGTTTTGATAGTGCATATGATATTTGGAAGTTGCTTGAAATTACACAAGAGGGTACTAATCAAGTAAAAGAAAATAAATTGAGTATGTTTATCCATGAATATGAATTATTTTGTATGGATAAGGATGAAACCATTAGTTGTATGTTTACTCATTTTACTAACCTTACTAATGGTTTGAAAGTGCTTGGTAGAATTTATCCCAGCGAAAAGTTGGTTAAGAAAATTCTTAGGTGTCTATTAAGGAAGTGGCCACCAAAGGTGACGGCAATCCAAGAGGCATGTGATCTCAAGGCTTTAAAGATGGAGGAACTCATCAGTTCCCTAATGACACACAAGATCACGTTAATGAGGAACGAGGAGAAGAAGCAAAAAGATAAAGGAATTTTCAAACCAAAGAACATAGCCTTCAAAGCCTCCTCAAACACTCAAGATGAATCCAAGGAAGACAATGAATCCAAGGGAGAAGATGAAGATGAAGACTCAAAGTTCATCACCCGAAAATTCTTCAAATACCTTCAACGGAAGAAGGAAAAAGGAAAGAAAGTAATAGTTTGCTTTGGATGTGGAAAACCCAAACATTTCACAACCGAATGCTGTAGGATCGATATACGCCTATAGAGGGGGGTGAATATAGCGTTTCTAATATTTTCGTGCGATATTTAAATTCTCTAAATCCCTAAGTGATTTATTAAATACGATTAAATATGCAATCACTTTAAATGCGTAAATTAAAGAGTGAGGGATAGAGAAATGCACACAATATTTGTTTACGCGGTTCGGCAAACTCGCCTACGTCCGTGCTCCAAGTTTCACTTGGAGATACACTAAGTAATTGGCTTACGGGTGCCAATAAAACCGTTTACAAATTGACTATTAGACGGGGCGTCACCCTTGACTAATTATGAGGTCGTCAACCTTTGACTCTTATAGGACGTCACCCTAAACTTGACTATTGTGGGGCGTCACCCAATGTTTGACTATTGCGGGGCGTCACCCAAGTGTGATGAATTCTAAGGGAATCACCCTTTACAATCAAACACAATAATAAATTTGAAATTAAATCGCGATCTATCTAATCCGAATTCTTCCAAATTAATTCACAAGTTCGGAATAGGGAGAATTGGATATACAACAATATCGAAAGCTCACAGAGATTTTATCGCGTATGAAAATCGGCAGAGCTTCGCTTTAGAATCCTTGGTTCATTATAGAGAGCATAGAGTGATCCTCTATTTATAGACTCTGCCACTGCGGCTTTCGGACGACCTCAGCGTCCGCACCTATCGTCCGCACGACCGTTGAAATTTTCCCATTGAAAATATAGCCGTTGGACAGAAAATTATGCACTTACGGATGCCAATTCTAACGTCCACTTCGTCCGCATATATCGTCCGCATCTTCAATAAAATTGGACAGATTCAAAGCGGACGCCATTCCCATCGTCCGCTGCGTCCGCATACATCGTCCGCGTCTTCACAAAAATGTTGGACACAAAAACCGCATTCCTCTTCTTCAATTCCCGTCCGCACAGCTGAAGACCAGCGGACGCCATTTCACGTCCGCCTCATCCGCGACCATCGTCCGCATATCCATAAAATGAACAGAGGCAAACCGGACGACTAAAGCCACGCGTCCGCCTCATCTGCAGCATCCTCAACCGCATAACCTACTTCATACTTTCACAAAATGTTTCCTCTAAGTCATACGAACCTTCCATTCTCCTGCATAGACTTAGAGAAACACATTAAACATTCCCAATACCCTTAATCAAGGGTATTATCAATTTAATCGATAAATATGATATATAAGAATTCAATGTATAAACAACTTTTGCACTTTATTAAATTTCACATCATCTAGATCACATAGTCTCAACAATCTCCCTCATTGATGATGTCCAAAACATATAAAGTTGTTTCTATCCAAACCTAAGCATGTGCCACAAATATTGCATATTTGATTTACTCAATTAAGTTATTCAATTTATCAATCAATTAATCCAAGCAACATGCTACTAAAATACAACTTATTGATTTACTAAATTAACACACAATTTAGTCATCATCAAAATAAAAACTTAGCCTAACAAAAAGGCTAACAATCTCCCCCTTTTTGATGATGACAAAATCCAATAAGTTGTTTACCCTAAAACTAAGCATTTGCATATAACTATTGCATATTAGAATTCTCCAAATAAGTTATGCAACATATCAACACTGAATCCATGCACAATGCTACTAAACTCTCCCTAAAAGATATTACAACTTATATATCCTTCTCCCCCTTTTTGTCATAATCAAAAAATAATTCTAAGGGAGGAGAGTTTAAACACAATCAAGAAATGTAAAAAATTAAGATTAACAACATTCAAATAATTTCTCCCCTTTTTTCAAGTAATCTATCCAATAATTAAACCATTGAGGGAATTAACATTAAAATCCAAAGATAATTTCAACAAATAATTCTATTGAAAACAAATTTCTCCCTCTTAATCAAGAAGTTAATCCACAAATCAAACAAAGGAGAAAAATAAGTTCAATATATAATTTAATTACTCCTAGAGCAATTATCAACAAGTTAAAACTATCTCTCCTCTTAATCAATTAACCACGAAGCAAACCATGGAGAGAAATATAGATTTAATTTCAATTTGTGGTTAAAAGAAGAATACCAATTGTAAATAACCACAATCGCAAAGATTTAACAAACATATTCTCCCTCTTTTCTATTAAACAAAGAAATTCATTTGAGGAAATATAGACATTAAAGTTCAATGTGTGGTAAAAGATAAGATATCAATTTAAGCAACCACAATCACAATTCTATTTTAACGTTAAAAATAGGAGAGAATTCACAAAGTAGTCTTCCCCGTTTTTCCATTAAGCACACACTATTTATTGGAGGGATTTAGCATTCCAATTCTATTTGTGGTGTAAAATATGATACCAATTTGAAAAAACACCACTAGGAAATATTCAATCAAAAATATTTTCCTTCTTTTTGCTCATTACGTCTAAACATATATAAGGGTATTATGCATTTAAGTTCAAACAATAAGCACAAAACAAATGGGATTCAAGAAATAGATACCAAATGAAGGAAATGGAATCCACTTTAAAAACAAAGAATTGTAAACAAGATTTTCTACTTCTAGCAAGTGATACCAATTTAAGAATTAAGAAATTAACAAAGGATACCAATTGATAATTCACAATTTGAAGCAAAACAAGTTTTTCAAATAATTATACCAATTGTAAATCCAAAGTTAAAATCAAATCATTTTTGCCAATTACGATACCAATGGTACGTTCAAAGAGAAAATGCAAAGAGAGATACCAATGTGTAATATCAAAATCAATTTTCTTTAAAACATGTATCTCCCCCTTCATCATAAAACAAATCAATTTTGTGGAGAAATATCAAAGTTTTAGCCAACAAGTGGAAACATGATCAACACACTTAGAAACAATACACACAATTATCTTCTAATAACTAACTCTCTCCTTTTATCAATTAACTAATTTCAATTCAAAGGAGAATTTTAAAGTTTCAAAGCAAAAACTATTGTCAAATCAATGTAAATTTCTCCCTCTTTGCATTAAGCCAATTAGATTCAAGGAAGAATTATCAAAGTCTAAGCCTATCGGAAGCAAGTTTATCAAAACTAAAAATTAAAATCAACATTTAAGAGCAAGTCAATAAACTCTATATAAATTTATTTTCTCCTTTTTATCAAAAGACAAAAACAATCCAAAGGAGAATTCCACAACAAATTTTTGAAAAAGCAAAATAACTTAGTCCATAGCAATAATCTCTCCCTTTAGAAAAAATCAAATCAAATCAAGAGAGTGTTCTAAATTTTCAGGAATGGAACAATTTATGTCTCCCCCTTTTTATCTATAGCAAAATCAATTCATATGGGAGACCAATAAATCAAAATTGATATCCAACAATTCAATATATAAAACTAGAAAACTAATTGTTGGAGGCCTAATCTCAAGCAACAAAAATAATCCAAAACAAGAATTATGAAAAAAATTAACTTAGAGATACCAATTGTAAAATACAAATTTCAACCTATAAGCACACTATTAATATCTTCCATTCCAAACTCAAAAATATAGAAAATAAGTTCAAAGCTATGTATTAAAGAATTTGGCAAATTAAGTCAATTGTCAAATCTAACCTATTCACTATTAATTCAAATTAAGAAAAGCAAATTTAATTTATCACCCATAAATCAATGATTAAAATAAAATCTATGGAGATTTTCAAAGTTTAAATTAAGAGCGAAAGCAAACTTAGTAAAATTAAGACATTTGTATTAAAATTAAGACATTAGTAAAATTAAAATGTTGAACTCAAAACTATCAATTGAAGATTTACATCTAATTCAAAACAATATTTGCAATCTAGAGATCAAATTGTTGTAATACAATCTTCAATCATCAAAATGAAAACATTATGAATCATGCTCCAAGAAATCACTATTCATTTAGCGAATAGAAATTCATTCTTATGATGTCAAAAATCTAAGCTATTAATGAATCCACAATTAAAATAGATCGCCAAGAAACAAATCCAATAGATGACTAAACAATTTTAAGATTAAGGATACTATTGGAGTTTTCATGTTTATCAATATAAAATCTATTTGAAAATAAATTAATAAGTTTTATACAAAACTATTTTTCTCCCTCTTAGTATTAATCAATTTAAGAACAAGAGAGAAATATCAAAGTGTGGCTTAGCGGAAGCAAAATCTATCTAAAATTATAATTGAAATCAACATTTTAAAACAAGTCAAAGATTTCACTACAATTCTATTTTCTCCCTCTATTTCGTTATTCAAATTCAATTCAAGAGAGAAATCAACAAAACATCATAATTAACAAATTTTCTACTCTTTTCCCCTTATATCAAGCTAATTTTAATTTATGGGAGAAGCACATTCTCAAAAAGTTAAAGTAATTTATTCCAAACAATCATCCAACTTAGCATCCAACAATCCAATATTTGCATTAGCATGTTCAATTTAGAGACTAAGTTGTTGGAATACAAATCATTAAAATACTAAGTGTTCCACTAATCAAAGTTAAATCAACTCAAGAATCAAAAACAATTTAATCCAATTCAACTCCTAATCAAAATCCATAGTATTGATTCCAAAAGGAATTTCAACCAATTAAAGTCTAAATAATAATCCAAATCAAATTTCACAACCAATTTTAATCAAAATAAAAAGAGTTGTGTACCTCCAAGATAATTTCCATCTTTAAAGCATTGGAGGCATTCTTGAGGCTTCTCCCCTTGTGTTGGATATTCAAGTATCCAATTCCTTTTCAAGC
Organism: Begonia loranthoides; assembly: GCA_022433065.1. Taxonomy (NCBI): domain Eukaryota; kingdom Viridiplantae; phylum Streptophyta; class Magnoliopsida; order Cucurbitales; family Begoniaceae; genus Begonia; species Begonia loranthoides. The sequence goes on from CM039485.1 coordinate 9,005,455, forward strand.
TCCTTGGGAGAACCTCCAACCTACGAAATAAATCAATTCGATTTCTTTGGTACCCAAACCATTTTGGGTCCATTGGTTATAGGTTTGGTTCCTTTAGGAACCCATACAAAATTCGAATTCAAATTTGGTTTAAGATTTAAGCTAGACTTAAATCTAGAATTCACATCCAAAGAATGAACAAAATTTGAACTAACATTTGATTTAAATTTAGAGTTCAAATGCAAAGGATAGACAAATTTAGATTTAACATTTGAATCCAATTTATCATTCAATTTTAAAGGACAATAAAAAGATTTATATCCAACACAATTGCAAGAAGATGAACTAACAAATAGATTAGTGTAATTCTTTTTCTTTTCAAATGACTCATATCCAATTCCGGCTTTATCGAATGTAACTCTTTGCGTATTCAAGAGCATATTTAAATTTTTGCTTCCATTAGTGAATTTAAGCACAATAGAGTTTAAATCATCATTTTTAACTTTCAGTTCACTAATATTATTCTCAAGAGATTTAATTTTATCATTAGCATCTATAATAGATTTAGATTTAGCAATCAAAGATTCAATCTCCTTCTCATGTGATTTGATCAAAATATTCAAATTATCATTTCTAATTTTCAAATCACAAATCTCATGCTCATGAGAATTAATTATAGCAATCAAATCACAATTTTTAACATTCAATGAGTCAATTTCATTTTTATGTGATTTGATAGTACCAATCAATTTATCATTCAATAATTTTAAATTACGACTATCATGCTCAAGAGATTTAAAGGAAGCATTAGATTTATTAATGATGCTTTGCAATTCAACAATTTGATCCTCATAAGATTTATCTAAGTTCGCATGCTTTTTGATCAAATTGTTATGCTCCTTTTTCAATACTTTCTATTTATCTTTAAGCTCATTAAAACTATCTAGCAATTCATTAAGTGTATCATTATCATCATCCGAATCGGAATTGCTAGAAGAGTTTGTTACCTCAATTTCTTCGTTGGCCATGAAGTATGTATTGGCCACTTTCTCCTCTTTTCCGAAGGATGAGCTTTCTTCACTTCCAATCTTTGGAATTGTGCCTACATGTGTTAGCTCAAGAGATTTCCAAATATCATAAGCACTAACACATGATTGAACTTTATCAAATTCATTTTTACTTAAGGCACTAAACAAAATATTCATTGCTTGAGCATTTAAGTTCCAATTCCGTTTATCTAAATCATTGAATTCACAAGTTGGTCTAGGAAGAGATATTCCCTTTTCAATGATTTTCCATAAAAAATAATCAATAGATTGTATAAGAATTTCCATTCTACACTTCCAATACAAATAATTACAACCATCAAAATGTGGAGGTGTAGATGTGCATTGACCTAGTTCGTACATATTGGAATCCATAATGTGCATATATATATAAAATTTCCAATAACACAATTTAACAAGGAAATTTATTCCAATAGATGCAACTTAACAAATATTAGGAATGTGCACAAAATATCACACAAAAATTTAAATACCTGCTCTGATACCAATTGTAGGATCGATATATGCCTATAGAGGGGGGTGAATATAGCGTTTCTAATATTTTCGTGTGATATTTAAATTCTCTAAATCCCTAAGTGATTTATTGAATACGATTAAATATGCAATCACTTTAAATGCGTAAATTAAAGAGTGAGGGATAGAGAAGTGCACACAATATTTGTTTACGCAGTTCGGCAAACTCGCCTACGTCCGCGCTCCAAGTTTCACTTGGAGATACACTAAATAATTGGCTTACGGGTGCCAATAAAACCGTTTACAAATTGACTATTAGACGGGGCGTCACCCTTGCCTAATTATGAGGTCGTCAACCTTTGACTCTTATAGGACGTCACCCTAAACTTGACTATTGCGGGGCGTCACCCAATGTTTGACTATTGCAGGGCGTCACCCAAGTGTGATGAATTCGAAGGGAATCACCCTTTACAATCAAGCACAATAATAAATTTGAAATTAAATCGCAATCTATCTAATCCAAATTCTCCCAAATTAATTCACAAGTTCAGAATAAGGAGAATTGGATATACAACAATATTGAAAGCTCACAGAGATTTTATCGCGTATGAAAATCGGCAGAGCTTCACTTTAGAATCCTTGGTTCGTTATAGAGAGCATAGAGTGATCCTCTATTTATAGACTCTGCCACTGTGGCTTTCGGACGACCTCAGCGTCCGCACGACCGTTGAAATTTTGTCGTTGAAAAGATAGCCGTTGGACAGAAAATTATGCACTTGCGGACGCCAATTCTATCGTCCACTTTGTCAGCATATATCGTCCGCGTCTTCAATAAAATTGGACAGATTCAAAGCGGACGCCATTCCCATCGTCCATTGCGTCCGCATACATCGTCCGCGTCTTCACAAAAATGTTGGACGCAAAAACCGCATCCTCTTCTTTAATTCCCGTCCGCACAGCTGAAGACCTGCGGACGCCATTTCACGTCCGCGACCATCATCCGCATATCCATAAAATGAACAGAGGCAAACCGGACGACTAAAGCCACGCGTCCGCCTCATCTGCAGCATCCTCAACCGCATAACCTACTTCATACTTTCACAAAATGTTTCCTCTAAGTCATACAAACCTTCCATTCTCCTACATAGTCTTAGAGAAACACATTAAACATTCCCAATACCCTTAATCAAGGGTATTCTCAATTTAATCGATAAATATGATATATAAGAATTCAATGTATAAACAACTTTTGTACTTTATTAAATTTCACATCATCTAGATCACATAGTCTCAACAATCTCCCTTATTGATGATGCCCAAAACATATAAAGTTGTTTATATCCAAACCTAAGTATGTGCCACAAATATTGCATATTTGATTTACTCAATTAAGTTATGCAATTTATCAATCAATTAATCCAAGCAACATGCTACTAAAATACAACTTATTGATTTACTAAATTAACACACAATTAAGTCACTATCAAAATAAAAACTTAGCCTAACAAAAAGGCTAACAAATGCCCCAAAGAAAATAGGAAATCAAAAGCCTCAAAAAAGAAAGCATTCAAGGCCACATATGACGATAGTGATGAGGATTCATCTTCTGAGATTGAAGAGGTATCCCACATTTGCTTCATGGCCAGTGAGAAAAATATACACGATTCTTGTGGCAATATAGATAATGATGATAACGAATTGCTAGAAGCTTTTGAAGAATTATTTGATCAATTCAATATGCTTAAACGTAAATATAAATCCTTGAAAAAGGAAAATGATAATTTAATGAAAAAGCATGTTGAAATTGTTAAATCTTTTGAAAAACAAATTGGTGACTTAAAAAACATAAATGAACATTTGAATGCTACTAACAAATCACTTGACAATGATATTTGTGAATTGAATGTTAAAGATAGTTATTTGAATTCTATTGTTTTGAAATTTACAAACGGTAGCAAAAATTTTAATATACTTTTACGAAAGCAAAGAGTCACATTCGATAAAGCTGGTATTGGCTATGAACCCTTTGCAAGAAAGAAAAATTATAAAAAAAATTTTATTGGTCCTATTACATGCAATGTTTGTAATTGTATAGGATATAAATCTTTTAGTTGTCCTATGAACTTGAATATTGATTTGAAATCAAATTTTAGTTGTAAATTTATATAAGTTTCTAAAGGAACAAAACCTATAACGAATGGACCCAAAAAGATTTGGGTACCAAAGAAACTAAATTAATTTTTGTTGTATGTTGAAGTTTCTGCCAAGGAGCTTAATGGAGATTAATAATCGAATATTCAAAAAAAAAAAAAGAGAAACCTCAAAGGTGTGCCTCCAATACAATAAAGATAAAAATGCTCTCATGGATGTACACAATAAGATTTGTTTGGTAACATACTTGTGAATAGGTTTAATTTTTTATATACTTTTGAGTTGAATTAAATAAATTATGTGCATAAAGAATAAAATTTTATTTCCTTGATTTGATTTGAATAATTATTTTTCATGCACATTCTTATGGAATTATTGATTTTTATTTTTAATTCGTCAGTTGGTTTATTTGAGTATGAAAATTTTATTAATCCAACAAGTGGCATAATAAATTACACATATTGATGAATTGTAGGTATTTGATTTTGATACTTTGGATATATCCTCTTTGATTTAAAATTGGTTATTTAAATAGGGGGAGAAAATATTTTGTCATGAATTTTTTTTTTCTCAACAAATGGTTTAAATTAAATGTTTTTTTTTTTATAATTGAGCATTTCTTTTTAATGTATAAATCTACAATTGGTATTTAAATATAAAACTTGGATTTGATTGTTGTTAATTCTTCAATTGGAACTTTGAGTTTTAATTTTTGTTAATCCAAATATTTGTATCCATCTTTGAAACTTTGGATTTTGATAAATATTACAATTGATATCAATGAACTTATTTTTCTTCATTTGGTATCTCAGTTTTAAATGTTTCAAAATTAAATGTTTTTTATTTTTACAATTGTATTAAAATCTTTACTTAGATTTCTCCCAACAAATTGGTATTCTAAAGAGGAGAAATATAATTGTTTTGTTTTGATGATTTGATTTCCCCAAATGATTTAATGATATATATGGTAAAGGGGAAGAAATTTTTGTTTTTCAACAATAGGTATCAATCATTTTTTTGTATTATTACAATTGGTATCATTATTTTTAAAATTGTCTTCCCTCCATATTTTATTTTGATAATTAAAAAGGGAGAGAGGAAAATTGTTCTTATATAAATTTGATGAAAATCCTCAAGTATATGTTTACACATTAACAAAAAGGGGGAAATAATTTTTGACTAAATTATTTTGTTTTGCATTTCCCCAATTGACTTCAAGTTAAATATTGGTAAAGGGGAAGAATTTTTTTTACTATGATTGGTATCAATAACTTTGTTTCTTTTCAATTGGTATCAATTTTTTTAATTGTACCCCTTCATATATTCTTGTTGATAATTCAATAGGGGGAGAGAAAAATTGATTAAATTGGTTGTATGATAATTTCCCTCCAATGTTTTGTTTTTGGTATAAATTTTAACAAAGGGGCAATCACATTTGTTTTGATTCTATTAAATGACTTTGATTGTTTAAACTCTCTATCCCTTAAATTTCTTTTTGATTATGACAAAAATGGGGAGATAAATGTATAAGTTGAATAGCATGTTTGCATGTAATTTAAAGTTAGATAGATTGCATAAACTAAGGGAGAGATATCAAATTATGCAATACTATATGCACATGTTTAGATTCAAGAATAAACAACTTACAATATTTTGTCATCATAAAAAATGGGAGATTGTTATCCTTAGTGTTGTTAGGCTTATTTGTTTTGATGATGTTTTGTATTGTTTGGAATTATAACTATTGATAATTATGCCAAATTGTTTAATTATTATATTTATATTGATATTTATTGGAAATACCCTCAATACGGGTATTAAAGTGAGCTAACATGTTTATCTAAGTCCATGTAGTGAATATGTATCATATTGGGACTTAGAAATATTAAGGATGGCAATTGGAAGCAAAAGGTCCGTAAAATGAAGTTCTAGTTGACCAAAAACTATTCCTAAGCTATGCGGTCGAAGATGCTGTAGTACCCCAATTTTTTTTATCGGAATTTAATAAGAATAATTGGAAAGTAATTAGAGAGTATTTAAATTAATTGGATAATTATTGGGGTATTGCCAAGGACGTATTCAGTATATTATAATTTATAGGAATTTATTGAATGATAATTAGAGAGAAATATGGACTGAACAGGTTTGGTTTGGCTCGGTCCAGAAACAAATGAGTGATAGGTTTTTAGTTAAAGAGAAGAGAAGAAAATGAGATTATTGGAATTAAAATGTAAGAGGTTAATTAATTAGGGGATAATTAAATGGAATTAGAATTTAAAGAGATAAAATAAGAAAGAAGAATTAAATGGAGATAGGGGAATCTGAAACGGTTCAGACGAACCAGTTCTGTCTGATGATAAAGGAGAGGGAATTGGTTTGTCCTTGGCCATTTTCACAGCCAACATTTCACAAGAGAGAGAGAGAGAGAGAGAGAGAGAGAGAGAGATCAAAGGAGCGAAAGGCAAGGGAGCTCGGCATGTTCGGTCATGTTTCTTTGTGATGGAAGATGTTGTCTGGTGCTGTGGGCTACAAGCGGTGAGACCTTCTCCATGGAATGGGTCACGCTAGTGCACTTATTGGACGAGTTCCGCGGGACGATTCGGGCTGAGATGCTTGCCATGCCAAATCGAGGTGAGTATTTAGGTTGATTTTATGTTCTGTATGTCGTTTGTGCCATTGGATTTTGGTGTGGAGAATTGGAAAGGGACGATTTGGCGAAGGCAGGGCTTCTGTTTGTGAAGAAAGTTCTGGTCCGGCTTGTGGTTCTGTTCGAACTGGTCCGTTGCTGGTTGTTGCACTAGAGAAGACGACAGCGTTCGACTTTAGAAGAGGAAGAAAAGGAGAGTGTCAAGATCTGAAAAATCTGCATCCATCGCTTGAATTGTGGGATAAACTACAAAGGGTTGTTAAGCGATTCAAATTGCCATCTGTGTTTAAATACAACGAGGGATAGAGATTGAGAGAAAGATGGCGGGTTGAAGAACAAAAGAGGGAGAAACATCCTTTGTGAACTGCGGTGAACTCGGGTGATTGGACTACTTCTGGCGAAGCTTCGGTGTGAGACCGAATCTCAGGACATGATTTCTATTAAAGCAACGCCTTCTCCGCGAGGTAAGGCATTTGCAAAATTTGGATTTCTCAGCCTCTAATGACGAGCGGAATGAATTGGTTGGATTTTAATATGGTTTCTTCTTTGTTTGTCTCCAAATTGAGGTGAATTGCTGCGGTGTTGTACTCCATCTTTGGGTTGGGAGCTGCGGTGTTGTAGCCAAGCATTCTCCTGTGTGTTGGATCTATTGCTACTCCCTTGGGCTTTTTTTAGGTAATAGGGTCTTCCTCTGTTTGTTGTTGGTCTGCAAACATGTTGGATTGATGTTCTGGATTGGGTTTGTTATATGGTGCATTGTTTGGTCATGCCGAGTGTTCTGCAATTTGATTTCTATTGGCTGGATATTAGTGGATGTTACACTTGTACATGGTTTGTGTTCTCTGTTTGGATTTTGTTCTGACTTGAGTGGTATTTGGATTATGAATGGATATGTTTCTCTGCTGTTTGTAATTCAGTTGCGTCTTGGGGTTATTGTCGTGTGGTATTTGTTAATATAATTAATCCTTGTTAATATTGTTGTGCTAGGTGTGAAGGCTATTAAGGGGTTGGTCAATTAATTGTTATGTCATGCTCTATTAGTTGTGGGTTTTATGCTTGACCTGGAATTGTTAAGATTATTATATTCTATTATTATTTGGAAATGTGAGATGGGACTACATATGTTGAGCTGCATAATTGTCCTCGGTTGGCTGTGGCTTTATATACTGAAATTCGGTTGTTGCGGTGATTAGTAGGTGGTGTTTAGATAGTTTATGGGACTCCGTATATGGCAAGTGATATAGATGATTATTTATCAATAAATATTTTAATTGTGAAGGTACTAAAAGAAAAGGAAAGTATAACGATTAAGCGTTGAGCGCTTTAAGGAAATGAGGTAAGTGATACGTGTGTGTTTTGGTCTTCGGGCCCTACATCGCAAGAATAGGATATGCATATTTTGTTGTTTACCGCTTTATTAGAGTAGTTGATTATTGAGCATGTTTACAGCTTTTAAAAGCATGTCTACTGTTTTTATAGCACGTCTACAGTATTTAAAAGCATGTCTACAGTTCTTACAGCATGTCTATCACTTTAAAAGCATGTCTACAGTTTTTATAGTACATTCTGTGAATTGTATGTTGTATGTTTATTTAGCTTCCGTTAATTATACGATAGAAATTGTATGCATTCATGAATATCATGCATCACAGTTTCAAAGATTACAAAAATGGTTTTCATGCACAGTTTTGAAAAGGAAACGAAAACGAAAAGAAGTATGAACGAACAGAAAATGAAAACAAAAATAAAGTACAAAGGAACGATTATGAAAGATAAAGAAAATATAGAGGTTTGTGTGGTTCGGTAGCTTAGCCCGACATATGAACAAAAGATAAAGAACAGATAAAGATTTGTGTGGTCCAGTAGCTTAGCCCGACGCATGAACAAAAGATAAAGAAAAGATAAAGATTTTTGTGGTCCGGTAGCTTAGCCCGGCACAGAAACGAAAGAAAAAAAAAGAATATGAAAAGAGAAACGGATACGGATACGGGAACAAAAAAAGAAACGGTACAAGCATAGAAACCAAAACAAAAACGAGAGCAGAAATAGAAACGAAAATAAAAACGGAAACAAGTTTCCAGAAATGGAAACGGATACATAAACAGATATGGATACGGATACAGAAACAGACATGGGAACGGATACAAAAATGCATACGATCACAGATATAGAAACAGGAATGGAAATGGAAACAGAAAGAAAGTACGTAAATGAGAAAAGATAAAAGAGAAAAGAAAGAAAATGAAAAGAGAAACTACATACGTTTTAAAATGACACAGCATGTGCATCTAGCATATTAGGTATTATCACTTACTAAGCGTTAGGCTCATAGTTTATGTCTTGCAATGTAGGTACAAACACGAGAGAAAATGACGAACAGACTAAGGAGCAGTCGATGAAGGATTTGCACGAGCGAGATATGTGGCTGGCTAGGCTAATGGTATTAAAGAGAAAAGAATTTTGTAATTAATAAGTAAACGATATGTTTATTATTCTTTAATGAATTATTTATTTATGATTCAGCCGTAAAATGAGAAAAAGACATTTTATAAATAAAGTCTTCTGCTGTTAATAAAGATTTAAGTAACGAGTTTTAAGTAAGATGTTTTAACGATCTGGTTTTTAGAAAAGAACTCCAATTTTAATTTAAAAGGTTTTAAAGAAAGACTTCCGCTAATGTTTTATAAAAGGAAAAAGAAAACTTTTAAATTTCATGCATTTTTAAAAGATAATAAAAATTGAGTCATTACAGATGTAGTCACGTAGGCAATTAAGGATTGACCGAAATGTATTACAGTGCATTCTGTGAGCTTTTAGTCGAGCAAGCAGTCGAGAAAGGTCAAAATGGTCGACTGAAAATCGTTACAGATTGCTTCTAGGGATTTTTGATCGAGCAAGCAGTTGAGTAAGGTAAAAATGGTCGACCGCTTAATATTACAAATTGCTCCTAGTTTTTCGGTCGAGCAGGTAGTCAAGCAAGGCAAAATCGATCGACCGAAAATGGCAAAAAAACTTGGAATCAAAAAACTGGAGGGAGGGGTCAACTGCCAAGAGCGTCCAGTCAACCACCAGCGAATATTCAGCAATTCTACATAAGAAGATGCCGCAACGGTTGACCATTCAGGGAGGACCGATCGACTGCTGCCAATGAAAAATGCTCAAATACTCCAACAGTCAAATTCCAACAGCTAGAATATACAACAGCTCGAAAGCGATCAACCGAAAAGAAATTGGTCGACCGAAAATGCAATTTTCTATAAATATACGCATTCCGAATTGTAAAAAACAACAATCCAACTGAGAGAGAAACGCTGTCAAACTTCATACTCATATTTTTTCTCTATATTTGAGTGCATAGACTTAACTCTCTCAATCCTCAACTTGAGATTTCTTATTAGAGAGTTAAGTTCTACTTTGTATTTCACATTTCCACTATTTGTAAACCCTACATCAAGGGTGACGCCCGCAATAGTCAAAGACTAGATTGACACCCGAGAAGGTCAATCCAGAAGGTGATGCCCTGTGAATAGTCTGTAAAGCTTTGTTTGACACCGTGAAGTCAAACATCGTCCACCAAGGAGGTTGGACAATTAAGGATCTTTAAGTCAGAAACTTTGAGCGCAGACGTAGGCGAGATTTGTCAAAATGCGTGAACAAATGTGTTTTATTTTCTATCTCTTACTCTCTTTACATTTATTATTACTTGCATATATTTGTGACTATTTATTTATGTATATGCATTAAATCACTTAAGGTTTGTAATATTAAGGGAAAATGACAAACCAACCATCATCCTTTGTAGTCAATGACAAGTCAACCACTAACCTTTTTTTGCTAACAAATTAACCACTGAACTATGAAAAATTAATGAAGTAAACACCA
>CM039485.1:9015995-9232421 GCA_022433065.1 Begonia loranthoides
AGGGGTTAAATTATAAAAACTGAGGTGATTTGTCATCATATTCCAGGGGTTAAATTGTAAAATTGCGGCAGTTTATTATAATTTAGGGGTTAAGTTGTTAAACTGCGACAAATCGTCATAACGAAGATGTTCGTGGCAACGATTTTTTATAGTTCAGTGGTTAATTTATTAGCAAAAAAGGTTAGTGATTGACTTGTTATTGACTGCAAAAGATGATGGTTGGTTTGTCATTTTCCCTAATATTAATTATCTCACGAAAAAATTTAAAACACCTAATTCACCTCCTTCCCCCCCCCCTCGTCTATAGGCGTGCACATGGTCTGTCAGATATTACGTCGCATACAAATAAAGTAAATAATGGACTTTACGTATAAACTAAATAACTTACAAGTAGTCTGTGCATTCAGTTGCGGAAGAGGATGCTAGAGAGGCTGCTGGAGGGGCTGCTCTAGAGACTGCTAGAGAGGATGGTGGAGGGGTTGCTCGCTACTTCATTCTTTGCAATTTCACCAACATCTCATGATGGCGCTCCTCTACTTGCTCCTCCATTATTTGCATTTGGTGCAGCCTCATTTGATGGTACTCCTCCATTCGTACAAGTCAGTCCTCCATCCTTCAAACTCGATCCAACACCATTTCATGTCGCTCATCCGCTTGCTCCTCCATTCTTCGCATCCAGTCGGCAATCTCCTTAAGCATCGACGTAAAGTGAGATGACTAAGGATTAGGCAGAGTCATCGGTTCCGGAGTATCATCCTTCATGTGCTGCATAGGCGATGATGAAGGTTGTTCCTCCTAGGGGGATGGAGGCTATACAACTAAAGGGGGTGGAGGCCGTACGACTGAGAGGGTTGGTGGCTGGGAAACTTGAACTCGATTCTTTGAGACGGGCTTGGATGGAGTCTTGCATATCCATACCCTTTCAATTCTGGAGATCCCCATGCAGTCCACTTTCAATTTATTGTACATATCGATGACCTTCTCTTCGATTCTCAACTCCTCATCCAAGACCAGTACCCCGTAATGCTCAACAATTCTCTAAATGAGTCAATTGAATGGGAGACTCTTTGCTGGGTTGTTGAGAACCTAGTACATGTGACTTAAAATCACATAGCTGATATTCACTTTCTTTCGATTGAATATCTTTTCTGTAAGATCGATATACGCCTATAGAGGGGGGTGAATATAGCGTTTTAACTTTTTCGTGCTATATTTTAATCTCTAATTACCCTAAGTGATTTAATGCATATAATTAAAATATCGATAACAAATATATGCAATAATATAAAGAGTAAGGGTTGGAGAAATGCACACAATATTTGTTTACGTGGTTCAGCAAACTAACCTACGTCCGCGCTTCAAGTTGCACTTGGAGATACACTAAGTAATTGGCTTGCGGGTGCAAATAAAACCGTTTACAAATTGACTATTAGACGGGGCGTCACCCTTGACTAATTATAAGGTCGTCAACCTTAGACTCTTACGAGTCGTCACTCTTAATTTGACTATTTCGGGGCGTCACCCTAGTATGATGAATTCTTAGGGAATCACCCTTTACAATCAAGCACAATGTAATAGACTCGAAAATTAAATCGCAATCTATCTAATCCAAATTCTCCCAAAATAACTCGCAAGTTTAAAAGTGGGGAGAATTGCATTTACAATGCTATTAAAAGCTCACAATGAGTAGTATTCGAGTATTGATTTTGCCAGGGCTTCGCCTTGAATATTTGATTCGTTCATTGTGGAGAGCATAGAGTGATCCTCTATTTATGGACACTGCCACTGCGTCTTCCGGAAGACCTCAGCGTCCGCACCTATCGTCCGCACGACCGTTGCAAAAATGCCCGTTGAGAAAAATAGCCGTTGCACAATTCTGGGCATTTACGGACGCCATTCTCATCGTCCGCTGCGTCTGCATCTATCATCCGCGTCTTCAATAAAATTGGACATATTCAAAGCGGACGCTAATATTCGCGTCCGCACCCACTGGGTCCATCGTCCGCGACTGCACAAATTTGAAAGGGACGCCAAACCATCGTCCTCTTCTTCACTTCCGTCCGCACAACTGAAGGGTTGCGGACACCAATTTATGTCTACCTCGTCCGCGAGCATCGTCCGCGTGTTCATCAAAATGGACAAAAGCAAAACGGACGAATAAAGCCACGCGTCCGCCTCATCCGCAGCATCCTCAACCGCATAACCTACTTCATACTTTCACAAAATGTTTCCTCTAAGTCATACGAACCTTCCATTCTCCTGCAAGGACTTAGAGAAACATATTAAACATTCCCAATACCCTTAATCAAGGGTATTCTCAATTTAATCGATAAATATGATATATAAGAATTCAATGTATAAACAACTTTTGCACTTTATTAAATTTCACATCATCTTTATCACATAGTCTAAACAATCTCCCTTATTGATGATGTCCAAAACATATAAAGTTGTTTATACCAAACCTAAGCATGTGCCACAAATATTGCATATTTGATTTGCTCAATTAAGTTATGCAATTTATCCACCAATTAATCCAAGCAACATGCTACTAAAATACAACTTATTGATTTACTAAACTAACACACAATTTAGTCATCATCAAAATAAAACTTAGCCTAACGAAAAGGCTAACATTTTCTAGCATATAGAGATCCATGCGGCTAACATGGTCTCGATGTCCATCTTGAGGCAAAATAGTGTCCGTTGTGAAGGTGTGAATAACTCGGGCTATGGTGTTCAAGTCATTAGACTTTGGCTTCTTGAACACTACAGTCTTAGGATTACGGTGCAATTTTTCAAGCACTGCCAAACCTTCCCCTCATCTTATGAAAGCTGACTCTCAAGACACGTGGTAATATTGCTCGCTTGGTTCCTCCATCGAACATCCAAGCAGCAATTTAATATTCTTGGGAGTCATTCTCAACTCCCATCCAAACATGTAAGTCCAGACTTCTAATGGTTGGGTGGACAGTTCCAAATTGGCGTAAAATAATTTCACGATCCGTTCACAGAAACTTCCATCCAACTTGCACAAACCAGCTAAATCAGCCCCACTCAACCAATTATTCTATTTCTAATTCAGCTAATGACCCCAAAATCTACTCTTCTAGATACACTAATTGAACGATGTTTATCATCGGCTTCATACCAATCATTCGCTTCGGTGGTCTTGAAGAGTGTGGAGTGGAACATGTTTGTAACAGGTTGGAAACAGACCAATTGACCTGCTGCTAGTCGTTGTTGAGACTGAGGTTGTGCTTCAACCTTGGCTTGTGTAACAGGGGCAACCGCAGGTGCTCCATCTTCAACCACAGTGAGTACATTGTGATGAAACTAACCGACAATGAATTCAGTTGCAAGCTGTCTGTATTCATGGGTCAAGTTCGTCGTTTATGGCTAAGGTTGCGACTAAGATTGCAACGGAGCAGCCTTACGCTTGAGAGTCAATTTCTTTGTCCTAGAATCCATTAGAATGGATGAAACAATGAAGAAATTCTCTCTGAGAGTACGAAGGTTCACCGAGGAATGCGGAGTTCGCTGAGGAATCAGTGAACTCACTGGATCTTTGAATGTCCATTATATATACTAGGGCATCGGAACGCAGAACGATGCATGATGTTCTGTGGTGGAAAGTTGTCATTCCATGGCGTAAAGTTGTCATTCTGCGGCAGAGCATTGTAAAATTTAATTAATACTGATGTTCTGCGGTGGAACGTCAGTGCTAAAACCTTAATATTTAGCATTGACGTTCCGCGGAGGAATGTGTAGCATTTTGCTGAGGAATGTGTAGCGTTCCACCGCATAACGAAATTTAAATGTTTAACGGCAAACATGACAGTGATGTTTGCGGCATCTCTTTCTCATAGTTCAATAGTTAAGTTGTTAGCAAAAATACTTTAGTGGTTGACTTGTCATTGATCATAAAGTACAAAGTACAGTAGTTAATTTATTAATTTCTCTTAAACTTATGCACACTGTTATTTTTCACCCTAGAAGTCTTGCAGTTTGCATAAACTAATTTTTCTAGTAAGTATTAGAGTTGTCCAACTAGTAGAGTGCTCCACCAAGTTTACGAGAACGCCTGGTCCGATTACGATACCAAGTCGGGTCAACCCACCGGTTTTACATCAGCAATGACTATCAAAATGTTTTGCTTTAATTATTTTAAAATAATAACAATTTGACTAGAATGCAATATAGCTCTTGTACTAAAAAAAATAATTTGGTTGGAGTGTAACATAGCTCTTATACTTAGAAGCCAGTGACACGGTTAATATCTTAAACATTTTGTTTTTCAGTAAAATAACTTATGTCATGATAAAATTCATTAAATATTTCACTTGCGTTTCCGTGTAATTGCAATCTTAACCTGCCTGAATTATCTTAACTCGCTCGATTTCGAACAGAAATTTCAAGTAGAGTGTCTGCTAATTTTCAAAATCGAAGAAATTAAAATGACCATTACATTTGTAAAATGTGAGATATTTAATAAATTATATTAAGAAGCTGTTTCACTAGATCTAAAATGGAAAGATAATTTTGCTCAAAAATATTGTTTAGAATATCAGTTCTTTAACAGTACAGAGGCAACATCGCTATTTATACTCACAAGTGGATAAAAATCTATTATAAGAGAGCAAACCTTCAATATCCTCTCGTTGATTTAATGCATATTATAAAAGTACTCTTGATAAGCCAACAAGTAGAAGTATTCTTTCAACACTCTACTAAGCTAAGAAACAAAGTTGTCGCATCGATGGACTCTATTTTTACATCCCAATCCAAAATTCAGATTCATACACTGAGATTGTCGTAGCTGATTGACTGTCATAAAAAGAGATTTGAAGACAAGCAATCAGACATGCCAAGAAGAAAATTGTAACCATCGTCTATGAATTCTTCGATCGGGCAAATAATTGTCAGACCTTTATCCGAACAACAAAAGAACCTGTTTGACATTTGAAGATGAAAGTTGGGACATCAATTATACACAAAACGAGAAGGAAAATTCAAGACAAAACGAAATATAGATGATATTGATGAAAAGATTTCTGACGCATGGCGAACTCGAATAAACAAACTACGAGTCTAGCAACAATGTTAAAACTCATGCATTATCTTAAATATAACCACGAATCTATAAATTCATAAAATTGCCACCCTATATAATCTCTCTGAAAGAAAGCAAATACTGCAATAGTCTCCCCCTCACCAAACAATATATTCCATGTCTAACTAACTTGCCACCTCAACAAGGCATATTTTCAAGATGTCCTTTCAGCACAAACTCTTTCCTTCCTTCTCTCCCTATTTCATGCTCAGCAGTTTCAAGTAGTACCACCTTCATTTCTTCATCAACTAAGGTTACAACGATCCAATTGAATTAAGTTCTGCAAAATCATGTTTCATACCAATTACAGAAATGTCTCAGTGTGCTTAAGCCAAGGATTGCACATGTGAAATGAATATCGAAAATCATTCACACATGGGGAACGCGATGAATCACAATTAGGAAAGGACAACTGATTGCACATGTGAAATGAATATAGAAAATCATTTTAAAATGGGGAACGCGAAGAATCACACTTAGGAAAGGACAACTGTTAAATGCTTATAAAAAAGAGTATCAAGAACCAACTAAGCTAAGGAATGACTACCATCAGCTGAACTGGACCCAACTGAAAACTTTTGCACTCGATACCCAAGCCCTTTAGGTTTACATCAAGTCTCAGGTCTCCTTCCCCATCCCTTCTTAAACTTTGCAGAATATAGCATAATTCTACAATTTCTGAAAGACAGCTAATTTTAAATGGTGAAAACCTCCAACTCTTACAATATATCTAAGGTATTACGGGGTAAAATCTAGCACATATCAAATACATATATTTTTAAAAAGCCAAAAAAAAGAACCTTCCACAATTACAAAATATCTAAGGTATCTTTGTATAACACAAAAACTAGTAACTAAGAGCATATATAAATAATAAGCTCTACAACGGAGCATAAAAAAATTTTGATTGGTTAGGTAACTCACAAGCAGGAAGATTGGATATGTCTGCGGAAACTGCACAAGGAATTCCCAAGTTCGAAAGAGCACCCCTTATAATTCCACATGGGAAGTACAAATACATACTTGTAACTTCAGATGCCTTGCTTGCACTTCCCGCAGACTCATCTTGTGGTTCACTTTCAGGTGATTGATCAAGTGACATGCGTGCAAGCCAGCGGAATTGGTTATCTTGCAAAACAAAGGTGCCCTACAAGATGTTGAAGAGAATAGTCAAATTCATAACGAGCAAGCAGTGAGGGTGAAAGCAATGATCTTTTGAGATTTTGATTTTTAATCATACTCTATGATTTGTCTTCAAGTTGTCGATCTGCTTCTTGAAAAGCTCAGACCAAAAGTCTTTGCAGATAAACTTAATTGCCTCTAGATGGTCGGTGAATCGAGGTCGCTCCATTGTGTACCTAGAGAGATAAAAAGAAAATTCAACTTTTAGCGTACCTTTAATGAGAAACAAATTTCCAGAGTCGGTTCGAAGAGACGCGAGGAAGATTTACAAGCCCACATTAAACGGAAGAGCCTTTTCGTCAGAATTAACAGAATATAATCAAGTAGACTCTCCATCATTGAAACAAACTTCACAAAACAAGGTCATAAAAATTTCGATATAGATCTGTAAATCATAGGTTCAAACCACAGAGAATATGAAATCCTCTACAAGAGAACTGTTTATAAGATAGCAAACGATGAGACCGTAATTAGACTAAATATAACAAAAGAGGGAATTGGAGGGGGAGTGAATTAGGGATTCGAAATGTATATTACCGTTCCGAGAGCTGGTGGCCGACCTGATACCCAATTGCCTCGATTCG
The DNA here is from genome assembly GCA_022433065.1 of Begonia loranthoides. Taxonomy (NCBI): domain Eukaryota; kingdom Viridiplantae; phylum Streptophyta; class Magnoliopsida; order Cucurbitales; family Begoniaceae; genus Begonia; species Begonia loranthoides. Next base: position 9,022,875 of record CM039485.1, read on the forward strand.
ACGAGCGGCGAGGTCAGGCTTATTGGCGTAGAAACGATTACAATACGAGGACACCATTTCCGTCAGCAGACTATCCACGCAGCTTTCGGAAACCTCTCTCCCCATACTCTCCCTCCCTCTCTCTCTCTCTCTCTCTCTCTCTCTCTCTCTCTCTTCGCGCTCTGCAGACCGTTTACGAGTGTGAATAACTAGGGGAAAAAAAGAAAATAACAAAATGGAAATTAACAAAACAAACCTTGGACTTTAGGGTAAGTAACACGTCAAACCTTAAAAAATTTTGCAGACAACTAAAACCTCAAACTATGAAAAAAGAACGATGCAAACCTCGCAGTCACGTTTTCAGTCAAAAAACATCAAGACAAACGCTGCATTCACGATAATGTCAAGAACCGTTCGGGGACGTCCAATGATCAACAACGGACTTCCTTCAACAATGAGGGACGTTCAAGGCTGATCCATGAGGGGGGCTTCCTTGGGGCCATCATAAGGCTAAGAGACATCCTTGTTGGCCGCTGGATGAAGAGACGAACGTCATTCAACGAGGATGGACGTCCAAGATGGGAGGAGGGGCGTTGGCAGACGAAGGGTCATGCTCGTTGGATCAAGGGATGGACGTCCCTCGAAGAGGATGGACTCTCTTCACTTACGACGGACGTCCTGTTAACCTAAGTGTTGTTAGACTTATTTGTTTTGATGATGATTGTGTTTATCGTATATTATAAGTTGTTATTGCATGAATATACTTAATTGCTTAATCATTATATTTATATTGATATTCCTTGAAAATACCCTTAATACGGGTATTAAATTGTACTAACATGTTTATCTAAGTCCATGTAGATAATATGTATAATATTGAGACTTAATATGAGTATTAAATTGTACTAACATGTTTAAGTCCATGTAGTATATGTATAATATTGAGACTTAAAGAAATCAAGGATGACAAAAAGGAGGCAAGAGGTCAAGTATTCAATCGAGGTGGTCGACCAAAAACACTTTGCACGAAGGAAGTGGTCGATCAGTTGATCGACTGCAAGTATGGACAGATTGCTCATCAGTTCTGTGGTCGAGGAAGCTGTCAAGCAGCGAATATTTGGTCAACCGATTTGAAAGACAGATTGCCTCTCAAATCTGTAGTTGAAGAAGCGGTCGTGTAACGACCCGGATTTCGTAAATCCTGAAAAAGCGTAAAAATTTAAATTTTTCTTTTTAAAACAAATCAGAGTGCGTAAATAAGAATCGCTACTAACTCTTTCTTAAAACTCATCATGAAAACCAACTTATTAATTATGCGGAAGCGTTCAAAATCATCTATTTAAATTCTTGCGAAAACGTTATAAAATATCCCTTTTTAAATCATAGTGGAAACGTGAGAATTCTTTCAAAAGAAATACTAAACAATACTAAATTACTCAATCATTTCGTTTTTCAAATAAAACTAAACCATTTCTTCATTGATTCAATACCGTTTACTTTTCTTTAACTTCGTTAATTCATAACCATTTACTTTCATTTGTTTTTTGCCTTGCCAGCCCAAATCCTATGCGTGCAAAATCATCCATTCCTGCTTCATTTACATGTTCATCATTTTCTTCTTATCTGTTCGTCTTTTTACCTACACCACAAGTAAGGACGTGAGCTTACGCCCAGTAAGGAGATGGGGAAAAACAATTTGCATTTCTCTCTTTAGTTCTTGTTGGAATGAGGGCCACCCAAACCAACTCTTTCATTAAGTTCGTTTTGCTCATTCATTAAAAACTCGTACATTGAGCCTGAAGATTGAGGGTTTTCCTTTGAGATGGCATAGCGGTACGGAACCTAACCTCCTGTGTGCATACTAGTCCCTTTCCCGACTTGGTAAGGGTGTATCCTAGTAGCTAGGCTAGATCCGAACTACCCATCTACCTCAACTCCCTTTTCCGGCATATACCCGCCTTTAGGGTTCTTTCTTTCTTTTACGGCATATACCTGCCTTTAGGGTTCTTTCTTTCTGTTCCGGCATATACCCACCTTTAGGGTTCTTTTTTTCTTTTCTTCACTCATGCATGTGGGTACTATCTGAAGGTTACCTCCTACTTGGTTTCTATTATCATGAAACATATACATTATAGAGTACATTAACGGAAACTGAAACTGAAATGAACATCGAAGTAAACATATAATTAAACTTGCGCATACAAAGGATTACAATAATTGAAATGACATGAATACACTAAGACAATAAAATAACGTGCGGCACTAACATGTTCATCGAAAGCTAGTCTAAACATATAAACATGCTTGAGAGTCAATAATTGAATAGACATGCTAAATGAATCCATATAATTCAAAACTAGAAGATTCTTAACCCGAATCAAGAAATAAGAGTTACAAAAATTCTTATTTAAAGAAAACAGTGGAAGCCAGAAACAACTTACAATATTCATGCATACCTTTTTCATTCATTTGTTTAGATAACTAAACATTTCTTTGTTTAGTTAACTAAACCATTTTCCTTCGTTTGTTCCATTAACCATTCACATCGTCGTATTCACATCGTCGTAGTTCATATTTCATTCGTGCTTTCATCTTAATTAAATCAAAAATCAACTAACAGTAAGTCTACGACCCCTAGCATGCTTCTAATACCACAAGACACAATTATCATGCTCTAGACAGTAAATAAAACAACACTAACTAACACAAAACATGCTTCTATCTGCTTCTTAATACCTAACTAGAGCTAATCATGTTTGCACATACTTTTTCATAACTGAAAAGAATAAAACTTCCAAATAGACTTACGACAAGAAAAGGGATAACGTTTAGCTTAAACTGTATGTAACTTTCTCGCCATATAACTTTACTAGAAATCTGTAAAGAAACTCATTCTTTTCTAACATCTTAACTTCTTCTTTCTCTTTTCTTTCTCTTTAATGTCACTAGAAATCTGTCTAGGACCCGTTTTTATTACTTATTCATTTCAACTATCATTCCTTTGATTCGAGCTTAACAAGTACGTTCAGCAACTAATGGAAAATGTGGGCATTATATCATTCAAACCAAGGATAACTATAAACATTACTGAAACCAAACCACAAAACAACTCACACACACTTTACTTGGGTGTAGGGCTCAAGGCCAAGACAACCCATTCCTTACCTCGAAGCTTTAACGTGCATTAACGCTTAGCCATTTTTCTTCTTCTCTTCTTCTTTGTACCTTCAAAATTTAATAACTTTTAATTATTAATCAAATCAATTAATCATTTGTCGTCTTTTTCTATCTTAAATTCTTATACGTTGCTTACTAGAGTTTTCTAAACAAAATCGTTTCGTCAATTATAATGAGCTTACTTAATTAACCTAAATCAATAACGTCTAGAAACTACACTTAACGTATATCGAAAATCAACAAGATTCCATCCATAAATTATTGGCCTATATACCAAAGCCCAATAACAACATCTAAATCGAGTCATAAACTATTTTTACCCAATCCTCATGATATCTTTATTCCAATTAGTTAACCGAAACCAAAATCAACATGTATAAATTAGTCCAACATTACACTTCATATTTTCACAATTCCTTTATGTTTTTAATCAATTCTGATTTAAACCAACATATTCTTCATTACCATATTCTTCATTAACCTGTTCATACTTTCACAATACCAACAGTGCACACAATTAGGAGAAACATTTCTAATCCATAACAGAACAACAAAGGTCATCTCACTACATAAAACCATTAATAACCTTTATCCAACAACTAGCACCAAGCAACAATTTAATCAATTGTCCAGAGCATATGCTTCATAACCCTACAACCATCATTACAATTTCTGCATAAAATCATTCTACAATTCATCCAACAACTCATTTAGCAACATGTTAACACATTCTCTTTTAGCTTTTCCGATAACTATAACAGTAAACAATTCCAATTTAACACCTTATTTTCCAGCCTCATAACCAATTTAACATATTTATGCTTCCAAAATTAACCAACTGAGAGTAACTACCTTGAGGAAATTAACATCACAAAATCACCCAACAACAGAATAGTTTTGTCCAACATTATATCTTCTTAACATGCTTTCACTAACAAAGTACTTAATCCAAGCAACAACACTCACACGATCATCACAGACGCGTCAACAGAAAAACTCAACTGCTTATTACAACTCAAGAACATGCCAATAATCATGATCCAGCAGCTGAAATCCACATAATATTAACAACCAACCTTTCTTTCAACATTACAAATCAATTCTACTTCAGCAACTCAATGGGACAACCAACAGAAGGACTACTTATCATTCAAAAACAGCATCCAACCAATCAAAACCAGAATAATTCAGGATTCAGAAAACAGAGGAGAAAGCCTCCTCACCTTGAAGACCCGAAGCCTCCTCCCACTTCAGCTCTCGGCCAGCACTGCCAAACATCAGGACACTCACTGCAACTCTCTTCTCCTTCCTTTTAATTCTTTCCAACCCGACAGCCATCTTCAAGTTTCAACTGCTTGCTGTCTGCCTCTTCAATTCATCAACAAACCCAATTAATGTGCTCACCTTATGTGTCGGCAGCATCACATCTGGAAGGAGTCCCACGTGGAAATGGTTCAACCCAAGCTGCCAAAACGGGTTCCAGACGGAACCGGATTGGAGCATCCAATTCGCGATCACCGGCAGCAACCCAACCGATGCCAAAAATCACCCAGCCATTGCGAAAATCGCCGCTGCCATCACACCCTATCCACTTCCAATCAATAACACGTAAAGGAGAAGGGAAGTCAACCAAGCTTACCCCAAAAACGTCGCCGGAAAAATACTCCCGCGGGAGGCCGCCGAATCCGAGCCCAATCCCGACGTTCACTCGTCGTTCGCTCACCGTTCTTCCGCCGTTCACTCGTCGCCAACCGTGGAAGCCGTCGCCGCACCGAACCCGTCGCCTGAACCCGCGACCGAGCTCGCCGGCGAGGAAGCTCACTCGAGCAGTCCCCTCTCTCTCCCCTGCACTCTCTCGATTTCTTCCAGAGAAGAAATGGCTTCTGCCATTTCTTCTTTTTATTTTTATTTTTTGTTTATTATTTATTTATTTTTGTTTATATATATAACAATTAATTTTTTAATTAATATTTATTTTATTTTGATTACGTTAACTTCCACAATATATTATTTAACGAATACGTTTTTGATAATATCCCGATAATCAGCCCACTTAAAAATTTGGGGTATTACAGATCGAGTGAGCAGTTCAGTGATCTACTAGAAGCTTGAAGAAAGGAAGAAACGGTCGAGCGAGCGGTTTAGTGATCTACCAAAAGCTTGAAGAAATGAAGAAACGGTCGAACAACTGGTCGACCAATTTGGCAGACTCGCGCGGAAATTAGACTACCAAAATTATAACACTAACATCCAACGATCAGATGCGGTCGACCAAAAAAAAAATGGTCGACCCCTAATGCAATGTCTATAAATATAAGACACTCCGAAGCTGAAGGTAACGAACCGAGAATTGAAGCGAAACCCTGACAATTTCTACACTCAATTCCAAATCATTATTTGAGCGTCAAACCTAACTCTCCAAGCTCATAAACTTGAGTTTCATATTCGGGAGAGTTAGGTTATTGTTTGTAATTTTTATTATACTCTTAATTATACCTAAACTGAGGGTGACACCTTGAGAATCAGTCTGTAAACGATTTGTTTAACACTCGTGAATTCAAACATTGCCAATCGGGGAGATTGGGAGATTAAGGATCTCCAAGTGGGAAGCTTGAAGCGCAGACGTAGGCCGGGGTTGCCGAATCACGTTAACTACTGTGATTGCATTCTCTTTGCCTATCTCCTTCATTATTATTACTATTAATTGTTTATTTATTATAATTGGTAAATCACTTAGGGTTAGAGAAATTAATTTTCACACGAAAAAATTTAGCACACCTAATTCACCCTCTTCCTCCCCCTCCCCCTTTATAGGCGTGCACGAATCCTAACATGTCCCTTATCCCACAACTAACGTTCCTACACTTAAGACAGACGTCTCTCCACTTACGACGTCATTTAGGATTGAGGGACATCCATGGATGCTAGGGGTAATCCATTGATGTTGAGAAACAACATCGTTCAGTATTGAGAGACGTCTATATTGACGAAAAATGTGACTGTGAGGTTTGCATCGTTTTTTTTTTCATAGTTTGAGGTTTTAGTTGTCTGTGAAATTTCTTCAAGCTTTAGTGTGTTGTTGATCTCAAAGTCCAAGGTTTTTTTGTTAATTTTTCATAACAAAACAACCACTAAACTATAGGATCAATGACAACTCAACTACTAAACAATTTTTGCTAACAAATAAAACACTCAACTATGGAAAATGAACAATGCAAATATCGTCGTTAACCTGTTGAAAGAAACGTTAAAAATGAGAAGACTTTTCAAAATGAAATATTTTCAATTAACTTGTTCGAAATCAATTTTGATATGAAAATGAAAATTAAACATGTAACGACCCAGATTTCCTTAACCGTTTAATTATCGCATTAATCTTACTAACACGACCCATTAAATCATTTTCTAAGAAAAATAGTTTATCAGAATGTATAAAATCCGATCGTTAGTAAAATTCGCTCTTAATTCATTCATTTAAAGGAACTACTATTCTTAAAAATTCGTTCATAAAAATTTGTGGAAGCATAACTAATTTAGAAAATAGATCTTTACCGATTATTATAGAATGGTGGATAATAGTTGTTTGAAAAAGTTATTAAAACATTAATCCAAAGTTGTCCAAATAAAACTTCCAAATAAACTTACATTCGATTCCAAATATCCATGTAAAGTAAATAAAGGAAAATGCATTAGAAAATATAACCATTCAACCTCAGTTTTTATTTCTTTGCCTTTTCTTTTCTTTCTCCGTACCGTATTACTACTCCATTTGCGTCTTCGGCCCAACCGCAGGCTCCACCGGAATGACCTATTCTTTAACTTCTTGTATATTTCCATTGTTACCTACACCACAAGTAAGGACATGAGCTTACACCTAGTAAGGAGATGGGGAAAAACAATTATGTATTTCTCTCTTTAGTTCTTCTTGGAATGGGGGCCACCCAAACCAAATTCTATCATTACATTTGTTTTCTTTGTTCGTTCTTTAAACTCGTACATCGAGCTGGAGATTGAGGGTTTTCCTTTGAGATGACATAGCTGTACGGAATCTAACCTCCTATGTGCATACTAGTCCCTTTCCCGACTTGGTAAAGGTGTATCCTAGCAGCTAGGCTAGATCCGGACTACCCATCTACCTCAACTCCCTATTTCCGGCATATACCTGCCTTTAGGGTTCTTTCTTTCCAAGCATATATCTGCCTTTAGGGTTCTTTTTTTCCCGGCATATAGCCGCCTTTAGGGTCCTTTCTATCCTGGCATATAGCCGCCTTTTGGGTTCTTTCTTTTTCTTCACTCATACATGTGGGTACCATCCCGATGGTTACCCCCTACTTGATTTCTATTATTATGGACTCGATCGATCTAACTTCTTCTTCAACTGAACACAACAAGCACATATAAGAATAGAAACTCACTGTAAACAAGAAATGAAACGAATGTCATTACATACTTCACATACAACGGGAACTCAAGCTAAATGAAGATATTAGAACATACTTTTCAGTTTTACTATTAAACCGAAATTATAAGCTTTAAAAACATACACCATTCCAGTAGAAATATGTTGAACATGCTTTACGTGATAAGGAATAACAACAACTAATTCACGGAAGGAAATCATGTTTAACCATAACTTGCTTAACAATTGAATTCATAATAACCATGTTATATTTTTACTAAAACCAGAATGTTTCTATCCAGAACCAAACACTTAACCATTTCTAGTTGAAAATCCACATTTGAAGAAAATAATGAAAACTTGAAGTGACTTACCATGTTCTTAACTTCTATTCCTTCATTTGTTCCTTTAACAAATCTCATCATTTATCCTTTTAATAAATCTCATCATACGCTTTCTTCTTCATTCATCATGTACAATCACATTTCTAAAAGAATTATAATTCCTAGCCAGTACCGAGTGACAATATCAAATTATCTATTCATGCGAATCTAAATAATACAAGAAGTAAACCTACCTATAAGATCATATATGCAACTACATTAATTAATCTAAGCATTTCTTCGTCACCTCTAATTAACAAAACAAATCTTGACTATAAAAGGAAACATCACATATTCAATATTAGCAGAACAATTCCACAACGTCAACAACGGAGTACTTCTTCTAACAATACAACATCTTTAGTTCAATATAATCTATTAGGCATTCATTCATACTTCTCATCCATTTAGACAATCTTCCTCGTTGGTTCTTTCAAAATCGTTTCCTTGATTCTTTCCAATCACTTTTCTATAACTTTTAACATCAATTCACAATCTAACTCACAACTAACAGAACATTTAAAGGAAAAACTAAACAAACAAGCATTTCGTTTCATCTATTTCAGTAACGTGATTTGCAGGAAAGTAACAAAACAGGAAAATAACAACTAAAGAATCATTTGCAGGAAACCAACTAACAGTAAAGAAATCTCCAAAATTCATGCACACCACTTGTGGGTAGGGCTTAGACGGCCAAGACACACCCACTCCTTACTCTTTTAAGTCGAATTTCCCCGTGCAGCTTCTCAGCCTCCTAGCTCCAGCAAAGTTTCTCCCCCTTCAGCAGAAAACAAAGCCAAGACCAGACAAGAGCTGGAGAAGATGGAAGAAATAGAGGGGAGAGTTACCTAGGTGACAAAAGAGACAAGACGTGCTGGAGGGTGGCTCCTTGTTTGGAGGAAGAACTTTCTCAACGAAAGTGCGAGTAGTAAATCGCTACTTTCCAAATTTCATCCATTTTTCTGACTTTTATTTCCTGATTTATTCGCAGATCTGCTGTCTTTCTGACGATTGTGGACACCATACCGTCGTCCTCATGCGTCCGCAAGACCAAAATTACACAGAAAACAACGTCCCAAGCATACGTCTATACCGTCCAAAATCTCGTTGCGGACGCCTTGACGTCGTCCGCATGTGTCGTCTGAATTGTCCCAAAAATTGGAAAAATTCATTCGGACACGAATTTGAGTCGTCCGCCGTCGTCCGCCATCGTCCGCAACACACCAGTTTTAAGACAGATTCATTCGAACGTTTCCCCAAGTCGTCCACCATCGTCCGCAAATTCACTGTACAGTGAGTTTATGACACAAAATGGCGTCCCGAGTTGTCCCCACTGCTAGGAAACTCCTCAATCGTGTTGCGGATGACACGACTCATCCTCAATACCTTCCGCAGGTGTCCTAAAGTCCGTAAATCTATCTTTTTTCGTATTTTCGTCTAAGTCTTGCCCAATTTAAACGCCTACGAGGTTATACGTCGCAACTTAATGTCCATAGAATGATGTATTTATAGATATCAAACCCATATTATTTCCAACATTTTGATTACATCGTTTATTCGGGAAACTTAGGATCGGGTTGTTACAAAACATGTTTCCGATTCATTAAGAAAACTCATCGAAAAACAGATTTTAGAAACGTTAAGTTGTTCAAAATCAATTTTAATATCAAAATAGAAGATTTTCAGTTAACTGTTTGTTAAAAAATCAATGTAGCTTCAAACTAGATATATTTTCGATCCACTAAGAAAACTCCCCGGTAAAATTTGTTGTTTGCTACATTAAAGAACAACAAATAATTCAGCCAAAAAGTATTTTCCATGCAGAAAGATAGGTTCTGCCGTAGAAAATAATTTTTCCTCTGTAAAAAATCATCTTTCTTAAGTCATATTACAAGAACTCACTTTCTGCGTAGGAAAGTAAGCTTTCCTTTGCAGAAAATAATATTTTCTAATTCTTATCCCAAGAACTTATTTTCCGCAGCGAAAAAACAATATTTTACTAAGGAAAGCAAATGTTTTCTAACAAAAAAATGTGATAACGATGTTTGCTTCGTTTATTTATCATAATTAAGTGTTTTATTTATTAGCAAAAATTATTTAGTGGTTAACTTATCATTAATCCTATAGTTCAGTCGTTGTTTTATTAATTTTCAAAAAAAAAAACATAATAAACAAGTTGTCATGTATGTGCGTGTCATCCTACAATATATGTGCAAGTCATTATATTATACATATGCATATTTTCAGGCAATACATGATGTGTAAAAGAATTTTTTTTAAAAATGTCTTACAAAAATATTGATTGCAATTATTAATACATATGCTAAAATGTGTGAAGGAGACTTTGTATTATTACATTAAAATAAAAACTGTTTTACAAATCAATCATTGATTTTAGTTTACAGTTGTTTAGTAATCAAATGAATTATACCATTTTCTTTTTATTTTTATGGAATTACTATGTAATTATTGTTCACTTATTATAATAACAGTGGGCGTGCACAATTAATTTATGGGGTTGAATTAGTGTGGTTTAAAATTATCAACCATTCATTAATTAATGTAATTTAATAAGGTTTCATGAAGGTGTTTAAAATTGAGAACTAGATGTAAATTAACAAAATTTCATATAAAGATTTTAAACTCATAACTATTTATTAATGAGTGTGAATTAACTATATGAATCTAGGATGTTCAATTGATATTTGATTGATGGTTAAAAATAATTCTAATGGAGATTGAAAATAAAATAAATTTGAGACGTTTGATTGATCTCTGATGCAGAACAGTCGTCAAAATTCATAATTGAATAAATAATTAAAAGAAAATACAAATTATCCATTATTTTATTTGTAGTTAGAAATATAGTAAGTTTTCAAACTCTCAATGTGAATTTATGTAACGCCCCAAATTGTTAAAAAAAATTTTCTTGCCATTTTTTTATATAAAACAATAACATAATAATAACAAATCATTCATAAAAATTTATGCTTTTAACACCATTTGCAGCGGAAGTATTTAAAATAAAATCCATTTAAATCCAACATAATTAAACACAATTAAATGAACCCCAATATTCATGAATAAAACTAAATATTAAAACATAATAAGCAAAAATGAGAAAAGTCTTTCTTTTTAAAACTTTATTTGTTTTCCTTTAACACTCAAGGTCAATCTCACTTCAAACAATACTCTAGCTTTCCCATGAGTATACTTTTTCAACTGGCACAATTATTTGTTTGTCTCATCAGGTCCTTTAAAAAGTTTATTCTCACCTACATCATAAAGTTCACTTATAAGTCTAACGCTCAACAATAAATGCATAAAAATATACAAACATGAAATGTAGTTCATAAGGAAAACTATGTCATTTTCAATTAATAGTCTTTTTTTTTTTTTCATTTTACAATCCAACTGTTGTGAGTAATTCAATTTAGGGGAGAGAGTGACATCATTAGGTCCACCTCATGCGGGATAGCCAACTCGAACCCTATCCACAACGATCATTTACATTTAATCAATCTTTTATCCTTCTTAAATGAATACATGAAGTGTACGTATGACATGAAACATCAATCTAGTATGCATAAAATAATATACAGTAAATAGAGAACAAATCCTCGATGATGTTAACATCATCAGTAATAAGCATAAACCAAATGATAGAGACTTGAACATATTATTCATCAGCATCTCAACGTAAATATTAAACAAATCTTCAATATGCATCTCCTCGGTTCAAAGATCAACGTAAACATCCAAGTGACAGTCATGAAAATATCCTCTAAAACAAACAACTCGTAGGCATGTCAGAGTAACAATATAATTCCTACCTTACCCTAACACTTTGTGATGTAGGTCAAATGCCACACAACAAAAGCATTTCTTACCTGTAGTTTTTAGTAGAGCCCGTAGTACTCAATTCTTTCAACTTGCCGGATACCCTTAAAATAAAGCAAAGAACATGTTAATAAAAGAAAAGAGTGATCATAGATACACTATTTCTCTTAATGGAAAAATAACCTCATGATTTTCATGCTCTTTATCATTATTGCCCTTCCAAAAATCAAAACTTTAAACATAAAGGACCTACCTCCAAAATGCTTGAAGAAATTCTCTCGAGGTGAGAGTAGTTTCTGTGTCCAAGCGGCTCCAAAATAATTAGCGTTTCATCTTCTCAAATTTTCATATTTATAGATGGTTGAATGTGGGATCCCATGGAATAAAATCTCATGGAACTTGTATCCAAGCCTAATTGTTCCTAATAGTCTAGAGAAATGAATCGTAGCTCGCACGTAATCTAGAAATATCTCGTTAAAATCTATTCGTTGAGCAGCAGACATGTAAACTTTCGCATGGGACTTCCACTAAATCCAATTCGACCAATGGCAGTAAGCCATGTTAGGCCTTAGTCTTTAATTTGTGGTCGTCAATGCTATCACGGACGCCAATTCAGCAAAAGCCTACACTGTCGTGGATTACCAACATTTATGCTAAATCTTTACTTCTAAATGATGTTATTCCATCACTTAATTTCATTGTCACAGACACATTCGCTTTCTAGGAAACACGTTATCCCATAAAACGACAACATCCTTCTTTTAATACGTTGTTACAGACATGTTTGCTGCCACGGAAATGCACTCCATAACATAAACAATGTCGTTCAAATTAACTACCTTCCTTCCAAGTGGCATCTCCCCTTCCTGCGAAAGAATCTTTTCCTATTCTAACGATTCATGTTCTATCCTTACATCCAAATTTAATGGTCTCTCATCCTCCTACATCCTTGTAGCGTCCAACGCTTCTGCGGGAGCATCTTTTCCCCAATCCAATGCTTCAAGTTCCTTGCTTAAATCAAATCCAATGGTCTCTCACCCTCCCGCATCCTTGTGGCATCCAATGATTCCATGGGAGCATCTTTTCCAATCCTACTTGATCTTAGTCGTTCTATGACTTCATCCAACGGCTACCATTTTGTCCATTCCTCCCTTTTGCTTACTATGTACATTAACCACACTTAAACAACGATGTTTCCTTCTCTAGTACAGCTGTCGCGGCTAAGATTTCTTCTCTAAGTTTCCTTCCTTAGATATTTGCCTTATAAAAATTTGATTCCTAACTTATTTATTTGTTTACTTATTTATTTACTTTATAATTTATAGTAAAATCCTAAAATGATCAATATGTAAAATTCCCCAAATTGTGACACAAAAATATTCTCTAAGAAATTCTAAATGTCACATTACATAATTATTCGTACGAAAATTCAGGGTGTTACATCCCTTCCCCGTTAAACTAAATTTTGTCCTCAAAATTGGTGTTATGGAAAAGCTTTGGGTACTTCTCTTCCATATCTTGTCGTATTTCCCAATTTGCTTCCACTGACATGTGATTCTGCCAAAACACTTTCACTAACGGGATTTTCTTGGGTCGAAGTTCCTTAACCTGAAAGTCTAATATCTGAATTGGTTTCTCCTCGTAACTCAATGTTGGTTAAATAAAGATATCCTCATGTAATACCACTTGTGAGGGGTCATGAACACATTTCCTCAATATCAATACATGAAAAATATTATGGATTCCTGTAATACCTCGGATTTTCATAGTGCTAAGCATAAGATCTAAGTAGTGATTATTGGGAATTGATGGGATGATTGTAGTATAAAGATGTGATTTATGGTTTTTGGTTGATTGGAAGTGTGATTTTTCTAAGTGTTACAAGGCATGATAAGGGAGTGGTTGATCATGGCTATGGTTTGATCGACCACTGAGTGTGTAAAAGGTTGGGGCGATCGATCAAGTAGGATGTGGTCGATCTTCAATGTTGCAAATTATTACAGATTGTACTCATTTTGAAAGCAGCGATCAACTGAAGAGGTGATTAACATGTTCCAAAGAGAAATCTATACAGATAGCCTTTTTCATAGCTGTCGATCAGCTGAAGGAGGGTGATCGACCAATATTTCTGGAGAAGACAAAATTTCGGTTGATCATCAGAGAATTGCGGTTGATCGTGGTTGTGACTACGAAAATTGAGGTCGATCACTAGAGAAGGTGATCGACCAAGACATAGACAGTCGCCTGGAAAATGGCAAACCGTTGTCTAGAAAATGAAATGCCTATATGGACTATCGTGGCTTGTCATCTCCTATAACATTATAAGTATAGCATATTAGAGAGTTTCGGCGGAAGAAAAACATGTCTCCTAGTGTTCTCTCAAAGTAGCTTCTGTATTTTGGTTTTCTGGAGAATTCTGTGGTGTTCTGTGAGATTGTGCGAGAGGGAGTTGTTGAGAGTTTAGAGAGAAAGGATGGAGAAAACAAATAGTTGCTGAAAGTGCTCTAGAAGTTCAAGTTGCTCTCTATTCACTCTGGTTTTTCAGGTAAGCAGAGCTTCTCCCATGATTTTATTAAGGATTTGATTACTGTTATAATCTATGGGAGGAATGCTATACATATATGCTTGGCTGTAGAGTTGGAATATGTGGAAAAGTTGTTTTGTTATGTGCTCTCTGTTTGATAGTAGGATGGTTTTGGGTTATCTGTTGATGATATATCTGCTTCTAGCTAATGTTTTGATAATAATCGGTTGATGGTATGATTCTGATTGTTGGTTTGAGTTTACTGTCTGTGACTTGTGAGAATCTGTTGGTTGATGATATATAAAATCTATTGGCTTGATGATATGATTCTGATTATTGTTTTGCTTAGTTGGTTTATGGCTAAGATTTGGTTACTACTAGTTATAATATGGTTAAAATCAGTTGAAGATAATGATTTGTTGTTGGAATTATTCTCTGTTTCATTGGTAGAAATGTTGAAAAGGGTGAAAGTATTCTCTATAGTTGTATTATTGATGAAGTTTGATGAAAATAAGATTTGGTTGCTTACTCTTTGTTAGAAATTATTGATTAAGGAAATGTTTTGTTAACTTTGAAGGTGTGAATACTCAAGAAGATAAGCATAAATATTGAATTGCATTGAAGACCACTAGATAAGTGATATAGTATGTTTGTTGCCTTTTGGCCTACATCACAAGAGAACATGTATTGTTTCATGATTGTGTTTACTAGATGATTAGGTTATTGATCTTTCTATTATTCGAGGATGTATTGTTTGATGATTGCTTGATATTTTGATGTTGTGTTTTATTAGTCTTTAAGTTTTTAAGTTAAAGATTTTGATCATGCTTTGAAGTTTGATTGATGATATGCTAGAATGATAGACTTGTATGCACTCATATGCATTTCATGTGTCATGGATTTTTATAGATAAATAAAAATGGTTTTATGCATTGTTTTGAAAATGAAATGTATATTATACGAAAATA
Source organism: Begonia loranthoides (assembly GCA_022433065.1). Classification (NCBI taxonomy): domain Eukaryota; kingdom Viridiplantae; phylum Streptophyta; class Magnoliopsida; order Cucurbitales; family Begoniaceae; genus Begonia; species Begonia loranthoides. The sequence continues at coordinate 9,038,145 of CM039485.1, forward strand.
AACGTAAATAAGTGTGAAGAGATGAGGGTTTTTGAGTGGCTACCCCATGTAGGTCATTAGGTGCTACTTTACTTTGTCAAGTTGACATCATTAACACCTATATGGATAACTAGAATTAAATAAAAATGAAATACATGTGAATAAACGTAAACTCAAACCAACATGAAATGTAAAGGTAAAGGAAAATGAAAATGAAAACTGCATTTGTTTTTATAAAGAGCATAACATGAGTATAGTATAATTTATATCACTTACTGAGCTTTAGGCTCATAGTTTAAGTCTTGTGATGTAGATAAGGAGCCTATGGTTGGATAAAAGCTTGTAGAGGACGCAGCTGATGGAGTATTTCAGTGTTGAACTCTTTTGTGTTGTCGGCGTATTGACCTTGGGGTTTATGACTTATGATGTAACGACCCAAATTTTCGTAAATCTTGAAAATGCGTAAAAATTTAAAATTTTCTTTTTAAAACAAATCAGAGTGCGTAAATCTGAATCACTACTAACTCTTTCTTAAAACTCATCATGAAAACTAACTTATTAATTATGCGGAAGTGTTAAAAATCATCTATTTAAATTCTTACGACAACGTTATAAAATATCACTTGCGAAAACGTTATAAAATATCCCTTTTTAAATCATAGCGGAAACATAAGAATTCTTTCAAAAGAATTACTGGAACATTTAAACATTATGTCATCATATAAAACTTGACAAATAAAATTCAATAACCTTTATTTTCTTTAATTTCTTTGATTTATAACATTTTACTTTTCTTTGTCTTTACCTTGCCAACCTGAATCTCCTATGTGCGAAATCATTCATCCCTGCTTCATTTCATGATCATCATCTTTCTCTTATCTGTTCATCATTTCCTACATCACAAGTAAGGACGTGAGCTTACGCCCAGTAAGGAGATGGGAAAAATAATTTATGCATTCTCTCTTTAGTCTTTGTTGGATTGAGGATCACTCAACTCAACTCTTTCATTACGTTCATTTTCTTGGTTCGTTTCTTACTCGTACATCGAGCTTGGAGATTGGAGGTTTTCCTTTGAGATGGCCTAGCCGTTCGGGCTACCTCGGGCTACCCATCTACTCCAACTCCCTATTTTCGGCATATACCCGCCTTTAGGGTTCTTTTCTTTCTGTCCCAGCATATACCCGTCTTTAGGGTTCTTTCATTCTAGTTCCGACATATACCCGCCTTTAGGGTTCTTTCATTCTATCCCGGCATATACCCGCCTTTAGGGTTCTTTCATTCTATTTCCGGCATATACCCACCTTTAGGGTTCTTTCGTTTTCATTTCGTTCTTCCTCACTCATGCATGTGGGCACCATTCTGATGGTTACCCCTTACTTGGTTTCTATTATCATGAAACACACTGCATAACATAAACTCAATTATATATGATAAGTAAACGCGCATAGAAAGAATAATTGAAATGACATGAACATAAAGTAACATGCAACACTTATCATCGGAAGCAAACATGTTCATCGAAAACTAGTCTAACATAGAAACATGCTTAAGAGTCAATAATTGAATACACATGTTAAATGAATCTATATAACCTAGAACCAGAAGGTTCCTATCTAGAACCAAGAATAACATGTACACAATCCATAATTAACAGAAACAGTAAAATCTAAAGTAACTTACACTATACTCTTAAAACCCTTATCTGTTCGTTCTTTCATTCTTTCGTTCTTTCATTCTTTCGTTCTTTCATTCTCATCATACGTTTCCTTTTCATTTCAACATTCATAGAGTTCATTCGTACTTTTCTCTAACTCAATTCATTTTCCATTTCTCTAACTCAATTCATTTTCCTTTCATAGTATCATCCTAGTACAACTATAAGAATAATCGACTTAAACACGAAGCAACTCACACCCACTTTACTTGGGTGTAGGGCACAAGGCCAAGACAACCCATTTCTTACCTCAAACTTTATCGCGCATTCGTACTCCGTCGTTATCCCACTTCTTCTTTTAAATACCTGGAGATCACATCTGGAGAACCCAAGAGTTCCAACTCGATGGCGGTCCTTCCCCGTACGCGAAGGAGCAGCTATCTCAGGTGTCGGCTCGAAGTTTCAAACTCATCCGAGCCTACAGCATGTCAAACAAGGGAAAAATCTCAAAATGTGTCTCGAGAAGAAATGAGATGGCCCTATCCCGAGACTAAGCTCAACATCTATACTTAATAGCCAAAACAATATTATAACTCATCTACCATTGCACAACAAAATCCCCTCCAACATTCTTCTTTTTGATTCATCAAGTCCTCAGCCTATGCAACAACTCAACCAAATAAATTCTTCAAGCCGACCAAAGACTCAAAAGTGTCTAAATAATAATAACAGAAGATCATGCCCAAATCAATCTCTTCAATAGACCATAAACAACTGTTTTCAATTTAGAATGACACATCTTGGAAACTTGAAACTTACATATCTAGCTCACCATTGACGGTTAACAGGATCGTGAGCAGCTAAATGTGTTCAACATATTTCATGAAAACAACCCCAACAGAGAAACCAAACCAACTAGAATCTCCAACAACAGCCACAATATATATTCTATAAAGTCAAACCTAAACAATCCTAGAAACCCAACAAATCCCATATATTAATCTGAACATATCCTCAACCAACCCAAACAAGGCAGCAATATTGAATATAAACTCTCATTTATCATCTTAATTAAAGAGCCATAACAAACAATCAGGGCATTTCCCTTCACCTAAAACAGAGGCATTTTCTCTTCACAACAGAAAACAACCTAAACAAAAATAGGGCATAAATCTATCGGCATTCCCATCAAAACTAGAATAGAACAGTGAGCATTATCCCTCTAAACAGCAAGGAATTCAAAAACTGAACCCGTCATCAAATCCAAACAGAACCAAGCAAAACAGTGCCATATCATCGGCTCTTTTGTCAAAAATCCCAAAATGAAACAGAGGCAAATCAAAACCCAAAACCAGCACATAACCGAGCATAATCAGTCATACTCACCAAAGTTCGAAAATCAGCGAGATGGAGCTCCTCCGCTCTGTCCTCACAGTCCAGAAGTCCACTTAGAACCTAAAAATTTTAAACAGACAATGAAGTTGAAAACCCATCACCAACAGAACATAGTCAGGGTTCCGTTTTTTTTGCTCACCGTCGACTCAAAATCGGAGAAGTAAACCTTTAAGCGAAGCTCCACGGCCGCGGCTGCACCATTTCCCACGGTCGGAGTCATTTGTTCGCTCTTTGTCACTGGCTCCCGCTCGGACAAAGCCAGTCACCGCTCGCCTCTGCACGGAAGCTCGCCGGTCGTCGTCGCTACTCAGACGTTGTCGCCGAGTTTGATCCTTCTGCGCAGCTCCCTCTCTCGTAATTTCCCTCTCTCTCTCTCCCCTTTTCTCTCTCTATCGGCCGAAGTGAAACAGAGGGAAAATGAAGAAACCCTACCTCTTTTTTTTTTTTTTTGCCCTTTTAACTCCTCCTTTTGTTTTATTCTTTAAATAAGCCTTTCTCTCTTCATCTCCCCTTCACTTTTTCATTTCTCAAAATCTGACAGCACATTAGTTTTTCCTCTTTCCAAATCTGTCCCTCCATCACACTTTATTCTTTTAAAATTAATTTCTTATTTTAATACCTTTCACTTCTTCCAAAATCTCCTTCCACGTTTTCTCCTTTTCAAGGTATATATATATAGACTTCTAATTTACTTCCAACATGATTTAGGGAACGTAACCAAAGGAACAAACTAATCCATAGGAAAGAACCTTACCCCCTTAGAGTACCTCTTCACGTGTCTCACGTACAACAGCTCTCCCCTTCCAGTAGAATCTTCCCAAATAGAAAACGGAGGAGAGAAAACAAATTATGCAAGGAGATGATTTGGAAGGGTATAAAAGACTTAGGGAAACAACTTGGGAGACAAAGCATGCTGCAAGGGAGTTGCAAAGGAGGCTCCTTGTCTGGAGAAAGACCTCTCTCGCCGAAAGGGCGAGTCTTTTCTAAAATTTTGTCCAACTTTTTGACTTTTTATCCTAATTTTTCGTCTGTTGTGGTGCAAATCGGACGGATGCGAACGCCGTACTGCGTGTCCACAGTGTCCGCAATACCAAATTACACAACCAATTTGCGTCCCAAAGACTCGTCCTCACCGTCTGAAATCGGGTTGCGGATGCTATTCCTGCCTCCGCAGCGTCCGCAACATGTCGTCTGGATAAAATCCAAATTGGACAGATTCATATTGGACTCCAATTCTCCCGTCCGCAGCGTCCGCCTATAGCATCCGCACCATCTTAGGGAAAGACAGATTCATATCGAACGCTAAATCTAGCGTCCGCTGCGTCTGCCCTTCTCCAGCCAACGTCCGAACTTCGAAAATATTGAGTTTAGGATGCAAAATCGCATCCTGATGCGTCCCCAAGTTCCATTTTCTTCATATTTCCTCATATTTTCACACTCAACTCGATTTCCCGGTAAATACATCGTCACATAACACTTCTAAATACGAGTCGCCATATTTTCGTAACTTCACTAATTCCTATTATACGGGGATAACCGTTTCATAAATTACTCAAAAGCTTAACGTTTCAACGTTCTTGGTAATATCCCGATAATTATTCATCTTAAAAATATCGGAATGTTACATATGAAATGGAATAAAGTGTGTTAAGTATTTCAAAAACTTTAAATAGTTTTTAGTTGTGACAAATGTTTTAAACAATTATAAAGTATGTAATGTTGTTTACTTTAAATGGTTTTAAAGTGGTGAATTGTATATTTTATTTTATAAAGACTTTCCGCTTTTGTTCACTTTGCTTTTTCCTCCATATATTTTTAAAGAAATATTTTTATATAGCTAATGGAAAGATAAAATGACAATCGGGATGTTACAATTCCATTCATCGAAGGTGGTAACTCCAATTTGTAGGTGGTCTTTCCAATCCTTTTCATAACAGCAAACAATCTAACAAACCTTGGATTGAGCTTACCCTTTTTGCCAAACCTCATAATTCCATTGAAAAGCGAAATCTTGAAAAACACCAAGTCTCCTGGTTTGAATTCTAACTCCTTCCGTCTGTGATCTGCATAACTTTTCTCATGGCTATGGGAGGTTAACATTCTTTGCTTAATAAGACATACCATCTCTGTTGTTTGCTGAATAAAATCGAGGCCTAGAAGTTGAGTTTCACCAACTTCATTCTAATATAATAGAGATCGACACTTCCTTCCATATAATGTCTCATAAAGTGTCATTCCAATCATGGCCTAATAACTATTATTACACACAAATTCCACCAATGGTAACATATTGTTTCAACTGACTTGGAAGTCTAGAACACAAGCTAGTAACATGTTCTCCAGTATTTGAATCTTTCATTCAGATTGGCCATCAGTTTGAGGATGAAATTTCGTACTAAACTTTAATTATGTGCCCATAGCTTTGTGTAAGCTCTTCCAAAAAGCTGAAGTGAATCTCAGATTGTGGTCTGACATGCAACCTTACAATCTCTTGAATACACAACTCAGCGTACTGATTCATCGAATAGGTCATCTTGACAGGCAAAAAGTGAGCTGATTTTATTAACCTATCAACAATTACTCATATTGCATCGTGTCCTTTCATGGTCCTTGGTAAACTGACGACAAAGTCCATCACAATTTGCTCCCACTTCCATTTTGGCATCGGTAAAGACTGCAATGTTCATTCTGGCCTTTGATGTTCTGCTTTTACTTGTTGGCATACCAAACATACCGCCACATACTTTGCAACATTTTCCTTGAGATTAGGCCACCAATAGTGTTGTTTTAGGTCTCTGTACATTTTGGTACATCCAAGGTGAATTGAAAAATTAGAGGAGTGAGCTTCTGCCAACATTTCTCATTGCAAAAATTTATTTCTAGTGACATATCATCTATTTTTGAATTTAACGATTCCTTCACTAGAAACAGAGTAATTGGATTGGTCCAATAACTTCTTGTCTGAGCTAAGGCTCACACACATAGGGTTGTTTTTTGTGCTTCTTTGATCTTCTCTAATATAGTAGGCGTTAACGTCATAGCTAAAAGAGTGGAAGCTAGAGGTAACTAACTCTAATCCAAATCTTTGAATTTTTGATTGAAGGTTGAAGATCCGTCCATAAAGAGTGCACTGAAAATGTAACACCCCGCATTATTAAGCCTTTGTCTTACTTTCATTTTTAACCATATAAAAAAATTTTCTTCAATTTACTTAAAACAGGTATTAGGAAAACTGGGTCATGTTTAAGAGTCAGTTTCTCACTAATCTCATAGTTGGAAGGTTATTTTGATAGTTCCCCCAAACAAAATACAAGACAGTCTTCCTTAAAACAATAAAAAATAATATATTTATTTTACAAATTAAGAAAAACATGAATTCAAGATAACTCAATAAAATTGAAACACATTTGTTTAAATTAAAATAAAAATATATATATTATTTTGAAGTTGAGGCAATGATTTCTCGTTCCTTTTAAAATCAATTCAGTAGATGGACATTGTCGTTTTGCTTTCGACAGATAAAATTATTTCTGATAAACCCAAAAAGAGATTGTTCCTCTTGTCACGATCAAATATATAGTATAGATAACATGTGAATTTTGACTTAGATTTCAATTCTAAAAGTTTAAATATTTACTACAATAGTAGGATCGCCTTTTAATTTCAAATGTCATGTTATTATACATATGGCGTTTATAAGGATCTTTCTTAAATTATTTTTGCCACGTTTTAACAAATGAAATTGGGTCATGTTTTTGATATTGTTGGTTCGGTTTTCACTGATGAAATTGTTGGTTGGGTATAGTTCTACACACTGTCTTTGTTACTGCCATTGATGATAAAAAGGAAACTAAGGATGAGTTGTTGTAATAGGTGATTTGTTCCCTGTTTTTGCTACAGACTTTATAGAATACGAATGGATGAGATTTGGTTTGCTGTAATTACCTTGAATCGATGAACTATGAAGAGAAGAATATTGTAGGTAGTATATAGTTCATGCTCACAGATTATGGTTCTGTTGTTTTATGCTATGGTTTAGTTACTGTGCAGATGGAGTACTTGATGTTGCTAAATGTTGAGTGAGCCAAGATAGAAAATCTTAGGAGATGGTTCTGTTGTTGCAATGATAGATGAGTTAGAGTTATGTTTTGGTTATTAAGGATATATGTTAAGATTAGTTCCAATATAGGATTTTTTCACATATTCTTCAGGATTTCATTTAAGAAATATTTCCCATGTTTGACATGTTGTAGGCCCAGACGAGTTCAAGGACTTCGAGCCGATACCTACGATTGCTGCTCCATTGAATACGAGGAGAGACCATCGTCGAGGTAAGGGTTTTATACTTAGTTGCTAGCATGGCATAACGTGGTTTTCCAAAACTAAATTTGTAGATTTCCACATATGAAAAACTGATAGGGACTGTTCAATAGCACGTTAGTTTTTATATTGCATATGTATGAGAATTTTACACGTTTACTTTCATGCACTTGATTTCATCGTATGTAATATTGGATTGTGTTTGGAGTCGATGAATCCTCCTGATACTTTGGACGATTTCGGTGTCAAAGTATCAAGAGGCTATCCCCGATACATCTCCTATTGTGTGGAGATGGTTCTGTATGCGCTGTGTGAAAGATGAGATTTGGAAGGTGATGACGCTTCCTTGGGTTTCGAATCCCTAAAACTGATCAAGGTGTATATACGGGTTGTGTCATCGTGGAGCTTGCTCACCAAAAACCCAAGTGATGAGCCGAGTCTACAGACCGCCGTCATTTGTCTTCCTCCGAGCTCATGAGGTGTTGCCTGGAAACGATCGCCGCCTTTCTATGTGATTGTTCGGAGGAGTTCTTGAGTGTTCCTCCATTTTCACAGATGATGGTTTTTATGATAAAATTACAACGAGAGTATTTTTGACTTATAGCTGTCTATGTATATAGCCATGTTTTCTTAATGTTTCGTCGGGGGCCTTTGAGGCCGAATTTCTGTAAAAGATAAAATGGATTTCAAATGTTCTTGAAAAATGTGCATATTTCTTCAATACCCATGGTTTTTACGAAAATAGTAAAATAAGTTTTACACATGCATAACATTTAGTATAAGTTTCTTATTAAGCTAGTCACTCACCCCACAATCCCCACCACTCTAGGTAAAGAGAAGAGCAACTAGACTTGCATGGGATCGAGCTGAAGACATTGTTCTATTTATTTCCACTCCTTTAATTGAACTTTTATTTCTTTGTAAGCAAACTGCTTGGATAATTTGTATAGTAATTTGGATTCAACTTCTAGACATTTGGATTGTGTGCACAGTATTAATTGGACTTTGAAATTATTAATTTCACGTTATTAATTATTCTTGCAATCACTATATTGACTGTGCCCCCTCACAAGTGGGCTATGGTTGAATATTTTATACAAGTTTTCTTCAATATTTTAACAAGCCTTGGGTTTGGCAATCAGGTCCTCTATGAGGATCGGGTCATTTGGTCCGGCATTTCTGTCTGACCTGTCTCCGGGTCATGACATTGGTAGTCACTAGGTGTGCTATAAAGCGTGACAGTGCTTCAAATTTCCTCACATGCTCTGTCACGGATCCTGTCTGACGAAGTTGAGTAAACTCCACAAGTTTCTGTGTCCTTGCTACGTGACTGAAGTAGTTGTCATAGAATAATTCTCTGAATTTTTCCCACATCATGGTCTTTACATCGTGAGTGGTCTTAACTAAGTCCCACCAGAACCTTGTGTCCTGGATTAGCAGATAAGCAGCACATGAAACCTTTTCTCCTCCTGAATCTTAGCATACTCGAATATGTCTTCCAGTGCTCTGATCCATTCCTCAACTTTGGCTAGATCATAAGAGTTTCCATCAAAGTTAGGTGGGTTTAGACAGCTGAACTTCTCCTACCCAACTTCAATATAAGCATATTGCATTTTCCTCGCTCTTCCGTTTCAGCCACCGCTTCATATGTTGAAGCTGTCGTTCCATCAGCTTAGTAAAACGAATAAATGACTCATCTCTGGCGTCCTCGTTGTTTCTATCTTCCCTTACCATATTTTCCTCTAGAAAACCCTTATACCTGCAAATAAAGAGACTAACAAAGTAATTAAAATTATTATTTATATTATACATACTTATAGTTGAGGAAGCATTCTCATGTGAAAGCTTGCGTTGTTGAGCACTCTGCATAACAATTTTAACCCGGGTGCTCTGATACCATATTGTAATGCCCTAAACCGTTAAAACTCTTTTCTTGTTTTTTTTAAATTAAAATAATAACAAAATAATAGCACGTCATTCATAAAAATTCATGTTTTTAAAACCATTTGCAGTGGAAGTCTTTAAAATAATATCCTTTTAAATCTAACTTAATAAAACACAATTAAATGAACCTCAATATCCATGAACAAAATTAAATATTAAAACATAATAAACATAAATGATAAAAGTCTTTCTTTTTAAAATTTTATTTGCTTTCCTTTCAACACTCATGATCAATCTTGCTTCAAACAATGCTTCAACTTTCCCATGAGTATACCTCTTTAACTGCCACTATTATTTGTTTGTCTCGTTAGGTTCTTCAAAAACTTCATCCTCACCTACATCACAAAGTTCACTTATGAGCCTAACACTAAGCAAAATATGCATAAAAAATGTAAACATGAAATGCAGTTCATAAGAAAAATCATGTCATTTTGAGTCAATAGTCTTTCTTTTTCTTTCACTTTACAGTCCAATCGTTGTAGGTAATTCAATCTAGGGGAGAGAGTGACACCATTAGGTACATCTCATGCGAAACAATCAACTCAAACCCCGTTCACGACAACCATTTACGTTTATTCAATATTTTATCTTTCTTAAATGAATGCATAAAGCATACATATGACATGAAACATCAATCTAGTATGCATAAAATTGTATAGAGTAAACAAAGAATAAATCCTCGATGACGTCGACATCATCAGTAATAAGCATAAACCAAATGACAGACTTGAACATATTATTCATCAGTATTTAAACATGAATATTAAACAAATCATCAACATGCATCTCATCAATTCACAGATCAACTTAAACATCCAAGTGACAACTAACATATCCTCTAAGAATCCTTAGGCATCTTACAGTACCAATATATTTTCTATCTTACCATAGTACTTTGTGATGTAGGCTAAAGGGCACACAACAAAAGTATCTCTTACATGTAGTTTTTAGCAGAGCCCGTAGTACTCATTCTTTCAACTTGTAGTATACCCTTAAAATTAAGCAGAGAACAAGTTAGTAAAAGAAAAAGATGATCATAGACACACTGTTTTTCTTGACTGAAATAAAATTAGGCAGAGAATAAGTTAGTAAAAGAAAAAGATGATCATAGACATACTGTTTTTCTTAACTGAAAAATAACCTCTCGGTTTTCATCCTCTTTATCAGTGTTGCCCTTCCAAAAATCAAAACTTTAAACGTAAAGGACCTACCTCCAGAATGCTTGAAGAAGTTCTCCTGAGGGGAGAGTAGTTTCTTTCGTCCAAGAGGTTCCATAATAATTAGGGTTTTGTCCTCTCAAACGTTCAGATTTATAGACAGTCGAACGTGGGATCCCATGAAAAAAATCCCATGGAACTTGTATCCAAGCCAAATCGTTCCTAAGAGTTTAGAGAAATGAATCGTAGCTTGCACGTAATCTGGAAATATCTCGTTAAAATTTGTCCATTGAGCAGTGGACGTGTAAACTGCCACAGGGGATGTCCACTTCATCTAATTTGACCAATGACAGTAAGTCATGTTAGCCCGTAGTCTTTAATTTGGGATTGCCAATGCTACCACAAACACCAATCCTTTCGCAGAAGCCCACGCTGCCCCGGATTACCAACGTTTCCACTAAATCCTTACTTCCAAACGACGTTATTCCATCACTTAATTTCTATGCCGCAGACACATTTGCTTCCATGAAAACACGCTATCCCGCAAAAATGTCTTCCATAACATAAATGAAAATCTTCAACTTAACTACCTTCTTTTCGTGCGACATCTTCCCTTTTCGCGGAATAATCTTTTCCTAATCTAACGGTTCATGTTCTATCCTTAAATCCAAGCTAACAATCTCTCGTCCTCCCACATCCTTTCGGCGTCCAACACTTCTGTGGGAGCATATTTTCCCCAATCCAATGTTCTGCTTTCCTTCCTTAAACCCAATCCAACGGTCTCTCATCCTCTTGCATCCTTGCAGCATCCAACACTTCCACAGAAGCATCTTTTCCAATCCCACTTGATCTTAGCATTTCTATGACTTCATCCAACGACTGTCTTTTTGTTAATTCCTCCATTTTGCTTACTACGTAAATTAACCACACTTAAACTGCGACATTTCCTTCTCCAGTACAATCGCCACAGCTAAGTTTCCTTCCTTAGATATTTGCCTTATAAAAATCTGATTCCTAATTTATTTATTTATTTACTTTATAATTTACAATAAAATCTTAAAATGCTCAATATTTAAAATTCCTCAAATTGTGACACAAAAATATTCTCTATTAAATTCCAAATGTTACATAATTATTCGTACGAAAATTTCGAGTCTTACAATTTAGGGAAATTAACACCGCAGACCCTATAGTTTGAGATAAATGACAAGTCAAACCCTGAAAAATTTTTGCTAACAACTAAAACTTTAAACTAAGGGAAATTCTCGCCGCCGGCAACCTCGCAATCATGTTTCCCATCCAAATCCATCGACGTTAACCCCTCCGTTTTGTGGAAGGGAAGGACCATCAAACGGAGATAAAGGACATCAATTATCGAGGGGCACCTACCAGTTATCAAGCGTCAGAAAGATTATCGGGCGATGGCAGACGATTGTCAATGGCCGTTGGATCAAGGAAAGACGTCCCTCGCTCGGAATTGACGACTAGGATTGAATCTGTCAATTTCCAAAGGTGATGGCGGACAACATTCCATGGCCGTTGGATCGAGCGAGGGACGTTCCTTATTGTGATTAACGGCTAGGATTGAATACGAGAGACGTCCGTCTTAATACGAGGGACGTTTGGACCAAATGTCATTCTCTAAACGAAAACGGACGTCCCTCGTATTAAGATGGATGTCCGTTTCATACGGAACGATAGATGTCCATTGCGGGCAGAACGACGATAGATGTCCGTTTCGGGCAGAACGACGTAGTCTTGGTCGAGAGATGTCCGTTTCTTGATGAGAGACGTACGAAATAGGTCGAGGGACATCTATTATGGAAGAGGGATGTCTGTCTTAATTGAGGAAATTGCGCGTTTTAAAAACACATGTGCCTTGCACATGACCCTTCAACTGAAAAGAATTTGGAGTCTATCCTGAGCGTCCATTCCGATACAGGGACGTCCTCGCTCGATCCAACAACCATCGATTGTCATCTGCCATCGCCTTTGGAAAATGGCAGATTCAATCCTAGCCATCAATCCCTATAAGGGATGTCCCTCCCTCGATCCAATGGCATGGACGATCGTCCGCCATCGCCTTTGGAAATTGACAGATTCAATCATGACCATCAATTCTGAGAGGGGGATGTCCTTCCTCGATCCAACGACCAATGAAGATCATTCGCCATTGCCCAATAATCGTTCCAACAACCGTCCATCTTCCAATGGGTAGGAGGGACGTCCCTTGGCCTTTGATAATTGATGTTTTTCGTCTCCGTTCGACGATTCTTAGCGTCAACGAAACCAAGACATTAAAGTCTACGGATTTGGACGGAAAACGTGACTGCGACATTGCCAGCGAGAATTTCACATAGTTCAGGATTTTAGTTGTTAGCAAAATTTTTTTAAGGTTTGACTTGTCATTGATGGCAAACTATAAGGTATGCGGTGTTAATTTCCCTACAATTTAAAAATTAAGTCAAATTACAATATAATTTATGACATTGGGAGTCATTGACGGCAAATGATACAAATAATTTTTATGAACAATTATTTTAAGGAGAAATTTTAGAGAGTGACACTCAAAAAATTAAATAGGAAAATTAAAAAATAAACCTCGAACTATTATATCAAAGACAAGTCAAACTTTAATGTAATTTTGCGCAAACTATGGAGAATGAACAATGCATACCTCGCAGTTACATTTTCCATTAAAAATTTAAAATTTTTGAAATAATATACCAAGTATCCACAATGGAAATGGAATTTTCCGCAGCAAAAACATGTCCTTTGCTGCACACAACTAGTTTGCGCAAAGAAAATAGTATTTTCCACTGTGGAAAGGGTAATTTCCTCAGCACAACCCGAGGGTGAAGCACGAACGCAATCTGAAAGCATAACCTCAACCTCAAGCATGATCAGTATCTCAATTGGTCTGTTTCCAACATATATCTGATAATTTCTACGACTGGATTTCAGGATTGAGTCGACAAACGATAGGTACGAAACTAATATTAAAAATCGTTCAATTATTGTATCTAGAATAGTATATTTTGATACATTGACTGATATGAGGTTGTGCTTTACGTTGAGGTCGTGTTGAGAAAACTAAGATTCCGCAACGAAAGGCAAGTATCTGGTGCGAAAAATACCTTTTCTGATGCAAAAAATACCTACTGAGGAAAGCAAGTATTTGGAATAGGATTTACTTTCCGCAGTGGAATGAATGCACATTTCCGTTTCGAAAAATATCTTTTTCACTACAGAAGGCACATTTTCGCTACGGAAAGAGAATTTTCTACAGCGAATACTTGTTTTCCACTGCGAAAGTAAGCCATGTACAAGTTCGCTTCGGAATGTAAGTCATGTCTAGTATTTTCAGCAACGGATACTGGTTTTTCACTACGAGGTTTGTATCATTCATTTTCTATAGTTCGAGATTTTAGTTATTCGTGAAATTACTTTAAAATTTGATTTGTCGTTGATCTAATACTTCAATATTTGTTTTGTTAATTTTCCAATTAAATATTACATTCACTCAACGTGATAAATTTTAACAATTTTATTCACACATGGATTAATTTGCTAACATGCTAAAGTTTGAATACCGAGTTTATTCATGCCATCGTTGTCAACATCCTCCCTAACTTAAGAAGTTATATTGTTTTTTACCTTAAAAATTGTTATGAATGCTGAAATTTGAAAAGTTTGGCAAAACTAAAAAGAGAGATATTTTGAATTGAAAGAATATGTTACAACCGTTCAACATGTGATATATGTTTTTAACCATCAAATAATAGAACATATCATTTGGTTTTCTAATCTTATCATATAAAATAAAATAGATTAATTTTTAATCTTACCATTTCATAGCCTACATTACTTGAAGGGAATTTTACACTCAGACTAAAATGTGATTGCAAATAACAATGATGGGCTTAAACTAGATACTCATATCTTATTTTAACTCTTTAAAATTTATCTTAATTTTAACACTAATTAAGAAAATAAATAGATAAAATAAAAAGGTCAATCCATTAACACCCAATTGAAAATCAAAGATTTTTCAGGCAACTCTGCTGCCATGCCATCCTCTTTCTTTCACCTTTTTTCAGGTCTCATCCATAAATAAGCAGAGACACCAACACATCAAACTGCTATCAACGAAACCAAAATCCATAAAACTTATATGCCAATCTGAAATAGTTGAAACTTTAATTGTTCATCTCAAAAGGAACACATTCGATAACAATCTCATCATAAATTGAGTTTGTAAAATCAAAATAGGAATCTGGCCACAGAGCGATTATCTAACGGATGGCGTGACGTATTCTTGTGCAGGTGTTTTATTCCTTTTTTTCTTTGAGTGAAGGTGCGTGTGCTTTCTATTTATACACATTGTTACCTAATAATTCATAGGAAAAGCAGATTGCTTTAAACTAGAGGGAGAAATGGTTTCTCACAAATAGATTTCTTCATTGATGCAAAATGGTCCCAAGAATGATGCTGATGAGTGCAACCAGACAAACGTATAGAAGAGGGAAACCGACTGGGACGCTTCTTACACCGCTCTTATTCAACTCCGCCTGCAAAGAAAAAAAAAAGAAAGATTACAGAAATTCAAAACAGCAACTAATTGATGTTCTAAAGATAATCACATCAAACGATGCGATATGAATATAAAATTCTGTACTAGAGAAATGTCATATTCTTAACATGGCTATTTCAATGGGCACTATTTGTTCCCTCAACAAAATTCCATACCAGCTAAATCATGATCCGGTCACTCCAAAGCTATTAAAGAAAAAAACAGGACCAAAACATTGGAAAATACATGATTCTATTTTGTGTTTGTTTAAACATTTACAAGTAAACAATATACACCCTATCCTAAGAATTGATTTTGTGAGTACATTGAAATAAAGTTTCCTCCAGACCATGCAAAAATACTAACTACTTCACTACCCAAAAGCTGGAAAGTCCACTATGGTGACCAATAGTAGCATTCTAGCTTTTAGGACAAGAATGCTTTGAAGCGCAGTTAACTAAGTAAAAAAATCGAACAAACAATGAGAAACTATAAAGAAAGAAAGGGTATGGTTCAGGATGTTACTAGTCTCTTTTGTAACACTTCAATTTCTTGAATGCTTATTCGTCTGCCCTCAGCCAGCTTTGAAATGGCGTTCTCAGCCTGAAAAGAATATAAAAGCCATATTATTTGACTATATGCCAAATTTATATCAATTCAAAAGGACAAGCAATATGAACACGCAGGCAAAGTAGTTTTTGCAGCCTAACTTTTCTCAAGATAGCTATATCATTCTCTTTGGGAGCTGTATCTGTATTTTAGCATAAGTGAGATTTGGTGATTGTTACATGCTTTACTGATCAAAAAGCAATACGGACATCCAGGTAATTCAATGTTCACGAATGTTTTCAACTGATTATTTCTTATAATTTTCTTTATCTAAAATAGACGCCTAATTTTACCATGGACAAATTGAAAGAGGGATCATTGGCAGAGAAATTAAAACATACTTGAAATTAAAAAAAAAAAAACCAATCAGCAAAAGTCAGGACAATATTTGCTTTTGTAACCAGAGTAATTCCTAAGTCTTGGTCAGTTTCACTCATGCAACTAATAAGAAATAAAGAAAAGCCCATTCAATAAATGTTAACAATAGATTGAAATATTTGGCAACTAACCTTGCTTAGCTTTAGTTCAAGTTCCATTAGGTTGGACTTCATCTCCTCAATATCTTGAACTAGTTTAAACTTCTTGACATCCTTTACTGCAGTTGGTTCCTTTTCTAGCTCAAAGTCAGTCAACTCTGGTTTCATCTCCTTTTTATTGATTTCTGAAAACTCATCCGCAACCCTTTCATTCACTTTTGATGGCGTTAAGTTGTCTTCCTCGCATACTGCAAACTCCTCCACAACCTTTTCAGTCTCCATTGCAGACTTTGATTCGTCATCATTGATCGGTGTAGACTCCTCGACAATCATTTCAATCACCTTTACTGGTTTTGAGTCCTCTTCATTGACAATTGTAGACTCCTTCTCAATAGTTTCAGT
Organism: Begonia loranthoides; assembly: GCA_022433065.1. Lineage (NCBI taxonomy): Eukaryota > Viridiplantae > Streptophyta > Magnoliopsida > Cucurbitales > Begoniaceae > Begonia > Begonia loranthoides. Next base: position 9,054,654 of record CM039485.1, read on the forward strand.
TTCCTTTTCTGGCTTTGAATCCTCTTCTACGATTGCTGTAGACTCATCCACTACCTTGGAAACATAAAATGTAAAAAAACACATAAAGCAAAAACAGCCATGTCCTAATATATCATGAGACCGACCAAAAAAACTGAAATAGAATTCTTGCACCGTTGTATGAACCACAATAAATGCCTTTTGACAGAAGCAGGACCGATGAAATTAGATACCATAGGATTCTAAAATAGTAAGCTAAAAAAAAGGGAGGGGAAGCAAGAGCAGCAGAGAACGTTCAGTCAAATTTTGTCCATTTAAAAAAAATCTCACTGCTTTTTGTGTATCCATAATGTCGACTTCACTCGGTAATTGATGTTTTACTTCTGCAGTTCCATAGTCTTTTCCTTTCAGTCCTCCGCTCTGACCTTGATCAGCCTCCTTCTGAGCCACATTGATTGGTGATGGCTTAGGAGAATTAGGTGGGTTGTTGAGGATCACAGTCAGCCTCTTCTCTTCAACATATTTGCCAACATTATTGGAAAACTGCATGAGTAGGAATTAGATGTCAATACAGAAAATCAATACCCATTCCTGTCTAATCTCAACAACTTACTGTGCTAGAACTAATTGCAGCTTCAACTGTCGATGCAGGAACAACGGTGCTTTGGACTAAAAATTTGTCTTTACACAACATATCTGCTGGAGCTGTGCGCTGAGCTTGCATTGTCACTATAGTGAGAATTATCAGCAGATACTAACAAACAAGTTGAGATATTAACTAATAGTTATAGCTAAATATACAGATGCAAAGTAGTGGAAAACAAAAAAAAAACACTTATGAAAAGTCCCTTTAAATTACTAAGCTCTGAACAAGTTATATAAGGATCATACCAACAAAATTACAGGAAGAATATGGTAAAACAAGGCCAACATTTGGCCGCACAGAGTACTTCTTTGGGGATGTGGTCTTAACCTGCCAATAGCACAACTCATGATTCTATCTAGAATTCCTCTCAACTCAATAGTCAAACAATCTTGAAATACAGTTATAAAAATATGCATTGCATACCTTAAAAGCAACATGATCAGCAGAATTATTTACAAGTTGAACAGAGCATGAACTTTGTTTCTTTGCTTCGACTGAGAAAAAATTATGCTAGAATATTAGTTTGAAAATCAAGAAACAATTGCATGAAGTAGAAATTAAAAAAAAAAATCATTTTCAAAAATCCTTAAACAAGGATAACCGACGGACCTAAGTCACAGAACCTTTAAGTATGTCATATGAAAAATATCAAGCACCAATTTTTTCAGTATTTCGTTTCCTAATAATTCATTATTTACAAAAACAAGACTTCTCAAACTCATAGATTTACATATCATTTAGGTGATGCGCATGCTTCAACAATAACAGCTAGAATGAGCAAAGAGGTTGAAAAAGGATAATTTCTGATAACAAACTCACAAATAAACTTTAGTTCGCTAGGTTGAATTTCCAAAAGTTGAGTCTTCATGTCTTTTTCTTAACAGCAATTCAGATTGAAAAGCACTTTTCTTAGCAACCCAAACCTCAGCTGCTGACAAACCAAATCGTTATCCTGCATAAGTCAAAAAATTTCAAAGGAAAACCCAAATACAAATCCACTTTCATTATAATGCCAAAAAAGAGAAAAAACCAAGAAGATAAGCAAAGGTTCAAAACTGGAATACACGTTTCAAAATCATCTCATGGATGGCCCAGAACTCACAGGCAAATAGTATAAATTAAATCACAATTAACAATGCTTTATATTAGAAAATACTTGCATCGAGGTTTAATGAAAAGCCTTCTTCTGAATTTGACTAAGTTGACTACTAGTTTATGCTGGCTTTTTTTACAGTAACTCTGCAAAATTAGAGTACAAACCCCAAACTCTGCTCGTTTTCATCCACGATCACAATATAAATCTCGTGTTTTATCGACTCGTCTCTAAGTCTGGATAGCTACTGAAACTAGATCATTCTAAAACAGTAAATCAGAGGCGAACGAGTCAGAAAAAGTAACAAACCAGGAAAATCGAAAAGAGGAGTCAAGAAAAACAACTCAAACAGGAAGTTCGCATCAATTCCTTCACAGGTCCTCTAAAAATCGATTACAACTAATACGAATTTCAAAACTTTTCAAACGAACTCCTCACAACAAACTCTCAGCACTGTTGTCTCCAAATAAATATACGCGTAACGAACTCGAATTTCAAAGCAGAAAGGAAGTCAAAATTTAGAAGAAGGAGGAGCAATACGAAAACTTGCCTTTCTACGTCGAGAAAGTCTGGGAGAGAAAAACGAGGGAGGGGGATAGTTTAGATCAACGAAATTTGGCGTGTAAGTGCCGCTTTGGAAGAAAATGATGTGTTGATGAATAAAGAGGCAGAGTTCCGATAAAAACATACGAAATCAACGGGGAAGAGAAGCCATGGAAAGTAGGAGAGGGAGAGGGAGAGGGAGAGGGGGAGAGAAAGGAGTGGAGAGTGAAGGCGAAGCATGAAAGCGACAAGAGAGTAGCGTTGGGTTGCGTTATAGCGGAAAAGCAATCACGAATCCGGTTGGTTTTTGTTTTAAAAAACAAGCAACACTAGACCGAGAGTCTTTTAGTCGCGATCCAATTTATTATTTGATCAACCATTTCCATGTTCAAATTAAATGTGAACGCGACACAAGTGGGAATGCAATCTATCTAATCGCGCTTTGTACAAATTCAAATTACATGTGTTTTATTATGGAGTATACTGGTCCTGGTCCTGGTCCTGGTCCATTTCTGGGTCAATCTTACTTGTTAATCAAGTCACCAGTTGTTCAATTCATGTGTGATGGCGTACACAACATTAATAAACATTCAAATTCAACATACACACCCATTGGCGCTCATTTTGCTAATCACGCTTTTTTCGGCAGTAGTTATATTTATAAAACTAGAGTAGGTTGAATATACTAAAATCATTACATCCATGAAAGAATACACACACAAAGATGTAATTTTTTGATAAAAATAATATTATAAATATATCTAATAATAATCATCATACGAAAAAGCCACCAACTTTTTTTTTCTTCCAAAAACAACCCACTGTTACGTGCAGAGTGTGAAAAGGACTTTTCAAAGGCTTGGAATTTGGATTTATCTGTTTATTCAAATTATTGATTTAATATCAGCCTCAAATATTTTTCTGCTGACCCGTTTAAATCAATTTGGCGGAAAAAAATGGCCGACCTAAACTAAGGGTCAATATTGCAATGCATAAGTTCAAGACAGAAAGTGACTGACCCTCTCTATAAAGTTGAGGAAATAGGTAATATGCAACAACAATAATAATACAGTTCTATAAATATACAGAAAGGGTTGAGGTTGAGCATTTAAAGGACTACTATAAACATAAATTTGAAACTACATTGGTAAAATCAAGATAACACAGATATTGTTTCTCTATACAGCAGTAATTAGTGTCGTGTATGCAGCAGTGAAAATTACCACATCATTCCCAACCGGAATCGAAGAAGCCGGCGTCTTTCATTTCTGAGTAGTATACATTGTCCAATTGCAAATCGTCCTCCTGATCATTGAAAACACGAAGTTTCAATCTTGTAGATTATGAAAAGTAAAATAAGAGCGAATGTTCATCTGTCAATGAAACGATTCAGAATATTCACCTGAAAGAAATCTGCAAGAAATGTTGCATATATAAGAGGAAGATAAAAGGCGTGATAAAGGACAATAGTTGCACCGTAAAGCCTGTGACAAAAGAACAAGATGAAGAGCTTAAATTAAAAAACAAACCATCCAAAAAACACTTAATTTCACATTCGCATTGTTTCTTAACAATCCCCTTTAAGGGTGAGCCTAAAACTTAGCTCACCCTTAGGTGTATATATTTTTTGTAGTAAACCGGAATGATCAAATGAAATAGGATCTTCTACTTTAATACCTTGTTTATTTATACTGAATTCAAAAGCTAGAACAACCCCAAACAAAAACTCAAAAACTTGAGCTATTATTTGAGGTTAATATGAAAATTGGCATTAAAAAAATAGTAATTACCAAAAGCCAAAACCAACTCCCTTTGCCGCAAGCCCACAAGCAAAGAGCACTAGTGCGTTTAATGCAAACATAACAACAACATATCCGTAGAACGCAGGTCGAGCTGCAAGAGAAATAGTAATTCACTTTAATCGTGAATCTGAGAAAGTTAAATTGGACATATATTATGCATGTCCCACAAGTAGCTCACCTGGCAACCTTTCTCTCCACCTTGAATGGTACATGAACAATATGAAGCCATAAACTCCAGTAAGAATCAGACGGTGAATCACCCACAAATTCCACTTAATTTGATGCGTAAGTTCACTATTGTCGACGAACAATGGGATTCCAAATCCAAACAAATATATTGCCTGAATAAGGTAGCATACCAAAGGAAGAAACCATTATGCACATCAACATTTCACGACTTCATTTGCAGCAGCTAAATAATTTAAAAGGTAAAAATAACACCTAATTTTTATGTTCTTCTTATGGATTCTATTTACAGGTTTTAAAAGCTATAAAATAATGAACACAACATTATTTGCTTCATGTCCAATCCACAAAGGGCTAAAATTTCGAAACATGCACCATGCCTAGTAAAATGAAGTATATATTCTTTATCCTACATTTTATTTGTTTACTTATGTCTTTCGAGGGAAGTATTGATTAAAAGAAGAATCAAACTCTACTTAAGAATAATGCAAAAACATACCTTCAGAAGTACATCCAGACCAACAACAAGCCCCGAGATAAGGAAAGTTCGTGCTAATGCTTCTAAGCTGCTCACATAATTTCCTTGAAATAAAAATGCTAACAAGCTGACTTCCAAGAAAAGCATCCCGGATGTAGTGAACAAAGATAAGATGTTCCATGTAAGTTCTTTCCCAGCTGAGCATTCCCATGGCTTTGTGAAAATCCAGTGTTATAAAATTAAGAAAACATACCCAAAAAAATCTAGCAAATCAAAGTTAAAACAATAAGCAAAGAACTAGCTGAAACAGAAGGTGCTTCAATAATTTCAACTTTATTACTAGGACAGTCACAACAATGGGTCTCTCAAGGCAGCCACCATTTGAAGCATAACAAGATGGTTGCAAAATAGTAAGAAAATAATAGAAAATGGTTAACATAGGTAAAAAATAAGCTGAAACCACATGATCCACATAAAGAGATTTCATAAACTTAACAGTAATTGTATTTTCACAATATCTATCAACACTAAGGAATTATGTATGAAACACAAACTGTACTGTCATCTGTCTAATGATATAACCTAAAAAATTGCCTTTTCGTTTTCGATTTCAAACAAGCATACCAGTCTCATATTTGTGTCCATCATTCATTTAACAAAGTTAACAATTTTTATTAAGATGTAGAATTTTAATTAAAATGTGTGAGCCAATAACGAACTTTACAACTTGCCATCACTATCCTTAGACTACTAGCCTACCAAAAAAATACATTTCAAAAGAAGCTCAGCACTTTGCAACCAAATGTTTCATCACAAAAAGACTTTAGACTTCTTATATTCCAAATACTCCCAAAAAAAGATAGCGAGGCACAGAATTGTCTATTTTACATACTAAATCATGGAAAGAAGTATTCTTCAATTTTGCACTCTTTCAATTTCAGAAAACTTAAAAAATAAACGCATAGAAATAGACTCCTATTGAGGAAAACAGAAGAAGCAAAGACTATGCAGACTACTCAATTAATGTCAGTTACCTGTACCCAAATTACAAACCCTAGCTAGCATATCTCTTTAAAACTCTCAATTATAATTTGAAAATTGGCATGAATTACATAGCTACAAGTAATTTCCCGCTTCATCGAGAAACGCATAAAAATAAAATACAGGATCTAGACCAGTAAAACAAATACAAAATCGCCTACTCTCGCCAGACTTCAGTTATATTTTCCTAACCCACAGAGAAACGAACTCATAGATCTCACCAATCAGCAACGAAATCAAATCTAAGAAGAAAAAAAAACTAAACCTGAAATGAGCACCAAGCTAGATTGAGCAAGCTGACCAGCCAGAGAAATGCGTAATAATAAATAATAATATGAGACCGGCCATGAGAGAACTTCGAGAAACTCTTCCTAGCCTGAAACGCCAAGTACAAAACAAAAAGCAGAGAGGGGATGACCAGACCAACGTTGTGCCAAAACCCGTGGCACTCGAAGGGCCAACTATGCAATCTTGAAGAAAAACTTCCATCTGCCAGCGTTAAATTTGAGCTCGACGAAACCGGAACTGAAAGGGGAGGCTGTGGATTTGGTTCTCCGAGAGCTTCCATCTCCGGTCGAAGTTGAAATGATCCAGGACGAGAATTACAAATCTAATCAGAAAGTAATTTGAAAGTTTTTCGCAGCCTAAACTATAAACTACACGTGTTAAACAGTCGGGCTGGGCCCGCTACAGTTACAAGCCTAGCTAGAGTGGTCCAAGCGACGAGCCAAGCTAGGCCAGGTATTTTGGGCTCGTGGGCCCGTTAAAGCTCACAAGCCAGCGGACTTGCCCGGATTAGGCCCGCCTCCTCCCTCTTGTCCTCTCCTCTCCTTCATAAATATTATCAATTACATTCAAACTTTTTTATCAAATTTTCTTTCAATCTCTTATTCTCCTACTTTTGAATTTTTTAATGCTCAATCGATATTTCTTATTCTTACCAATTTTCATACTCTTTACTTTTATTCAACAAATTATATATTACAATTTATTATTTAATATATTTTTATATTGTTGTTAATTTAACGTATATGATTTAACAGTTTTTGTGTAAATTTTTTGTAAGTTTCGTATACGTGGAGATGATCACAAAATTCACACCACCTACAAACTAATGTTGATAAATTGGATTTGTGGCATCAATTTGTTATTTGAAATTTTTTTTTAAATATTTATTTTTAATGTATCCACGTAATTATAATATTGAGAATATTGATGATAATATTGAATAAAATAAGGAGTTAAATCCTGCATTTTCAATAGGACAATCATCTGCACAAGAATCCACTTCTTCACCTAAAAAAAGGAACAAAACGTCTGAGGTATGGAAACATTTTGAAATAAAAGAATTAAAAGTGGTGAAAAAGTAGAATTTAGAGCTCAATGCAAATATTGTATTAAAAATAACGCATATGTTACCGGTAGTTCAACTAACACACTTGGTAGACATTATAAAAAATGTCACTTAAATGTGCAAGTAAGAGACCTTACACAAATATTATTGAATAATAGTAGTAGTAGTGTCACTTTTTTATATTCACAAAATAAAATGAGAGAAGAAATAACAAAATTTATAGCACAATGCGAGTTGGCTTTATTGTTCACTGATAGTGACGATTTTGAAAATTTTATGAAAGAGTATGCTACTTCTAATTTTAAACGTGTTCCTAGAAGTACAACTATAAATTATATTATTAAAATGTTTAATGATATGAAAAATGAACTAATTTCATTTTTTTCAAACGCCCCTTCAATGTCTATTTGTATTACCTCTAATTTATAGAGTGCACGTAATATTATAGGTTATGTTTGTAATACCCCAAAATTTCATAGAGCTAAGCACAAGGCTTAAGTGATGATTTTGAGGGTATTAAGAGCTGAAATGGACAATTAAGATATTAGTCAAGTGAAATATGTTTGGATAAAGTATATCATGATACCCCATATTATTTAGCTTATGGGAAATATTAAGGTAATTGGATAATTGTTCGATGATATTTGAAATTAGATAGGATGATAATAGAATTGGATTAGTGATTTAGAGTTAGTGAAATGGAAAGTAATAGATGAAAACTTTTGTTTAAGGTATTGTAAGAGAAAATATATTTGGATATAATAAGGTTGTTAATATTTAGGAGGATAATTTATGATTTATTGGAATTGAGTTGGATAATTTAAGATATTGGTAAAGGAAAAATACATTTGGAAAATAGTGAATTACATTTTGAGAATAATAGAGTGGATCAAGGATATATTGAGTTTAGTAAAGTAAGGTGAATGAAGAATTATGTACTATACCTTAATTTTGGAAGAATAAATTAAGGTTTGGATAATTTGGATATATATATATATATATATAGATAATTGAAAATATATTAGTTTGGAGAAAAAGAAATAATAGCATGGTTGATCAGGAGGAAGTTGGCAGTCGATTTCTAAAGAAGGAAATACACAGATTATGAACGACATGGCACCAGTCGATCGTCCTAAGGAATCGATCAACCGGCGTTGATGAAAGCTGTGAAGTTGAGATTGGCGTCTAAAGGAATCAATCGACTGGCGTCATCGACTAGTAAACTAGAAGGTCGACTGAAATGTTAAACCGTCGGCTGGAAATCGAAAGGAACGACATTGACGCTTTGTGGAATCATCAAGCGTCCCTCCCCTTGGCCTTCCACCTTCATTAGATGTTGAAGGGACGATAGTTGTGTACTATAAATAGAGACAGAAGGTGATGTTGCATTATTTTGGAGAAAGCTTGGTGAGAAATGGCTGAGAGGTTCTAGAGTTTAGAGAGAAAGCAGTGAGTGAGAAGTTCAAATGTGAGTGAGGGTTTCTGGAAGAATGATGGACATTGAGGAAGGAAGAGAATCGGGAGGAATTTTGGAGGATGGAGTTAGTTCTCTTTGGCTTTCACTATTCTCGGACTTAAGGTAAACCGAGTTCTTCCATAGTTTCTTAAGGTTTGATTACAATTATAATTTGGTGATGGCATGCTATATGTATATGTTTAGTTGGTATGTAGTGAAGATTTCCGCTATATACTATCACTTAATCTATGTCTCTATATGATAAGAATGATTAGTGAGTTACTGTGATTATTGTTGTTGGTTATGGATGAAGTTATATTATATGGAATAGTGGATATATATGCCCAAATTTGGATAATGTAACATCCCGTAACTCTTTTTCGTATAAAAAAAATTTCTTTCTTTTAAAACACTTACATGAGGGAATACTAGAGTAAAAAAAGCGAAAATCTTTACCATATAAAACTTAGAGTAAACGAAATACGGAAATCTCTTACATTCAATACCACAAATCAGTAGTTTAAAAGCTATTTAAATAAATATAGGTAAAACATTAACTTAAAACAGTTTACAGTCAATAAACACTTGAAAACATTTAAATACGTTTATTCCATTTCTATGAGTCATAACCCCCAAGGTCAACATCGCCAACAACATAATCGCTCAACCTAGCAACACCCTATCAAATGCATCCTCAACGAGCTTTATCCAATTATTGGCTCCTTACCGACATCACAGGACCTAACTATGAGCTTAAAACTTAATAAGCAGTATAAACATAAAATAAGACATACACATGCAGCTTTAAAGTCCGTATAAATTTTATGTTTTCCTTTTCGTTTTCGTTTGTCTTTTACATATTAGTTTCTTTAGCTTGTTACTGTAATTTCCAATAGTTGTTTTGTGCCGGGCGTAACCAACTGAACTGCAAAGCAACTATTTACTTATCTTTGGTTTATGTTTTGTGTCGGGCATAACCAACCAGATCACAAAATAACTATTTACTTATCATTGGTTTCTGTTCTGTGTCGGGAGTAACCAATCAAACCACAAAACAACTATTTACTTATCTTTTGTTTATGTGTCGGGTGTAACCTACCATACCACAAAAATAGTTATTTACTTTTATTCTGTTTCAGTTTTGTTTCAGTTTCATTTTTATTTAGTTCCAGTTATCCATACAAGTGTTAGAGATGTCAACTTGACAAGGTAGAGTGGTATATGTGTAATACCCCAAATTTTTATATTGAAATTTAATAAAGATAATTGGAAAGTGAATTGGAATATTAGGATTTAATTGGATAATTTATCGGGTATTACAAAAGACGTAATTGTTAATCATAATCATCAAGTAATACTTGGAATAATCGAGAATTTGGACTTAAGTTAATTAAATTATTAAAATAATTTTAATTGATGAAAAAGTGTGATTTAAATTAGTGGAGACTTCATGTAATAGATTAATGAAGAAAAATAAGTATAAATATATATAAAACAAATAAAAATTAGAAAATGGCATTTGCCATTTATGGGAAGAAAGAAAGAACAGGAGAGGGAGAGTGAGAGATTGACCGAGAGAGGGAGAGGCGAGGGTGATTGGTGAGACGGCTGGAGTGCGGGCAACACGAACGACGAGCGGCGGACGGCGACGGCGAAGGCTTCGGGTGACAACAAACGCCACGGGTGGTGATGGGTCCGGTGTGCGACTCCGTCCTGGTTACGGCTACTAGTTGTCGGCGCGGCATCCGTGCGCGACGAACAAGGGGTGGGCTGCGTCAGCCAAACAATCAGGCGTGCTTTCCAGCGACACTTTGAGGTAAGCACGGTTGGTTTCTTCCTTCCCATTATGTTCTGTTGATCGGGCGTTGGCAGAGTGTTTCCAGTAGTGACGATTCACTGTTGACAGGGTGTGACTACAGGGGACTTCGGCTCGGTTAAAGGCTGCCGTTCGGTCCTCTTGGTTTCTTAATGAACCCACTTCAATTGTTCAGCCAACAGTCCTTCATCAACCATTTTGGCGTATTCCTCCAATTATTTCCCGCATTTACTCCACGCTTCCTAACTTGTTGGTTGGAAGATTTGAGGCCGAAGATTCAGCCGAAAAATCAGGATCTGCTTTTTACCCGAAGAATCCGCTTTTGATAACTTGAATCACAGGACAAATTTGATGAGCTATTATGTATTTCAAATCTTTCTTCTTGGTTATAAATTCAGTTTATGTGAGAATGGCTGCGAGAGAAATCTGTAAAGAGGTGAATAGAAGGAGCAGAAGGCTGAGAAGGAGAGGAAAAACTATGTGAAAGCGAATTCTTGGGTGTCCTTCAGTTCTTCAGGTAACAGAGCTTTTCTCTGTTTATTGTTGCTCCGCACATGTGTTATGATTAATGTTTTGATTTGGGACTTGTATGCTGGAGAATTTGACTCGGATGTGTGATTACTCTCGGTTCAACTACTGGGTTTTGGTTGTAGCTGTGAACTACAGTTTCGGACATTCTCCTAGGTAAGGACAATTTCCCCTTAGTCTTATGGTATTCTGGATGTTGGGATATGTGAATAACATTGTTGATTTCATAGTATTGGGGGAAATTACTGAGGATAATACTCTATTTTGATTGTGTTTGGTAAAGTTCACTGTTTGATAAATATGCCATGTTCATGGTTGGGTTTATGCCGAAGGACAATCTGTTGGAATAGTATTGGTTACTATTAGTGGATATCCTTAATATATTGATTCTTTGTAGATAGTCATTGATGATTGAAACTGTGTTGGTTCAGGTCTATGATCAAATTGATGCCTTGATATATGGATAAGGAAGTATCTTGTTCTATGTTAATTTTCTGTCATCTTTCTGCTAAGTTATTGGATGATGACTTGTGTAGAATGGTTAAGTGTCATGTTGTTGGATTTAATTTCCTAGTTGTCATAGACTACTTTGCTTGATGGATTTTCTGGAAAAGGATGATGCTTTAATCACTACCTCTTAGTTTTAATTGGAGAAATAATATATGCTAGTTCTAGAAATGGATATTGGTGTTTTGTGGAGCAAGTTATAATAGGCAATTAGTTGGAAGGATTAACTGTGAAGACGTTGTGTTTCAATCTGAAAAGTGAAGTTATGCATGAGATAATGTATAGATTGTTTTGTGGTTTGATGGATGCAATACTTTGGAAATGAATATTGGTCGCTGCGTTCTCACATGAACATTAACATGGTCAAATTAGCTTTGATTTAATATATCATGCGCTATGAGATAGGGAGAAGACAATGAGACTAGTGAATCGTAATGATTAACGAGAATGTTATTAAATTGTGAAGGTATTGAAAGGACAAAGGAGAAGGATAATGGTTAGGCGCTAAACACGAAACATCTTCAAGGTAAGGATTTGGGTTGTCTTGGCCTTGTGCCCTACACCCAAGTAAAGTGTGTATGAATTAGAATTAATATTGTGTTTTTTATGCTACCTTGTTATCTCGTTTTATGAATGTTATAGTCAACAAGTAAATATGAGAAATAAGAGGAAAAATTGACCATGAGGATTATGACTGAAATGAGAAGGAAAAATGAAATGAATGAATGGCTATGTTGCATAGAAAGCATGACAATTTCCCCTGCGTATTTGATTTAGAAGCATGCTAGGTAATCCTTGATAATTGGTGATACAAAATGGTTAGTAGTTAGTTCTTGTTGTTTAAACTAGGATTGTGAGCATGATTGTTGTATGTAAGGTTTCTGTTATCAAGATCGATTTAGACTGCGAGATAGTGGAGCGAAAATACTGTTGCAAAATACTGTTGCTTAGTAATTAATAAATGGGTCTTGATGTAATTATGGAAAGCTAGAAAATGATGATCTAAAGGCAAGAAGGTGTAATGAGTATGAATGAAATGCAAGGTGATGAAAAAGGTTTAGTTGACTAAGCAAAGAAGGTTTAGTTAACTAAACAAACCAATGAGAAAGGTTTAAGATTATGATGCATAAACGTTGTAAGTTGTTTCAGATTCCATTGTTTCTTTTAAATGTGGATTGTGTACTATGATTCTAGATAGGATGTTAATTCTTTAATAAGACTTTATTCGTATGTTACAGCATGTAATTAACTCGACCATTTATGTTAAAGCATGTAATCAACTAAACCAGAGAATAGGATTAATTTCGTTTTCACGGTTGTTGTATCTTGTTCATTTCAATATCATTATTGTCCTTTGTGGTTTCGTATGATTTCAATTATTATGATTCATTATATGTGCTCAATGTCCGTTATTGTATGTTGTTCCATGATAATAGAAACCAAGTAGGGGGTAACCTTCAGGATGGTACCTACATGCATGAGTGAGGAAAAAGAAAGAACCCTAAAGGCGGGTATATGCCGGAACAGAAAGAAAGAACCCTAAAGGCGGGTATATGCCGGAATAGAAAGAACCCTAAAGGCGGGTATATGCCGGAATAGAAAGAACCCTAAAGGCGGGTATATGCTAGGATAGAAAGAACCCTAAAGGCGAGTATATGCTGGAACTAGGGAGTTGAGGTAGATGGATAGTCCGGATCTAGTCTAGCTATTAGGATACACCCTCACCAAGTCGGGAAAGGGACTAGTATGCCACAGGAGGCTAGATTCCGTACAGCTATGCCATCTCAAAGGAAAACCCTCAATCTCCAGCTCGACGTACGAGTTAAGAACGAATGAAGAAAACGAACGTAATGAAAGAAGTTGGTTTGGGTGGCCCCCATTCCAAGAAGAACTAAAGAGAGAAATGCATAATTATTTTTCCCCATCTCCTTATTGAGCGTAAGCTCGCGTCCTTACTTGTGGTGTAGGTAAAACGACGAACAGATAAGAAGAAAATGATGAGCATGTAATGGAGCAGGGATGGATGATTTCATACACATGAGATTCGGCCTGGCAAAGCAGAGATAAAGGGTAAAAGGTTATAAATCAACGAAGCTAAAGGAAACTAAAAGGTTATGAATCTACAAGTTTAATTGTCAAGTTTTATTTGATAGACGTGATGTTTGAATGATGTAGTATTTCTTTTGAAAGATGTTTTATGTTTTCGCTATGATTTACAAAGGACTATTTTACAACGTTTTTGCAAGAACTTAAACAGATGATTTTAATGCTTCCGCATATTTAATAAGTTGGTTTCATAATGAGTCTTAAGAAAGATTCAATAGCGATTCAGATTTACGCACTCTGATTTGTTTTAAAAGAAAATTTTAAATTTTTACGCATTTCTAATGACTTATGAAAATCTGGGTCGTTACAAATATGCACAAGGCGGCCATCTCGTGGCACACACCTAGGCGACCAACTCAAGAACTCACATCTCTATACACCTATTTACATTTATTTATTCTCGTATACTTTAGGTTCGATTACGTTTATTCATTTTCATATACATTAGGAAAACAATGATGCAAGCATACAATTCTATCTAACATGTTTATATACTGTATCCTTAAAACATGATCTATTCTTAGCTAAGGAATTGAACTTAAGTCTAATAAACATACAATTAATACCAAACATTCAACAGTACATCAAGTAAAACGCAAACATCAAACAAACCCTAATTCCCGTGATGTAGGTCCTTTCGGACAAAACACATGCAGTACCACTTACTTGGAGTCCTTAGCTTTAAAAAGTTAGCACTTTAAAGTCTCTTCTCCTCACTACCTATTTATCAATCAATAATAGTTTACTTATCAATAATAATTCTCCAAAAAGGATCACATATCCACAGTTACAAATCTAACACTTCAAGGATTATTATAATCCCTAAACTATTACTTTGACTGGGCATAGATCTCACCGTAGTGTTATCCTCAACAAATTATAGTTTCCCTCCATATTCAACAATCCAATTTACCACAAATATTGAACTCATGCATATGATAGTAATATATAGATTCCATTAGTAATAATCATACAGTGGCTACAAACAGATTTCCAAATTATGAACAATAGATTATAATGTCAACATTACACCAATACTTGCAAGAAGGGGAATGAATGAAGCCTGAAAGCTTAATAAGGGGATTTGTGATGAACAATATAAACAATTATGGTCGTACGGAGAAGAGATTCGTGGATTCAATTATGGCAGTATCTTACCCATTAACATAGATAGGAATGATTCTATGCCCAATCTGATTTTTAAAAGAGTATACATGTGTTTAGCTGCATGCAAGAGAGACCTACTTGAATGTAGTAGATCTGTCATTTGTTTGGATGACTATCATTTGAAGAGCTAGTGTTCAAGCTAGTTGCTCACAACTATTAATATTGATGACAATAATGGAATTTATCGAGTTACTATACTAGTGGTGGAAGTAGAATGTAGAGACTCATAGTCATGGTTTTTACAGTTATTGCTGAAAAATATACATAGTGATTCAGGCAGAGGATGGGCATTCGTTTCAGACCGACAAAAGATATGGTGCATTGTGTTTATAATGTATGTTTATGTTATGTGTTTTATTTGAATGTTTGTCTTATTATGCATTGTCTTATTTTTAGAGGTTGGTGCTCGCTATGGAAAAGTTTTTACAGTTAGCTGAATATCTTTTTTGCCTCGGACATTTTTATGTCAATTTCAAAAAATAGTTTCAGGGTAAGTTGTACAAAGACGCAATGTATAATGCATCCAGGGCTAGCACGTCAGTGCACTTCAAAAGAGAATTGAAGAAATTATTTTTGATTGATGGGGCAACACACATATCTAAGAAGCATCAATTCAAGATTTTAGGCGACATATGTTTTTAGTTCGATCCCAAAGTGCAACATAAGTATGAATAACTTGAGTGAGTCTTTTAATCCATGCATCCTACTAATAGGGGACAAACCAATTCTGACTATATTCGAGATGATCAGAAAAAGCATGATGTTAAGGATTGTAAAGAAATATTAAAAATGGATAAGTCAGCGGACCTTTACAGACTATTGCAGGGCGTCACCCTTTTCTATTGACTATTACGAGGCATCACCCTTGATCGTCGATTAAGTACAATGAGATAGGAATTGGAGAATTACATTTTGGATGCCTACCTATCAAAAATATAAATTCTCAAGTTAATAAATGAGAGAGTTAGGCTTATGCACTCAATCTAGAAGAGAAATATCATGGAATGGTTTTGGCAGCACTTCGGTACAATTTCTCTTCCTTTTTTCTTGCTCATTTTTTCATGGAGTGCTCTTCTCTTTATAGAATTCTACATAGTGGTCGACCACTCAACACTTCTGGTCGACCGCTTCCTAACTATTATGTGTTACCGTTATACATCTGGTCGACCACCATTCACTCTGGTCGTCCTCCACACCGGTTGACCTATATCTTCTGATCAACCACACTAGTGCAACTTAGGAAATCCATTTTGACTCTGTTCGATTTTCAGTCAACCGCTTCCTTCACTTTTGTCAGTCCTTTCTTCTACTTCAAAATCCAAAGCAATCTGTAATATTGTCCGTCGACCGTGATTCCTTCTCTTGTCGACCACCTTCATCAAATCCAGAAATATGTTGCTCTCTATAAGACTTTCGATCGATTGCCATGCGCATAAGGTCGACCACTACAACATGTTTTGTATTCTTTAAAGCTTCTAAGTCCAAATGATCAACCATTCAACTACATGGACTTAAACACACATATTATCAAATATAAATACCCTTGTCAGAGGCAATTTCCAATGAAGATCAATTGTAAACATAATGATAATAATATTAATCATATCTAATTTATAAACAACTTATAATCAAATTAATCATTTATCATCAAAACAATTAATCCTAATGTCTATTAGGCTAACAAGGTAGGCCTCGAAAAAAAAGAGATATTGATGAGACGCAAAACCGAACAATTATTAGTAAGAAAAATGCTACCATGACATGTATCACGTGTCGTGGTGTAGGCCACAATACCCTCACTTGTCAAGGTGTTGACTCAAAAATTTCTACTTCTAGTGGCAGTGACAGAGGACGAGACAGAAGTGGCAGAGGAAGAGGAAAAAGAGGAAGTTTACAACACACATTTATCTATTTTACTTCTGCTACTGGGATGCAAGTAAGTTCAATATTACATTTATGGTTTCATATATGATTTTAAGTATTTAAGCTTCTTTTAACACAGTATTACATTTGTTATGCTAAAATCTTCCGTGCCTTATCCAGATTGTTGTTGATCATGTAGTCTAGTCTAGGTTTATTTTTTCTTAGATGTAAAATGAGATTTGGGATGTATAATAGTACTTTTTTGTGGTGCAAAGTATCTTGTTATGTATATAGCACTTACATTTGGATTTCTAAGTCATTGATTTTGACACAATATAGTACTAGTGAGACTAATTGTGATGTTAAAATCATATTACGAGAATTGCACAAGTTCACATAATTTGTGATAGGTAGATATGTAGAGTTCTCTCTCTAACCTAATACAATGTGTATTGAGAAAAAATTCAAGAACAATGGAGGAAGTTTAAGAACAATGTGGGTATCCACAAATTCTTCAAAATATCACTACCTTAAGATTGGGTGTCCACAGTTCGTCGTCGGGAGTCCGCAGTAGGTGTCCTCAACCAAAACATATCTTGGGATGGGCATCCACAATTCATGACCAAGCATCTGCAGTTCATCACCAAGGGTCTGCAATGGTTGTTTTTGGCCAAAACATGTCTTGGGACTAGGCGTCCACAAATTATTCTAACTTATGCATTTCTAAAAGTTAACTCCCCCTTAGTTTATACAGTAGAGGTGACCCTTTGTCATTGTAAAAAAAAATTGGATAGAATTGAATTGTTAACCCTTGTATTTTCTCTTTTATCTCTAGGTATTATGAGCATGAAAACCAATTCCAGATATGCAAAATACTAATATCAAAGTAGAAAAAACCAAGTACATCAAGATAAAACAAAAGGTAAATCAAAATACTTCAAGTTAAAGGAAACACATTCATCAAAACAAAAGTCATTCCATAGGAAATTAACAAAAAATATATAAGTGCAAAAATACAACACATGAAAAACCAAAGAAATCTAAACGACTAATGATGTTTCAACATTGGAAGATGAAGAAGCACTTGAATCTTCCTTAGACATAGGTTCATAGATGTATGTGTCGTCTTCATCACTCTCTAATAGTTTATCAGCTTTAGCTAGTTTAATAAGAAGCACAGCTTGAGTGGAACTCAGATCTTCCATTTTTTGAGTCATTCCTTCAGCCGTAAAAGTGAGACTCACTAAGCAGGCTTGGTGTAATGTTCAATCGCTCCTCAATCATTGACATAGAGTGGGAGGAGTGAGGAAAAGGTTGAAAATGATCATCCTCCATAGGAACATCCTCAATCACCAAGGGTGCTGGAGGAGGGACTGCGAAAGTGGATGCAAAATGTGCGGTCTTCAATACCCATTTGGCTTCAACTTTGATAATTCTCATCCGAGCCAATGTAACATGATTGTACACATCCATTGTCTTTTCCTAGCACCTTAGTTTGTCCAAAGATATGGTTATCCTATTATGCTCAACAATTTTTTGAATCAGAAGATTATACAGTAGATTTTTCGTGCAATTGTTGAGAATGTCAAACCTGTGATTCAGAGTCACGTATCAAAGATTCAATCTCTTGCCATTGTAGATCTTCTTCATTAGATAGAGATCTATGCAACTAACATGGTCTCGATATTCATCACGAGGTAGAATGGTGTGAGAGATTAAATGATAGATAACTCAACTTTTGATATATAGGTCCTTGAATTTGGGTTTATAGAAGACTCCAATCTCAGGATTGAGGTGTAACTATTGAAGTAGAGTCAGATCTTCACCTTGTTTAATGAATTTAGGCTCTCTAGAGGCATGAAAATATTCTTTGCTTGGTTCATCCATAGAAAATTCAATCAACTTATTTATATCACTGGCAGTTAATCCTATCTCCTGTCCAAACAGATAACTCTTAATTGCTAAGGGTTGGGTCCGCATAATCAAGTTCGAGTAAAATAACTTAACAAGAAGCTCATAGTAATGAGCTTCTATTTTGCATGACCCATCAATTCCAATATTTCAAAACATACGTTCTATGTCTAAATCTTTGAACGTATCAATTCTACTATTCTAAAGCAAATAATGGATCAATGTTTCACATCATTATCATACTTATGTTTTAGTGACACTGTGCTGAAGTCAAGAGAAAAGAATTCATTTGAAGGTCGACGAGCATGGGACAGATCACCTTGAGCTTGAGTGAGAGAAGTTTTCCATTTTGTAGTGAGTTTGGGAGCCCTTACTGTCATTGAACTCAAGGTTGATGACGAGGTTAAGAAGAAACAAAGAGAAACTTAGGGCTCAGATTTTTTTTTTACTTTTTCCTTTTTAAAATTTTATTTTTTCAATTGATAAAGAACTCGTGTTTATATTTTTTCGCTAGTTTTTAATATGAATACAAATCTTGTTTATTGGACTTTTATCATAAGATTAATTGAGAATGCATTTTTTTTTTTTTTTATCATCTTTGGAATTATTTTCTATTTTTATAGATCACCATTCTTTAAAAGCCAAGTCACCCTAGGAAAACGGCTCACAGACCGACCTATGATCAAGCCTGAAATGTTTTTTTGTTTGCAAATGCTCGATAAAAAAACTCTTTCAATATTTTTTATAATAATGTTTTTTTTTCTTTTTATGTATAACTACTTATCTCTCTATTATATCCAAGCGCACATCTCTCAAATATTGCAATTATACTTTCTCAATTGTCAATTGTGACTCTTTCTTCTCTAAAATGTGATATTTGTTTTTGCTTTTGTTATGTCTCTTCTTTTTCGTGTTTGGGTGGCAACTCTGTCTATGTTTTATGGTGTTTTTGCTGTGAAGCACATGCATAGTATGATTCATGTGCATTGCATAATGAGACGCACAAGCACACTCGTTCAACAATTAATATTTTCCAAAATCACCTTATTGTAAAAAGTTGTCACATTCTTTTATATATTTAAAGTGACACTATCATAAAAGTTCTTCTAGCAACTTTAATATGTTTTTATGGTGTTTTTGATGCGAAACACTTTCCTAGCACAAATAATTATGTGCATGTGCATGTGCATGTGCATGTGCATTGCATGATAAAATGTAAGTGCATCACATGTTCAACTACTAATATTTTCAAAAGTGACCACATTATGAAAAATTTCTCTCATGCACGTTCATATATTTTACTATGCTTTTATTACGAAGCACACATATGGCATGAATGATGATGTACAAATACATTATACGATAATAGTATAAACATCCCACGTTCAACCATTAATATTTTTAAAAGTTACATTATTATAAAATATTCTTTCACATACTTGTATATATTTTAACTGACAGTATTAGAAAAATTTCTTTCAAACGCTTTAATATGTTTGTTTGATTTTTTTTTTGGTGAAACACTTATATTGCAAAAATAATAATTGATGTGCCACTTGGACCATTTACTTGGCTGATGGTCAAAGAAGTTACTAACAATTTTATTCTTATTATTTTATAAGAATGGATAATGTAAAGCCTCATGTCATAAAACTCTTTTTTATGTTTCGTTTTCTAAAATACCTCATAAAATTCATATCTTTAACGATATATAGAAGACTTAAAAGCAATCTCATTTATAAATCTAAACATAATAAAACCCATCATAATATACATATTTGTAAAATATTTAAATCTAAATCCAACCAATCAAAATATAATAAAAAGTCTTTCTTTTTATTTTCATTAAATTCTCAGGTCAATTTCACTTCGACAATGTTTTTAGCTTAGCCCATGAGAATTCTCCATCAACTTTGATTCTCATTAATTCACATCATCAAGTTCCTTAGTAAATTCATCATTACCTACGTGTGGCAGCCCGCCTTGTGAATACTAGGAAAGGCCCAGGTGTGGGTCCGACCCATATCAGTGAGAGTGCACAATCCCACATCGCTTGGGAGAGTAGAAAATGCATGGTTAATAAGCATGGTTCCCCTCCCTACCTAGTACAACGTGTTTTGGGCTAACTCCAAGAACAAAACCGTGCAGGCTTTGGCCCAAAGCAGACAATATTGTACTGGGAGCACTGGAGGATGTTACAAATGGTATCAGAGCGAAATCCCAACCGGAAGTGTGGCCAACGAGGACGTCAGGTCTCGAAGGGGAGGAGATTGTGGCAGTCCACCCCGTGAAGGTCAGGAAAGGCCCAGGTGTGGGTCCGGCCCATATCAATAGGGGTGCATAATTCCACATCGCTTGGGAGAGTAGAAAATGCATGGTTTATAAGCATGATGCCCCTCCCTACCTAGTACAACGTGTTTTGGGCTAACTCCAAAAACAAAACCGTGCGGGCTTCAACCCAAAGTGGACAATATTGTACTGGGAGCACTGAGGGACGTTACACTAGGTCACAAAGTTCAAACTATGAGTCTAACGCTTAATAAGATATGCATATGACACATAACTATAAAATGTAATTTATAAAAAAATGTATATTTTTCAGTTAACGTTCTTTCATTTAACAGTTCAGTTGTTGTAGGTAATTCAGTCTAGGGGAGAGAATGAAAGTATTTGGTCCATCTCATATGGTATGGCCAAGCTCGAACCTTGCCCACAATGTCTATTTATCTATATTTAGTCTGTCTTTTAGTCTTTCATTCTTTCTTATCTTTTTTAATGAAATTTTTTTCATGATACATGACACATAATAACAATCTAATATTCATGAACATTATAGTAAACATATCCTCGATCAACGTCTCAATATGAATAGTAAGCAAGTAATAATCATATCCTCTATTAACAGCCTGTAGGCATCACAACATATCATCATTAAAAACATGTCCTCGATCAACAACCAATAGAAATCATATCCTCAATTAATATCACAATGTGAACAGTAAACAGTAAACAATCCAATAGAAATCATATCCTCGATTAGTAGCCCATAGATATCATAACATATCATCAAAACATACTACCTTATCTCAGCACTTTGTGATGTAGTCAAAAACCAAATATAAGCAAACATCTCTTATCTAATATCCTTAATGAAAATTTTGACTATCCAACTCCTCTTCAACACGTTTTTCCTCCCTTCCAATTAAACAAAAACAGATTAATAAGAAAAGGAGAAATTTTAAAACCTACACCGTCCCATCGTCAATAACTCATCGTTCTTTACTATTGCCTTTCAAAAATATAAAGTTCTTAACTGTGAAAAGTCTTGCCTTCAAAATATTTGAAGAAGATTCCCCTGAAAGCTCGGGAGAAGAAAACACTAACTTCGCAGCTCATAGGGTAAATAAGGTTTTGACCCAAACCATCATACTTATAGACCAACAATATGAGAATCTTGTGGAAGAAATCTCGTGGAAAACGTACCGCAAGTTTATCTTTTTCTAAACAATCAAGAGATCGAATCATAGGTCGTGGGTAATCTGGAAAATAAACTTGTTAGAAATTTTTTCATAGACCTATGGACACACAAGCAGCTGCAGGGGACATCTGAAGGATCGATATACGCCTATAGAGGGGAGGGTGGGTGAATATAGCGTATTAACTTTTTCGTGCGATATTTAAATTCTCTAAACCCCTAAGTGATTTATCGAATATGATTAAATATGCAATCACATAAAATGCGTAAATTAAAGAGTAAGGGTTAGAGAAGTGCACACAATATTTGTTTACGCAGTTCGGCAAACTCGCCTACGTCCGCGCTCCAAGTTCCACTTGGAGATACCCTAAACAATTGGCTTACGGGTGCCGATAAACCGTTTACAAATTGACTCTTAATATGGGCGTCACCCTTGACTAATTATAAGGTCGTCAACCTTTGACTTTTATAGGACGTCACTCTAATCTTGACTATTGTGGGGCGTCACCCAATGTTTGACTATTGTGGGGCGTCACCCAATGATTGAACTTACGGGCGTTCAATCTAGCCTATGACTATTTCAAGTGTTTCAGGTTTTCACCCTATTGTAATTAATTCTAAGGGAATCACCATTTACAATCAAGCACAAGTATTGAATACGGAAATTAAAGCGCAATCTATCTAATCCGAATTCTCCCAAATATAACTCGCAAGTTTATGGGTTGGGGAGAATTGGATTTACAACAATATTAAAAGCTCACAATGATTAGAATTGCGTATTAAATTCGGCAGGGCTTCGCCACGATTCTCTGTTCGTTCATTGTGGAGAGCTTGGAGTGATCCTTTATTTATAAACTTTCCACTTTCGGACGTTCTCAGTCGTCCGCAATCGTCTGCATGTGACCGTTGAAATTTGTCCGTTGAAAATATAGCCGTTGTGCAGAAATTTGGACTTTAGGATGTAGAATTTCACATCCGCATCATCCGCGAGTCACTGTTCATGCATCCGCAAATCACTGTTCACCAGTTTAGGACTCAGATTTGCTTCCGTATCTGTCATCCACATGCATCCGCAAAACACCCTGAAAATTACAGATTCAATCGGACATGGGAAAATGTCGTTGGCACGAGTCCGCACTCGTCCGAAACCACGCAGAACAGATTAGGACGCATTTTTTCTTCCGAAAATTTGTCCCCACTTCACTCCAAAATAAACCTTGAACTATATTGAGTCCTAAAATGATATGCCACACTATATGGACTCAAATAAACATGTTAGCACATTAATAATACTCATTTTGAGGGTATTTCCAATAAATATTAATCATAAAATATTAAGAATAATATCCAAATAACACAAAATACAACTTATTGATTTTATTAAATTAATCATCATTTTAGTCATCATCAAAATAAAACTTAGCCTAACAAAAAGGCTAACAATCTCCCCCTTTTTGATGATGACAAAATCCAATAAGTTATTTACCCTAAAACTAAGCATTTGCATATAACTATTGCATATTAGATTTTTCCAAGCAAATTATGCAATTTATCAACCAATTTAATCCATGCAACATGCTACAAAACCCCCCCTAAAATATATCACAACTTATACACCATTCTTCCCAATTTTGTCATAATCAAAAAGTAATTCTAGGGGAGGGGAGTCCAAACACAATCAAGAAATGTTATCAAAATAAAATTATCAAAAGATCCATTTAAGAAATTCTTCCCCTTGAACATTAACAACATGAATAAATTTAGGGAAGATGTATTAGAATCCAAAGACAATCTCAACAATAGTTTCAACAACTAATTTTACCAAAAAGAAAAATTTTTCCCTCTTAATCAAATAAGTAAACCAAAAAACTCAAGCAATGGAGGGAAATGACATTATAATCCAATATGTGGTCAATGATACAATACCAAGTTCAAAAACCACACCCAAGGCAAAATTCTAACAAAAGAATCAAAAGTATTCTTTAAAACATAATCTCCCCCTTTTTCAAGTAATCTATCCAAAAATCAATCAATTGAGGGAATTAGCATTAGAATCCAAAGGCAATTTCAACAAATAATTCTACAAAATAAAATCTCCCCCTTTAATCACTGAATCTATCCAAGAAGCAAACCATAGAGGAAAATATACATTTAATTTCAATTTGAGGTTAAAAGAAATATACCAATTATAAAGAACCACAATCACCCTATTTTGTATTAAGCATAGAAACTCATTTGAGGGAATATAAACATTAAAGTTCAATAAGTGGTAAAAGATAAGATACCAATCAAAGCAACCACAATCACAATTCAATAAAACTATCATCCCTCTTTGTCATTAAACATACATACACATTTGAGGAAATTATGCATTTAAGTCCAAACAATAGACACAAAAAAAATGAGATTCAAGAAATTAGAAATCAAATGTAGAAACTAGAATCCCTTTAAGTTCAAGAATTGTAAACACATGTTCAAATTCTAACAAGTGATACCAATTTAAGAATTAAGAAATTAACAAAAGATATCAATTGAGAATTCACAATTTGAAGCAAAACATGTTTTTCAAATAATTATACAAATTGTAAATCCAAATTTAAAATCCAATCATTTTTGCGAATTATGATACCAATTGTAAGTTCAAAGAGAAAATGCAAAGAGAGATACCAATGTGTAATATCAAAATCAATTCAAATATATCTCCCCCTATGTTAATCACAACAACCACTTAAAAGGGGATATACCACACATTTAAAAATATTTGCTCTCCCCCTTAGAACTATAATAAAACAACTTCATAAATTTCTCCTCCTATAAATTTATTAATTATCAAATAGGAGAGAATCTAAAAACTCAAGAGAACCATCCAAGTTTAATTAGAAATATATCAATTGAAAAATAATCTATGGATGAATTCACATTTTGTAAGCACAAACAAAATTTTACTCCCTCTATCATTTTGCACATAACCAAATAGTTTGGGGAATCTAAAATCCAAAAAAAATTATACCAATTGTAGAGAAAAATGATTTCTTTGATACCAAAACAAAAATAATTTCATATATGATATCAATTAAAAATTAAGTTCAAAGATTTCAATTGTTGAAATTCAATTCTAAAAACAAATATTGATACCAATTTAAAATTTCAAAGCATAGAGAAATTGAAGATACCAATTGAAGAAATGAAATCCAATTTTTAAAAATACTAATTGATATAATTTATCTTTCAAAGATATTCAAGTTAAGAATCATTTCTCTCCCCCTAAATCATCGCATACAATCAAAACATTGGAGATAGAATTCAAGATAGATATCAATTGTAGAATTTTAAAACAAAACAATTATTGATACCAATTTAGAGAGTTCAAATCAATGGTCATTATTGATATCAAGTGAAAATCAACTACAAAATTTATTTCCCCTTTTTAAAATCAAAAAATCAAAAAACATTTGGGGAATATATCAAGGTTTAATCAAACATTTTTATTTTCTCCCCCTAAATCAAATACCAAATAGTAAAAATCGGGAAAGAATCCAAATCTTCAAAATTAAAACCAATTTTATGTTCTCCCCTTAGATCAATGATCAAGATACAATTCATAGGGAAGGTTCAAAGTTTAAGCACAAACGGAAGTAAATTTATCAAAAGTTAAAATCCTTGTACAATTTTCAAAAGCAAATCAAAGATCTCCAATCAAATTTAACATCTCTATTTTCTCCATATACAAAATTTAATCAAAAGGAGAAACCAAGTTAGAAAAATCAAAACAAAAATCTCTAAATAATTTTATTTTCTCCATCTATTTTATTATTCAATTTACAACCAATGGAGAAATGTCAAAGTTTAACCTAGTGAAAGTAAACTTTATCAAAGCTTATAATTAGAATCAACATTTCAAGGCCAAGTCAATAATCTCAATACAATTATATTTTCTTCATCTTTTTAATAATTCAAATTTCAATTCAAATGGAGAATTATCAAAGTCTAGATCTAGCGGAAGCAAGTTTATCAAAACTAAAAATTAAAATCAACATTTAAGAGCAAGTCAATAAATTCTATACAAATTTATTTTCACATTTTTATTAAAAGACATAAACAATCCAAAGGAGAATTTTACAACAAGTTTTCGAAAAGGCAAAATAATTTGGTGCATAGCAATAATCTCTCCCTCTTCATCATAAAAAACAAAACCAACTCAAAAGTGTTCTAAATTTTCAAGAATGGAACATTTATTGTCTAAATAATTTATGTCTTCCCCTTTTTTTTATCTATAGCAAAATCAATCCGAAAAGGGAAAACCAACAACTTAAAATTGATATCAAACAATTCAATATATAAGACTAGAAAGCCAATTGTTGAAAACCAAATCTCAAGCAATACAAGTAATCCAAGGCAAGAACTATGCAAAATTTAACTTAGAGATACCAATTGTAAAATACGAATTTCAACCTATAAGTCAATATCTTCCTTTCCAAACTTAAAAATATTGAAAATAAGTTCAATGCTATGTATTAAAGAATTTAAGTCAATTCAATTTCAATCAAAAATAGAAAGTTAAATTAAGTCAATTTTAATAAAATCAACATTTTAAAACAAGTCAATGATTTCACTAAAATTCTATTTTCTCCCCCTATTTTGTTATTCAAATTTAATTCAAGGGAGAAAACAACAAAACATCATAGTTAACAATTTTTCTACATTTCTCCTCTTATATCAAGCTAATTTTAATTCATGGGAGAAATACATTTTTAAAAAAATAAAGCAATTTATTCCAAACAATCATCCAACTTAGCATCCAACAATCCAATATTTGCATTAGCATGTTTAATTTAGAGACTAAGTTGTTCGAATATAAATCATCAAAATATAGATTGAAGGAATATAAGGACATCTCAATTCCTAGGTATCAAGTGAAGAAATAATCAAATTTAAGACCTATGATAACTATCTATTCACTCCAAAGACAATCAATTTATCTTAATGCAATCTTAAATCAACAAAATTAAACATCTAACACTTTTTTTAAAAAAAAAATGCAATTTAGAATCCAATTGTTGGAACCATTCATCAAAATACTAATTGAATGAATAAAACATATCTCAACCTATATATACAAAAAGATTAAAGCTAACAATTAATTTAAGAAGATGTTCTACTAATCAAAGTTAAACAATTTGATTCAAAACAATTATCTATTCCTTTGTCGTTAAGACAAAAACAAATCATGGATGAAGCCAATTTATCTTAAAAGATTCTATATCCAACAATTCAACCAATTTATGAGTATATTCAATTTAGACTACTAATTGTTGGAATTCAAATCTCAAACACAATATTAATTAAAGAAATAAGATAAGTTCAATTTAGGTACATCACAAGAATTTTTACCCAAATAAATTCAATATCATCAATTCCAAACCAAGAATTCAATTATCAAATTAAATTAATTAAAAAGAAATTGTGTACCTCCACAAAGTTTATTTCTATTTATAAAGCATTGGAGGCATCCTTTGAAGTTTCTCCCCTTTTGTTGGATATTCAAGTATCCAAATCCATTTAGCTCATTGGGAGAATCTTCAACCTAAAATAAAACTCATTTTGCATATTTTGGTACCCAAACCATTTTGGGTCCATTTGTTATAGGCTTGGTTCCTTTAGGAATCCATATAAATTTAGAATTCAAATTCGATTTAAGTTTAGAATTTAAATTCAAAGGATGAACAAATTTAGAATCATAATTTGGTTTCACATTAGCATTTAATTTTAATGGACAACAAAAAGATTTGTGTCTTACACAATTACAATAATTACAAATAGATGAGCTCACAAATAAATTTGTGCAACTCTTTTTCTTTGCAAAGGGTTCATATCCAATACCGGCTTTATCAAAAGTAACCCTTTGCGAATTTAAGAGCATATTTAAATTTTTGCTCCCATTTGTGAATTTAAGCACAATAGAGTTCAAATCATTATTCTTTGTTTTCAATTCACAAATATCAATATCAAGAGATTCAATTTTAGCATTAGCATCAAGAGTAGATTTAGATTTAACATTCAAAGATTGAATCTCTTTTTCACGTGATTTGATCAAAATATTCAAATTATCATTTTTAATTTTCAAATCACAAATCTCATGTTCATGACATTCAATAGTAGTACTCAAATCACAATTTTTAACATTCAATGAGTTAATTTCATTTTCATGTGATTTGATAGTAGATTTCAATACATCATTCAACAAATTCAAATTAATACTATCATGCTCAAGAGATTTAAAGGAAGCATTAGAATCATCAATCATTCTCTTTAATTCAACAATTTGATCCTCAAAAGATTTATCTAAATTAGCAGGTTTCTTAATCAAATTGTTATTCTCCTTTTTCAATACTTTATATTTATCTTTGAGCTCATTAAAACTATCTAGCAATTCATTGAATAAATCACCATCATCATCATTATTAGAATCCGAATTGCTATCATAGTCGTTTACCTCAATACCGTTGGCCATGAAGCATACGTTGACCTCTTCCTCGTCTTTTTCGGAGGATGAGCTTTCTCCACTTTCAATCTTTTGATTTGTGCATACATGTGTTAGCTCAAGAGATTTCCAAATATCATAAGCACTAACACATGATTGAACTCTATCAAATTCATACTTACTTAAGGCACTATACAAAATATTCATAGCCTTAAAATTTAGATTCCAATTATGTTTATCTATATCATTGAATTCACATAATGGTCTAGGAAGAGTTATTCCATTTTCAATGATTTTCCATAAAAAGTAATCAATAGATTGTATAAATATTTTCATTCTCCACTTCCCATACAAATAATTACAACCATCAAAATGTGGAGGTGTAGATGTGCATTGGCCTTGAATAAACATATTAGAATCCATAATATGCATATATATAAAATTTCAAACCAATGATATTCAAATAAATTTTAACAATGAAAATCAACAAATTATAGCAATGTGCACAATCAACAAAATATCACACAAAAATTTAAATACCCGCTCTGATACCAATTGAAGGATCGATATACGCCTATAGGGGGGGGGTGAATATAGCGTATTAACTTTTTCGTGCGATATTTAAATTCTCTAAACCCCTAAGTGATTTATCGAATATGATTAAATATGCAATCACATAAAATACGTAAATTAAAGAGTAAGGGTTAGAGAAGTGCACACAATATTTGTTTACGCTGTTCGGCAAACTTGCCTACGTCCGCGCTCCAAGTTCCACTTGGAGATACCCTAAACAATTGGCTTACGGCTGCCAATAAACCGTTTACAAATTTACTCTTAATATGGGCGTCACCCTTGACTAATTATAAGGTCGTCAACCTTTGACTTTTATAGGACGTCACCCTAATCTTGACTATTGCGGGGCGTCACCCAATGATTGAACTTACGAGCGTTCAATCTAGCCTATGACTATTTCAAGTGTTTCGGGTTTTCACCCTAGTGTGATGAATTCTAAGGGAATCACCCTTTACAATCAAGCACAAGTATTGAATACGGAAATTAAAGCGCAATCTATCTAATCCGAATTCTCTCAAATATAACTCGCAAGTTTATGGGTTGGGGAGAATTGGATTTACAATAATATTAAAAGCTCACAATGATTAGAATCATGTATTAAATTCGGTAGGGCTTCGCCACGATTCTTGGTTCGTTCGTTGTGGAGAGCTTGGAGTGATCCTTTATTTATAGACTTTCCACTTTCGGACGTCCTCAGTCTTCCGCATGTGACCGTTGAAATTTGTCCATTGAAAATATAGCCGTTGTGTAGAAATTTGGACTTTATGACCCAGAATTTTGCATCCACATCATCCGCAAGTCATTGTTCATGCATTCGCAAGTCACTGTTCACCAGTTTAAGACGCAAATTTGCATCCGCAAAACACCCTGAAAATTACAGATTCAATCGAACGTGGGAAAATGTCGTCGGCACACGTCCGCACTCCTCCGAAACCACTCAGACAGATTAGGACGCATTTTTTCTTCCGAAAACTTTTCCCCACTTCACTCCAAAATAAACCTTGAACTATATTGAGTCCTAAAATGATATGCCACACTATATGGACTCAAATAAACATGTTAGCACATTAATAATACTCATTTTGAGGGTATTTCCAATAAATATGGATATAAATATTAATCATAAAACATTAAGAATAATATCCAAATAACACAAAATACAACTTATTGATTTTATTAAATTAATTATCATTTTAGTCATTATCAAAATAAAACTTAGCCTAACAAAAAGGCTAACAACGTCCACTACATCCAGTTTGTCCAATGGCAGCCAGCCACGCTAGCTTTTATACATACGTTTGTGGTCGCTAACGTTACCACGAACACCAATTCATCCCTCATATTTGCCCACCATTTAATAACTACCACATATGCTTACTCTTTTACAAAAACCCTTTCCGGGGACGCCAACACTCCCGCAGACTCTAACGCTTCTGTGAATTCCAATGTTTTAAGAAACGAAGTTCCACATCGTCACATAATTGCCATAGACATTTACCTTTTCACAAAAGTGAACGCTTCTGCTCTAACACTTTTAACTGTGGCTCAATAATCCAAATGACGCTATTTCCTTCTCTTTATTATGCTACTGCAAACACATTCGCTACCGCGGAAATGCTTCCTTAACATTAAACGACAAACGTTTACCTGTATTTAACCCCATTTCCACACGACATCTTTCCTTTTCGAGGAAGAATCTTTCTCAAATCCAACGATTCACGTTACATCTCCTAATTCAATCCAATGGTCTAACATCCTCCTCCATCCATGTGGCATCATTTTCTTCTGCGGAAGTATCTTTCTTAAATCCAACGATTCTCATTACATCCTCTTATTTAATCCAACAGTCCTTCTTCCTCCCACAGATTCCAACTCTTCCACATATGCCCATGCCCCTGCGAATGCTAACACTTCTGCATTGCTAGCCAATAGCTGTCCGCCACGTACACAATCCTTTACAGACAACTCACCACCACATATGGCCATGTTTCCGCAATTTCACTGTTCATCGCAACAACCCAGTACCTACTCACATTTCCTTAATTCCATAACATAAAAATATAACATTAAACCAACAATTAAAACTTTCCCATTCCATGTATTATCCAATACCAACACATTTATTTTTACTAATTCTAATACATGCAACTTTCATAATTCCTCAATAAATCCTATTTTATTTTATTATTTTTTATAAAATAAAAACCTTTATTTTAACTTTTCTAATTCCATAAATTATTTTATAATTCTAATATTTTTATTCCTTCATTAAAATTCTCCATTTGTGACAATAATTAATCTATTTAAATTGTAAATTGTCGTATTATATAAAATTGTTCGTTCAAAATTTCTTGGTGTTACAAATTAACTTGAAGTTGAAGAAAAGTTACATCGATCACATGAAGATGGGGTCAAAAAATCAAGTCATTTTGTCAATTAGAAGTTTAAACACATGTTATCAAAATCAAAAAGCTTTCTCAGAAATTTTGTAGTTTTGACCTCAGACAACTATTTTGCCGATGAGAGATCCAAGACGACTTAAAATCACAAAATAGTGTTCATAAATATTATAATTGACATTTCAAGCTTTCCAAAAAAGGGTTATCTAAAAAATTCGAAGATCATTTGCTATGTCAAAGCGGCCTCACACAGAGACCTCAAATTCTACTAGAGCATATGCCCAAGTAAAGCTCAAGTTGTGAGGACATTTTTGTCCTTTTTTGTTGCTGGTTACCCTAGTTTGTGTGGGATATTTAAGCCCTCTTTATGGCATTTTGTAAGAGATTTTCGAACATCCACTTTCAGAAAAGAAGCTTTGACCTCTTTGTTCTTTTGCAATCCTCTACTTGTTGTTGTCAATCTGTAGTTGTGTTATTTGTGATTCTTACTTGTTTGTGAGTTTGAAGTGAAGATCTTTCTAGTGCAACTCTCACACTTCATTCTTGAAGTCTCCCACCAAGTGAGCTTACACTAAACTCTTAGATTTCATCAGGCTTGGATTGCTATTTTTTAAGGAAGTAGCCATTAAAGTGAAAGGGTATAGTTGAGTACCTGTTCGACCATCTTGCACCTTTTCGGTAATATTTCTCTCCCCCTCACGAATTTTAGCTTCAATTTCTAAAGTGTTTTTCATGATTCCCACACTAAAATTGCATCCAAATTTTGCAACCTAACTTCACTATTTGGTCCTATTTTATTCACGTCGAAGTTGACCCTAAAATTGCCAAAATCCCTCTACCTGGTTTCATAATATCCACACCATTTGGTTTTGTTTCTTTCTTTCTCACTCGGTTTTGACCACCATTTTCTACAACTACCCCTTACATTCTTCACCTTGATCGTGCCCAAAAAAAATATCTTAACTCTATCTTTTGGTCCTATTTTTATCCAACCCAAAGTCTCCCTCAAAACTATGAAAAATTTCTATAGTCGATTGCATCAATGATACGCACATGTATTGTATTTTTATACACAAAAACTTATTAAACACAATTTATTATGCTTTATGATGTTTCGTTGGGAAACATGTGCAAAGCATGAATGATGATGTGCAAGTGCATTGCACAATGATACGCACAAGCATCATACGTTCATCCACTAGAATTTTCAATATATACCTTGTTATAAAAAGTTCTTTTATTTATTTTAAATGATAATACTACCAAAAAAATAACCTCATATACAAAAATTTTCCAAACACTTTATATGTTTTTATGACATTTTTGTTGTAAAGTAATTGCATAGCACAAATAATGATATGTTTATGCATTGCAAAATAATATGCATGCACATCAAACATTCATCAAACATTACAAAAAAAAAATTCACACATTTTAATATAATTTGTGATGTTTTAGTTGTGTAGCATGTGCATAACATAAATGGTGATATTCACACGATGGTACACACTAGCATCACACTCAACAGTAGTATTTTCAAAAGTGTTCTTGTTATAAAAAAAATCACACTCTTTTATATTTTAAGTGACAATATTATCAAACATCATACAATTAATCACTAGTAATGACCTCATTATCAAAAATTCTTTCACTCACTTTAATACAATTTAAATGAAAATATTATCCAATTTTCTTTGTTTTTATGATGTTTTCATTGTGAAGCACTTGCATAATATAAAAGATGAATGTGCATGTGCATTACAAGATGATAAGCACAAATATCACATGTTCAACCACTAGTATTTTTAAAAGTGACATTATTATAAAAAGTTTTACTACATACTTTTAATAGGTTTTATGATATTTTTCTTGGGAAACACTTGTATATTGTGAATAATAATGCACACATGCATTGGATTTACACCCGCATATCACACATTCAACAACTAGATTTTTAAAAGTGATTATATTATATATTTTATGATGTTTATGTCATGAAGCACGTGCATAACACAAATGATTATGGTCACATTCATTGCGTGATGATACACACAAACATCACATGCTCAACCACTAGTATTTTTAAAAGTGACATTATTATAAAAATTTCTTTCATAGACAGTTATATTTTTTGAGTAACAACATTATAAAAAGTTATTTCATAAACTTTTATATGTTTTTATGATCCTTTTCATTATGAAGTACTTGAATAGTACGAATAATGATGCGCACATACATTGCATTATAATACGCACACGCAATATATGTTCAACCACTAATATTTTTCAAAAGCAACCATATTATAGAAAAATTTCGAACAAATGCATATTAAATATTGTATGATGCTTTTATTGTGAAACACTTACATAACATTAATGATGATGTACATGTACATTGCACTTTGATAAGCACAAGCGTCACACATTTAACAACTTGTATTTTCAAAACTAACTTTATTATAATAAGTTATTTCACAAAATTTTATATATCTTAAGTGACCATATTATAAAAAATTCTCTCTTGCACTTTTACATATTTTGTGATACTTTTGTTGTGAAATGCTTCAACAACATAAATGATGATGTGCACGTACATTGCACTATGACAAGCACAAGCGTCACACGTTTAGCCACTAATATTTTCAAAAGTGAATTAATTATAGAAAGTTATTTCACAAATTTGTATATATCTTAAGTGACAATATTATAAAAAAAATTTCAAAATATTTTTATATGTTTTTATGATATATATGTTTGAAAGCATTTGAATAGCTCAAATAATGATGTGGTCATGCATTGCATTATAACACGCACGCACAATCAATGTTCAACCACCAATATTTTCGAAAAAGACCAATAAATGTTCAACCACTAATATTTTCGAAAAAGAACATATAACAAAAATTCTTTTACACAATTTTATAATGTTTTTGCCGTGAAACTCGTGCATAACAAGAATGATGATGTGCACGTACATGAAACGATGATATACACAAACATCACATGCTTAACCACTAGTATTTTCAAAAATGATATTATCATAAAAATTTCTTTCACAGACAATTATATTGTTTTAGTAACAACATTATAAAAAGTTGTTTCATAAACTTTAACTCGTTTTTTTTTTATTTTTCGTTGTGAAGTACTTGAATAGCACGAATAATGATGCACGCATGCATTGCATTATAATACGCACACATAATACATATTCAACCACTAATATTTTTCAAAATTGACCATATTATAAAAACATTTATCACACATTCATATTAAATATTTTATGATGCACTTTTCGGGAAACACTTGCACAACATGAACGATGATGTGCACATACATTGCTCTACGATAAGCACAAGTGTTACACGTTTCACCACAAGTATTTTCAATAGTGACTTTAGAAAATTATTTTACAAACTTTTATATTTCTTATGTGACAGTATTATAAAAAGTTCTTCAAAAAAACTTCATATGTTTTTATGATATTTATGCTAGGAAACACTTGCATAACTTGAATTATGATGTACTCATGCATAGCATTATAATACGCATGCACAATACATGTTCAACCACTAATATTTTATAAAGAGACTATATTATAAAAGATTCTTTTACATACTTTTATATTTTTTTTGATGTTTTGCTATGAAAAACATGCATAACATGAATGATGATATGCACGAGCAAGACACGATTATACACACAAACATCACACGCTCAACCACTAGTAGTTTCAAGTGGCATTATTATAAAAAATTCTTTAACAGACAGTTACATTTTTTGAGTAACAACATTATAAAAAGCTATTTCATAATTTTTTATATGTTTTTATGACTTTTTTGTTGTGAAGTACTTGTATAGCACGAATAATTATGAACACATACATTGCATTATAATCCATACAATACATGTTCAACCACTAATATTTTTCAAAAGTGACCATATTAAAAAAACATTTCTCACACATCCATATTAAATATTTTATGATGCTTTTGTCGTGAAAGGCTTAGAAAACATGAATAATGATGTATATGTACAATGCACTATGATAGTCACAAGCTTCACATGTTTAATCACTCGTATTTTCAAAAGTCACTTTATTAAAGAAAAGTATTTCACAAACTCTTATATATCTCAAGTGACAATATTATAAAAAGTTCTTCAACACATTTTTATATGTTTTTATGGTATTTATGTTTAGAAGCACTTGCATAGCTCGAATAATGATGCGCACATGGATTGCATTATGATACGTACACACAATACATGTTCAACAACTGAGCAAAAAAGTTGCATTGACGAGTATGTTATGCGAAGAAATGCCAGTAGGACTTCGTAAAGATGTTCAGGGATTAGATGTACAAATGTTTTCTGTGCAGCTAACCATTCTTTTATCAACATTGCCATTGACACCTGCAATATTAGAGAGGATTAAAGAGGCTCAACAAGAAGATGATGAATGAAAAGATTATAAATTGAATCCAACTCTAGAAAAATATCAGGATTATTCCATGTCTGGTGATGGAATTGCAAAATTTAAGAACAGATAGTATGTACCGAACATGACACAATTACGTTTGATAATACTTGGAGAAGCCCATTCCTTAAATTTTTTCATTTATCCTAGATGCAATAAAATGTATAAAGACCTCAAATTGCATTATTGATGGCTAGGAATGAAAGTTCATATTGCTCAATATATGTTAGTGTGCCAGCAAGTGAAGGCAGAGCTTCAAAGACCTGGAGGAATATTACAACCAATCCTTATACCGGAATAAAAGTGGGAGCATATCACTATGGATTTTGTCACAAGATTACCTAAGACTGTAAAAGGGCATGATGCAATTTGGGTAATTATTCATAGATTGACTAAAATTGCCCATTTCTTACTAGTAAAGATAACCTATAAGATGAACCAGTTTGTGGAATTGTATGTTAAAGAGATTGTAAGCTTATAAGGAGTACCAGTTTCAATTGTATGAGATCGGGATCGAAGGTTCACCTCCTCATTTTGGAAGGGTTTCAACAAAGCAATTGGTATGGAATTAAAGTTTAGCACTATTTTTTACCCACAAACAGATAGTCAAAGCGATTGAACAATTCAAATATTGGAGGATATGTTGCAAGCTTACATATTATAATTTCAAATTGGATGGGGGAGATGTTACCTTTAGTAGATTTACTTACAACAATAGCTTACAAGCTACAATCGGGATGACACCTTATGAGGTCTTGTATGGCAGAAAATGTAGATCGCCATTACATTGGGATGAAGTTGGAGAAGTAGAACTTTACAGACCATATATTGTGTAGCAAACAACTAATTCAATCACTGTTATTCGTCAAAGAATGTTGGCTGCTCAAAGTCGCCAGAAGAGTATGCAGATCATCGGTGACGGGAATTGGAGTTCAATAAATGAGACTTAGTGTTTCTTAAAATATCGCCCTTTAAAGGAGTTATTCGGTTTGTTTAGAAAGGAAAATTAAGTCTGAGGTACATTGGTTTGTTTTCAATCACAAAGATAATAGGAAAAATGGAGTATCAGTTGTTATTACCAGCTCCATGGAAGGAATTCACAATGTGTTTCACGTGTCTATGTTAAAGAAATGCCTAAGGAATTCAATTCAATTGATACCTCAAGGAGATGTGGAGGTTCAACCAAGTTTAAGTAACGAAGAAAGCCAGTTCAAATTTTGGGCTCAAGGATTAAGGAACTTCGACATAAAAGGATTCTGCTAGTTAAAGTATTATGGCATAAACATTCGACTGAGGAGGCTAAGTGGGAACGAAAAGAAGATATGGAAGCAAGATACTCGGAGCTCTTTCAATAGCTAAATTTTGAGGGCAAAATTTTATTAAGGAGGAGAGAATGTAATATCCGGGAAATCCATTTATATGTAAAACTGCAATTATATGTAGTATGGTATCGGAATTTTCTTGAGTTATATATATATATATATATATCTTTGAGGATATAATGTTGTTGACATATTGGAATTAATAATGGTATTAGTTTATTTAAGAGTGTAATTTGCCCACATGATAGAGGGATAAGTGGGATTAAATGGAAGGTGGAAGAATACATCTCTAAAGTGGAGAATTAAAATATTAAGAGTGAGATTAGATGGAAGATGGAAGAATACAGCTCTTAAGTGGAGAATTATGGGATTAAATGGAAGGTGGAAGGATACACCTCTTAAGTGGAGAATTAAAATATTAAGAGTGAGATTAGATGGAATGTGGAAGAATACACCTCTTAAGTGGAGAATTATGCGATCGAATGGAAAGTGGAAGAATATACCTCTTACGTGGAGAATTAAAATATTAAGAGTGAGATTAAATGGAAGGTTGAAGAATACACCTCTTAAGTGGAGAGTTGAAATATTAAGAGTGGGAGTAGATGGAAGGTGGAAGAATATAGCTCTTAAGTGGAGAATTATGGGAATAAATGGAAGGTGGAAGACTACACCTCTTAAGTGGAGAATTAAAATATTAAGAGTGGGATTAGATGGAAGGTGAAAGAATACACCTCTTAAGTGGAGAATTATGAAATTAAATGGAAGGTGGAAGAATACATCTCTTAAGTGGAGAATTAAAATATTAAGAGTGGGATTAGATGGAACGTTGAAGAATACACCTCTTAAGTGGAGAATTATGGGATTAGATGGAAGGTGGAAATTACACCTCTTAAAGTAGAGAATAAGAATATTTTGAGTGGGATTAAGAGGAAGTGGAAATTGCTTTTGTGTTCTACAAATTGGGCTGCGAAAACTCTTCTTTAAGGAGAAGAATTCTTGCTGGAAAGGAGAAGAAGTTTAAGGAGATTAAACTTCAAGGGAAGGGAAATTTGCAAGAGAAAATGGGTAAGAGATTTGAATGTGTTTTGCCTAAAAAAGCCTACATCACAGGATTAGGAATTTGATTTTGTTGATAAAAATCATGATAATAATACTCTAAATTTGCAACTATTGTTTTGAATAAAATGAGTAGATAACTTTGCTTTGGGGTTGAAATGATATTTTTTTGCTAAACCTTATTGATGAATTGAAGCGTGAGTTTCGTTTCATGGATGTAATTCTGTTGAGAAAACATGTTGAAATATTTAAATAAAATGTGTAGTTGAAGAGAGTGACATGTTGAATGAATTGTCCTATTTTAATAGCAACATTGAGGAAATATGTGTTGAAGAAAGTAATTGTTGAATTGCTTGGAAATACTCCTTGGTAAAATGGTTGAACGGTTTGACCGTAGCACAGATATGCTGTTGAATATGATGATATATTGAGAGTTATTTTCTGTATACCTCATTTTGCTATTGACGTTGGGATAGAATTGTTATGTCATCTACGGTATTATAACATACCGTATAAAATAGATTGATAAATTGATAGAATAAGATCATGTTGAACATCACCGTAACATGCCACAAAACAGAATATCCAACATGATCTTATTCTATCAATTTATCAATCTCTTTTATGCGGTACGTTATAAAACCGTAGATGAGGTATGTAGAAAATTCTAGTATCCCAACGTCAATAGCAAAATGAGGTATGCAAAAAATAACTCCGAAAATATCATCATATTCAACAGCATATCTATGCTACGGTCAAACTGTTCAACTATCTTACCAAGGAGTATTTCCAAGCAATTCAACAATTACTTTCTTGAACATATCTTTCCTCAATGTTGCTATTAAAATAGGACAATTCATTCAACATGTCACTCTCTTCAACTAAACATTTTATTCAAGTATTTGAACTTGTTTTCTCAACAGAATTACATCCATGAAAGGGAACTCATGCTTCAATTCATCAACAAGGTTTAGCAACAAATGTCATTTCAACCCCAAAGTAAAGTTATCTACTCATTTTATTCAAAACAATAGCTGCAAATTTAGAGTATTATCATCATGATTATCATCAACAAAATCAAAGCAATTCCTAATCTAGTGATGTAGGCATTTTTAGGCAAAACACATGCAAATCTCTTACCCCTTTTCTCTTGCAAATTTCCCTTCCCTTGAAGCTTCTTCTCCTTAAACTTCTTCTCCTTCCCAACAAGAATTCTCCTCCTTAAAGAAGATCATTTGCAGCCCTATTTATAGAACACCAAAAACAATTTCCACTTCCTCTTAATCCCACTTAAAATATTCTCATTCTCTACTTTAAGAGGTTTAATTTTCCACCTTTCATATAATCTCATAATTCTCCACTTAAGAGGTGTATTCTTCAAACTTTCATCTAATCTCACTCTTAATATTTTAATTATCCACTTAAGAGGTGTATTCTTCCACCTTCCATTTAATCTCATAATTCTCCACTTAAGAGGTGTATTCTTCCACCTTCTATCTAATCTCACTCTTAATATTTCAATTCTCCACTTAAGAGGTGTAATCTTCCACCTTCCATTTAATCCCATAATTCTCCACTTAAGAGGTGTATTCTTCCACCTTCCATCTAATCCCATTATTCTCGACTTAAATTCTTCCACCTTTTATTTAATCCCATTATTCTCCACTTAAGAGGTGTATTCTTCCACCTTCCATTTAATTTCACTCTTAATATTTTAATTCTCCACTTAAAAAGTGTATTCTTCCACATTCCATTCAATTCCATAATTCTCCACTTAAGAGGTGTATTCTTCCACATTCCATCTAAATCTACTCTTAATATTTTAATTCTCCACTTAAGAGGTGTATTCTTCCACCTTCCATTTAATCCCATAATTCTCCACTTAAGAGGTGTATTCTTCTACCTTCCATCTAATCTCACTCTTGATATTTTAATTCTCCACTTAATAGGTGTATTCTTCCACCTTCTATTTAATATCACTTGTCGCTCTATCATGTGGGCAAATTACACTATTAAATAAACTAATACCATTATTAATTCTAAGATGTCAAGAACATTATATTTTCAATGATATATATATATAACTCGAGAAAATTCTGATACCGTACTACACATAATTGAGATTTTACATATAAATGGATTTTCCAGATATTACATTCTCCCCTTCTTAAAAAAATTTTGCCCTCAAAATTTAGCTATTGAAATAACTCCGGGTATCTTGCTTCCATATCTTCTTTTCGTTCCCACGTAACCTCCTCAATTGAATGATTTTGCCCTAATACTTTAACTAGCAGAATCCTTTTGTGTCGAAGTTCCTTAATCCTTGAATACAAAATTTGGACTTGCTTTTCTTCGTAACTTAAACTTGGTTGAACCTCCACATCTCCTTGAGGTATCAACTAAACTGAATTCCCAAGGCATTTCTTTAACATAGACACATGAAACACATTGTGAACTCCTTCCATGGAGACTGACAATAACAACTGATACACCATTTTTCCTATTCTCTTTGTGATTGGAAACGAACCAATGTACCTCGGACTTAATTTTCCTTTCAGAACAAACCAAATAACTCCTTTAAAGGGTGATATTTTAAGAAACACTAAATCTCATTCATTAAACTCTAATTCCCGTCATCGACGATCTGCATACTCTTCTGGCAACTTTGAGTAGCCAACATTCTTTGACAAATAACAGCGATTGAATCAGCTGTTTGCTGCACAATATTCGGTTCGTAAAGTTCTGCTTCTCCAACTTCATCCCAATGTAATGGTCATCTACATTTTCTGCCATACAAGGTCTCGTAAGGCGTCATCCCGATTGTAGCTTGGAAGCTATTGGTGTAAGCAAATTCTACTAAATGTAACATCTACCCCCATCTAATTTGAAATTCTAATACGTAAGCTTACAACATATCCTCCAATATTTGAATTGTTCACTCACTTTGACCATCCATTTGTGGGTGAAAAGCAGTGCTAAACTTTAATTCTATACCCATTGCTTTGTTGAAACCCTTCCAAAACAAGGAGTTGAACCTCGGATCCCGATCCTATACAATTGAAATTGGTACTCCATACAAGCGTACAATCTCTTTAACGTACAATTCTACAAAGTCATTCATCTTATAGGTTATCCTTACTGTTAAGAAATGGGCAACTTTTGTCAATCTATTGATAATTACCCAAATTGCATCATGTCCTTTTACAGTCTTAGGTAATCTTGTGACGAAATCCATTGTGATATGCTCCCACTTACATTTTGGTATAGGCATTGGTTGTAATATTCCTCCAGGTCTTTAATGTTCTGCCTTCACTTGCTGGCACACTAACACATATTGAGTGATATCAACTTTCATTCATGGCCATCAATAATGCAATTTGAGGTCTTTATACATTTTCTTGCATCTAGGATGAATAAAAAATTTTGAGGAATGAGCTTCTCCAAGGATTATCAAACGTAATTGTGACCTGTCCGGTACATACTACCTGTTCTTAAATTTTGCAATGCCATCACCAGACATGGAATAATCCTGATATTTTTCTAGAGTTGGATTCAATTTATAATCTTTGCATTTCTCATCTTCTTGTTGAGCCTCTTTAATCCTCTCTAGTATTGCAGGTTTCAATGGCAATGTTGATAAAAGAATGGTTATCTACACAGGAACCATCTATACATCTAATTCCTGAACATCTTTACGAAGTCCTACTGGCATTTCTTCTCATAACATACTCGTGGATGCAACTTTTCTACTTAGTTGTTGAACATATTGTGTGAGCCTATTATAACGCAATCCATGACCACATCATTATTCGAGCTATGCAAGTGCTTTTAAACATAAATACCATAAAAACATATAAAAATGTGTTGAAGAACTTTTTATAATATTGTCACTTGAGATTTATAAGAGTTTGTGAAATAATTT
The DNA here is from genome assembly GCA_022433065.1 of Begonia loranthoides. Taxonomy (NCBI): domain Eukaryota; kingdom Viridiplantae; phylum Streptophyta; class Magnoliopsida; order Cucurbitales; family Begoniaceae; genus Begonia; species Begonia loranthoides. Next base: position 9,096,831 of record CM039485.1, read on the forward strand.
TCTATAGTAAAGTGACTTTTGAAAGTACTAGTGATTAAACATGTGAAGCTTGTGAGTATCATTGTGCATTGTACATGCACATCATTATTCATGTTTTGTAAGCCTTTCACGATAAAAGCATCATAAGATATTTAATATGGATGTGTGAGAAATGTTTTTTTAATATGGTCACTTTTGAAAAATATTAGTGGTTGAACATGTATTGTACGTATTATAATGCAATGTATGTGTGCATAATTATGCGTGCTATTTAAGTACTTCACAACAAAAAAAAAAAGTCATAAAAACATATAAAAAATTATGAAATAACTTTTTATAATGTTGTTACTCAAAAAATGTAAATGTCTGTTAAAGAATTTTTTTATAATAATGCCACTTGAAAGTACTAGTGGTTGAGCGTGTGATGTTTGTGTGTATCATTGCGTCTTGCACATGCACATCATCATTCAGTTATGCATGTTTTTCATAGCAAAACATCATAAAATATATAAAAGTATGTAAAAGAATTTTTTATAATATAGTCTCTTTATAAAATATTAGTGGTTGAACATGTATTGTGCGTATGTATTATAATGCTATGCATGAGTACATCATAATTCAAGTTATGCAAGTGTTTCCTAGCATAAATATCATAAAAACATATAAAGTTTTTTTGAAGAACTTTTTATAATATTGTCACATAAGAAATATAAAAGTTTGTAAAATAATTTTCTACTCCATTCAAAATTGAAATTCTAATACGCAAGCTCGCAACATATGCTTCAATATCTGATTTGTTTGCTTGCTTTGACCATTCGTTTGTGGGTGAAAAGCATTGCTAAACTTTAATTCTGTACTAATTGTTTTGTTCAAACCCTTCCAAAATGTGGAGGTGAACCTCGGATCCCAATCCGATACAATTGAAACCAATATTTCGTGCAAGCGTACAATCTCTTTAACGTACAATTCCGCAAATTGGTTCATCTTATAGGTTATCTTTACTGGTACGAAATGAGAAACGTTTTTCAATCTGTTGATAACTACCTAAATCGCATCATGACCTTTTACAGTCTTAGGTAATCTTGTGATGAAATCCATAGTAATATGCTCCACTGTCATTCCGATATAGACATTGGTTGTAACATTCCTCCAAGTCTTTGATGCTCTGCCTTCACTTGCTGGCACATTGACACATATTGAGCGATATCAACTTTTATTCCTGGCCCTCAATAATGCAATTTGAGGTCTTTATGTATTTTATTGCATCTAGGGTGAATGAAAAAATTTGAGGAATAGGCTTCTCCAAGGATTATTAAACGTAATTGTGACTTGTTCGGTACATACTATCTATTCTTAAATTTTACAATTTCATCACCAGACATGGACTTATCTTGATATTTTTCAAGAGTTGGATCCAATTTATAATCTTTGCATTTCTCGTCTACTTGTTGATCTTCTTTAATCCTCTATAGTATTGCAGGTTTCTATGTCAATGTTGATAAAAGAATGGTTAGTTGCACAGGAACCATCTGTACATTTAATTCTTGAACATCTTTACGAAGTCCTTCTAGCATTTCTTCGCATAACATACTCATGGATGCAACTTTTCTGTTTAGTGGTTGAACATGTATTGTGTGTGCGTATTATAATGCAATGCATGACCGCATCATTATTCGAACTATGCAAGTGGTTGAACATGCATTGCATGAGAGAGATATTGTATGTATATGTCGAGCGAACAATTTACGTTTATTTAAGCAATATCTCTTATGCAATGCATGTATATGTCTACCTTGTCGTAGCATTTCTACTCATGATACATGACAATCGTAGTATTTCACACTATCACTACACTTTATTCAATCAACTATCGAAACATGAAATGACAAAACAATTAATAATCAATCCTATGTATGTTGTAGCTATCATCTCAACAAAGCAGAAAAATCAACATGCTTATCACTGTAATCCACAAAATATCGAGCTCCTATACATGCTATGAACTAACATCCTAACATGGGATTAGAATAAAAAACAAGCACTGTAACATGCCACAAAATAGTCTATCCAACATGATCTTATTCTATCAATTTATCAATCTCTTGTATACGGTACGTTATAAAACCGTAGATGACATAACAATTCTTTTTATTTTAATCAATTTTGTTTTCTATTTGTACTTCTCCAATTGCCTGCCCGTGACCTGCCTTCTCTCCCCCCTCATTTTTCTTTTAATTTTACTTAGGGGTGTGCAAATTGAACTGGCACCGAAGAACCGAACAGAAACCGGCGGTTTTGGGACTGTTCGGTTTGGTTTTGCCCATACTCAATCTGGTTTTCAGTTCTATTCATACAGAATTGAAAATTTTCAGTCCGATTTTCGGTTCCTATTCCTTAGAACCGAAGAACCAAAACCGAACCGCGAAATTGATTTTAGGGTTAATGGGTTATTACTTTTAGTTTCACACTTGTTCTGCAGACAGCAGATTCGCCGCTTCGCAGTCCTCGGCTCCTCGCCCTCGCCTCGCATCGCCAGTTGCCTCGCCTCCCTCACCTCACCAGTGGCCTCGCCTCGCCAGTCGCCTCATCGCGAGAACTATGAATATGCACTCTACAGTGTCGAGACTGGAGTCGCCAGTTTCGACTCCAGTCCTGAGTCGCCTCGCCTCTCTCGCTCCGGACCTCCGAGCCCCGAGTCGTTGTTCGCCTGTTTGTCCCGACTCCGGCTCCTGACCTCCTAGCCGCACAACCGTTTTGTCCGGTCGGTGAGAGATTTTCGTTTAACTGTCATCGATGATGGATTTTGTCTTTGGTTTCTAGATGGATTTCTTTGCCTAGATGGATTTTGTGTTTAACTGTCATCGATGATAATTTCCTGCAGATTATGGTTTGTTGATGACAAATGTGGTTGTTGATTTGTTCTTCTTCGCGTCTATTACATGATTTACAATTCACAAATTTCATTCAGGCAGCAAGTGGTTTCAAGAAGAGCGAGTTGGAACTTTGCATTTTTTATTTTTATAAAATTTTATTATAATAATTGAAAAAAAATTAAATAAGGTAAAACCGATACCAAATTTTCGGTTCGGTTCCGATTCAGTACCTATTTCCCATAAGACCGGTTCCAATTTTGGAATTCCAAAATCAAAAAATCCGAAACCGACCAATTTGGTGCGGTTCCACTTCGAAACTAGACCGTAAACACCCCTAATTCTACCTCCTTCTCTCTTTTTATTTTTATTTTTATTTTTTTTCCTTTTCTCATCTCCTCCCGGTCACTTCGTCCCCTTGTTTTTCTCTTCAAAAATCAGTCTTCTCTTCTCCCCATTCACCTTTTTATTTTCAATTTATCCCTTATACTATCCAACTTATTGTTGGGATTTTTCCCCCTTTCCTCTATCTTTATTTTTCATCCTTTCATTTATTCCCATTTATTTATTCCTTTTATACCATAATTTCCTTAACTCTTTTCTATAATATATAAATGTATATACACATCATGTATTATAGAACTTACTCCAATTCCTAACTTATTCCGAACCACCAGACAACGTTATAACTCTCATTTAACTTCGTTTCTTAAATTAACTTTTCGTTCGAAAATTTCTAATTCCACCAATTTGACCCATGGATCAAATTTGCGTGCATAGCCGCTACGCGACAATTTGAGTCAACTTTTCAATGTTTTTAGCACAAAAAATTTAGACCGGAATTTCTAATTTAAAATTTCACAATAATCCTCATCAGTTTTGTCAATCTTTGTACTCACAAATTGCTGCGCCTCCCACTAAATTTGAGTACTCTCCGAATCTCCAAACTCATCATCTTCAGAAAATTCTATTTCTTCTTCAACAGAACTTCCACAACAAAAGCTTCTTCCGTCAGTAATTTCTTCTCTGGATTTCATCTCTGACTTGGGCTGTTTATCACAGTAGATTTCAACGAAAAAATCTGATTCACCTTCTCCTACCAAAGGTGATGTCGGCGAATCATCCAGATCATCTTTGCTTGCGGCTTCAACGGCAGCAATTTGTTCGATCATATCATCGGTGAGCTTTATTTCGGTGTGCTAAGAGCTTTCAGAGATCGTCTTCTCGAGGACAAAAAGCTCTTCAAGGGAGGCAAAGAAGAGTGTCGGTGCCCATTAAGAGAACAATAAGTGTGGGGCAAACCTTCCAAACTGAAGTTCGCCGAAATCTTCCAGGCATCAAAAGAGCTCGTTGTTTTCATGTAATTCGGAGAAGCGTCAGGTTTGATTTGAGGCTGCGGTGGTGGCTTTCCAGGCTGCGAGATACTGTTCTTTCTGATTGGTGACGGCGTAAAGTTTTCCAAATCCGAGAGCTTGATTTGCGGTGAAGATTTCCTCATTTTCTTTCTCAATTTAGTAGCTTTGCTTTAGGCGTCTTGATGATGGGAAGAAGATAATGATTTCAGGGTAGTCAGTTTCTTCTCACTTGTAGCCTGTTTCTAGACATGGCACCCAAGCTTTTCGGCAACCGTTTTCTGAACCATTTCAGACGGAAAGAAAACCAGAAGCTGCACTGTAGCTGTGACTGCTAAATACTGATTTTGTTTCATCCCACACCATTATTTGAATGAATTGAGGTACTTGGATGAATGATAAGTGTTAAAGTAATTTTATGGGTTAAAATTGGTAATTAACCTTTTAAAAATAACCTTATCATAATGAATTTTCTCACATGATTTTACATATTTTATAATCTTTTTATCGTGAATTACGTTCATAATATGAATAATGATGTGCACTTACGTTCTACACATTCAATGACTAGTATTTTGAGGAAATTATTTTTTACTAAATTCTTAAGGGACTTGTAAATGAGGGTCTCTTTGTCACTTTATATATTTTTTCTTTATATATTTTGTTTCTTATTAAAAGAAATATTAGTAATTGCAATGTTATGCCCCAAAGGGTGTCTGAGATATAACGGGGGACGGTCTAGCCCAAAATGATTGAATCATCCAACCCATTTCTTAATCCAAAAATTTATAAGCAACAAAACTTAGTGAAAATTAAATTTACAAGTCAGCCTAAAGATAGAGGTCCAAAAGTGACTTACAAATAATGTAAAATTATTAAATCTAAATTAAGAAGTTTTGAAAGGAAAATAAAACAAAGTACAATCTAAATACGAACCTCACTAAAAATGTCTAAGTCTCTCTAAAGGAATTAAAAATAACTTAAATGGGGAAAATTTTCAATTTCTACTCTTGTAATGATAATTGAGTACTAATTTGATTATTTCTTGAAAAATAAAAATGAATAAGGGGTGAGTTAAACAACTAGTAAGAGTTTAATTTTACATTTAACTTATGTTTCATATAATTTAATGTGTTTTCACAGTTAATTAATTTAACAAGTCAATATACAAAAGAAATGATGACCACCATTAAATTAAATAATGAAATTTAAATAAAGGCGATGCAAACAGTCAAACAGACATTGATCAGATTTAGGGATTCGAAACTCAAGCAAAAACACAGCACATACATCTGTCTTATTACCCATTTTAACATTAAAAGTAAATAAATACAAAGATAAATATAACTAAACTGAATATTCAAATTAACAAACTCAATTTAAATTAATACTTACATTTTTTAAATTTAAGTGCGCTACATATAAAATAACCATTACCTTGCAATTTGGTCTAACAATACCAACGCCCAATAAAACCCAACAGCGTACGAATCCAAAAATTTCTAAGTTTTAGAACCTAACCATAATAGTTCATTAAAAATTAAGATCTAAATTTATAAACTAATTATTAAAATTTTTTAGGTGAATGTATACAATCCAAAGTTAGAGGCCCAACACATCCTAAAACGACCCTAGAACAATCGAGTCTAAAGTTTTGGGGTAAGAATTTAAATTTGATCCAATACAGTACAAAGGTCAGCCCAAAAACAAGGCATGGACCAGGCCCAACAATATGGGCAGAGGCCCATGGGCTATGCAATCCGTGGGCAGAACGGCTTATGAGCCACTTGGCCCACGGACAGAGTTCTTGGTCCAAGGACAGAGTCTGATCGCCTTCAACGCGATCATTCCCAGCAACGCCTGGCTGTAGGAAAAGGTCAAGAGTTTCAGTCAGAACTCTTCCCCGAAAACTCTAGCCTAAGCACATTCCTTGGCGATATGACAGAATCGCCGTTGCTCAAGAAGCCTTCAACAATTTTGTCGATTCGTTGTTTTGTCGAAAGACCTAGGCTTCTAGTTGGAAATCCTTCTTGGCCTCCAATACTTCACATAACATTAACATAATCAATTTAACATATTAAACAAGCATCAAATATCAACCAAAAGCCCAAATTTTGAAAAACTTTATGAAGGATTTAAATTCCTTACTTGAAGAAATTGCTTTCCCAACAACAACCTCAACTAAGATGACTCACCTGTTAATAACAAGATCCGACCCTTAAAATAAATCAATTTGTCGAATTCAATCCCATAAAGAGATTAGAAACAAACAAGGGAAGATTGTAGCTTACCTTGGCAATGAACGAAGCTGTTAACCTGCCGAAGGAAAAAATCAAACTTCAATGTGTCGACACCCTATTGAGGTGGGTGTCCCTCCATTATGATGAAGGACCCACCTCATTATAAAAGTTTTTTTAAAACAACGTGAAGCAATAGCCCTCATGTTGATTGTCTTCTTAGGAAATCGTCTCTATAAATAGAGAGGATTCCTAATGAAGAGATCACCCCAAAATTAAAGACAAGGATAATAGAAGAGAAGAAAAAATAGAGAGAAATTGTTGAGGGAGAGAAAAGAAAGAGTGAGGGAAAAATAGGTGAGGTGCACATTGGGAAAATCTAAAAGTTGTGTTTTTCTCTTAGTGAATATTTTCTAGAATATTTGATTTCTGGGAAAATATTGTAAATCCTATTTTTCATAGTGAGATCTTTCTAGATTCAGTCCCTGTGATTTTTTCCAATTTGGGTTTCCACATAAAATTCTCGGTGTCTATTTGCGCTGGTATTTCTCTTACTTCTTGACTGTTAAATTATAACGTGTAGGAAAAATATTCTTGATATTTTTGGGGTCACATCTGCTATCGTTTTTCATATCGGTTAGTAGTAATTGTATTGTGTAAGTAAGTTCTGATTAGGAGACTAGATTTTAAGTGGGACCGTTTATGAACCCTTTACCCTTTCCTGAGAACTTACTTTGAAAAGAAAATTCTGTTTAAGAAGATTGTCAAGAACATTCTTTCATGATTAGTACTATATACGTTTATTTCAATTCTCTATATTATCCGTATTTTTTTTCAACAAGAAAGAGCGAGTTAATAACAAAGATTGGACCTGGTCATGGGAAAAAATAAGACTATGATCTATGTAAGGCAAGTGAATATTTTATTTGATAAATGTAATTTCTGATAATGTAGAAATTTAAAGGTGTCAAACATTAGTCGAATCAAAATATGAAAAGATGATCTCTCAAAAAGTGAATCTGAATGGCCTTGTGAGCAACGAAGAAGTCGAGCCAGACAAACAAATCAAGCATAATGAGCTATGACCGGGAACACACCCACACACATATTTGTTTTATTTATGGACTTAATAAATTTATGTATATTGTTTATATATTATTATTTTTATCAATATATATATAAATGCTAATACAATAATAATAATAAATAAAATTGGACACGAGTATATAAAAGTCCAAAGATTTATAATTTGTATTAAAGGAATATTTGACATTTACGTAACTACAAATTAAATAAATATAATTAAATTGACTATCATTTGATCTCAAAGAGAAAATATATAAAATTAAAAAAATTATGTCTAATATATAATTTTGAATTAGGACTTCATCTTCAACATCTAAATTCCTAAATTCTTAAAATCAATCATTCTCTCATTGTTAATGTCTTGTCTTGGTGTCAATTTAACTTTTGATACAAATGAGTGTCTCTACAATATCAAGTCTAATTTTCATTCGCAGAGTTCAATGCTACAATAAAAACATAATGTGGCACTACATCATGTGCTATTATAAAAAGAATGTGAAATGCAATATTGTTCCGTAGCCACCGTTATGAAATATCAAAATCTTTTCCTCAAGGAATTGAACAATAGTTTGAATATAAGTATTAAGTTCATTTTTCATACCACAACAATCATCTACACTATCTAAATATTAAATCATCTAAAATATTTATGGTGCTACTACTACGAGTATGCCTCTGGTACGAGCACCACTACTCATACCACAATTAACATTACAAAACTATTTTAATTCATAGGAATTATACAAATTTATTATGTCATTACACACTTCCTAAATAATAATTAAATGTGTAGTGTTTAAATTGTGATAAGTTTTGGTAATAATAGTTCAACTCCTCTTAATTTAAATATAGGATCCATAACTTCTTTTTGTTATATTCGGATCTCTTTTAAATTTTGTATCTATTTTTAAAATAACATCACAAAAATCTATATACTTATGCTGCAGAAAAGTACGAGTCATAGTCACAAAAATAAAAGGAATAAAATGAGAAGTAAAATAGTTCTTTTATTGCATCATAAAAAAAATTTAAAAATAAAAAAATAGATTAATAATATCACAAGTTGATTTTATATATCCAAATGTTAAAGTGTTTTTTCATTAATAAAATTATAGATAATTAGTTGATAAAGCTTAACATTTTCTAATATTAATCCAGAAGAAATTTCACCTATTATTTACATTATTTTTTAATTCCACTGGTGTAAATTTAGAAGCTTCATAGTAATTTTTATATTCTTGTAGCCGAGTTGATAGAGTCCAAGACTCTAGATGTCTACAATCTGAAAATTGGCAATCGACTAGATGACAATTCCGACCACCAAAATTAGAATAGAGATAGCTCCACTTGTATACGGACTTAGGAGCTCAAATTTATGGGGCAAATAGCTGATAACCCAAATAACAACGTGTACAAAATTCAGCTTAAAAGGTAACGTACAAACGAAGATACATTTAGAGAAAGTCGGGCCTCGAATATGGGGTTTCCACAGAACTCGAATACCAAAATTAAAACAATCGTAACTCCGCGTGCATATAGAATTATGGGCCCAAATTTACAAAGTCAATTAATAGAAGATCAATTAATAACGTCTCCAAAAATCAACTTCAAATTCGTTAAGATCAACAAGTTATACTCCAGAGAAGATCAAACTCGGATTAGGGTTTTAAAACCCGGGTTCTTAACAACAAAATTAGAACGATGACAACTCCAACTGCATAAGCTCTTTAAGCCTCAAAATTATAGATCCAGTAGCTAATAAATAAGGTAACAACACTCTCAAATTATAGCTCTAAAGGTCACTCATAAATGGAGTTATACGTGACGCAATACGGATCTCAGATCTGGAATCATAACTAACAGATTTGCAGCACATATTCTATTCCCTTTTAGCATCAATAAATGATATCCAATCCAAACAAAATCTATACCAAATCAACACAAACTGATTGCAATCTCCAAAGAATCAGCAACCACGAATACCTTTCACGAAAAATAATCAAGAACAAGAACAAGAAACCGGTTAGGTCCGCGTATCCCTCCAACACCAAGGAGGCAACTGATTCAGTCACTCGATGAAATGACACTCCAAATCGAGGTTTGCTGAGGTCTTCTATCTCCACACCTCGAACACAACTTCACAAGGAGGTTGCTAGAAGAGATAGCAAATAACAATCTACTCGAGACCTAACAAGAACAAGTAGATTGATTGAAGGGATGAAGAGGGGCTGAGAGAGAACTCCATAGGTCTTCAAAGAACAAGGCCGAAATTCTTTTATTAGGGTTTTTCCAACTGATTACAAAATTACATTAGAGGAAACTAAATATCCTCTAATGATACTACAAAATGAAATGACCAAATTGCCCTTGAAAATACAAAATTAGGGCATGAGGGCTCGATTTATAAGCAAACTGAGCACCTCCATTCCTACAATCACAAAACATTATAAAATTCTCAAAATTAAACCCAAACCAGCCATCTATCAATTAAAACATTTAAAGACATAAGTTAAATGTGGAAACTTCAATAAAAAGCTCTAAATTAACCTGTTAGCTTCAGCCAATATAAGCTCCTCCAAGCCAGGACAATGTGAATCTAGCCGATTAGGTTTGTATGGCTCCATGTGAAAACATAATGAGTAACGTCCTCTTCTCCAAGCAAGACTTCTTTTCACAATATCCATTAATGTAACGTTTCTTGCAAAATAATAGCTAATTAATTAAACACCGAACCTCATGGAAAAAAAGGGTCATGAAATAGGATTTTTGGGACACATCATCCTCCCTAGATAATTGAGGATTTAACCTCAAATCCTAGGAGTCCACCTCCCTTCTCAATTTTCCTCTGAAAGTTTTTTTTCCACTTCGATCAAATAGGAAAAATTTGATAACACCATGATATTTTTCTTTCAAATAAGACTTCCCAAACCGTCTTGCCAAAGGTGGGAGAACAACGATAGATTTGCACAAGACGATGTCCAGGTCAAGCAGTGATCACAACGTTGAGTCGAAATGATCTTCGATCTTAAAATTTCTGTTCTCAAACATAACATTAAATCTCTCTTTCCGAAACTCAAAGACAACACTAACATTAAAGGAATCTCTCATCCAACCAATTTTAAAGAACCATGTAATTAAGGAATTTAACACCATGTACCTTTCTTGGTGTGCATACTCAATGCAAGTGGATTTACAACAGCTAGGAACAAGATCATGCGGGGGTAGAAAAACAGGGTCACAATAATTCTCAAATAAAACATCCGGATTGGCCATCAATACATATTCAATTACATCATCAGGCATAAAAAGGTTATCAACCCCAATGGAAATCTCAGTACACATAGTGTGACTGTGATCCACATTAACCTCAATAGCAGCAATTCCAATCCAAAATGGTATAATAAATTCTAATTTTCCAAAAAATTTTATCCACCCAATTTTAGAAAAATAATCAATTAACGTGTTGAATAACATGTACCTCATGGAATTAGCAAAGATTGTGTCCCATTCTTCAAGCTCTTTTTGAAGCCTAATCAACACTAATGGTTCTCTTCTTACCAACACTAGAGGAGTATCATATGTTGCATACTTCGATTCTGTAACAATGTGTGAAGATAAGTTGTTAAAGTCCAAATCCACTCTCGGATTGGGCCAAACAAACTTTTCTCTATGTTCTTCTTCTTTTTCTGCTATTGTCTGTAACTCTGAACTTATCTCGAGTAGTTGATCAGCATGTTGGAACTCAATCTCAGTGTCCAACACTTCTTCCTTCTCAACGGTGGCTGCCAAGGGGATATCTTTACATTCCTCCTCATGAAGTGGTCCTTCGATTGTTCTTAAAACAGAAACAGTTTGGTTGGAGCGATTCGGGCTAATCAACTCTTCAAAACTGACTTCTTTTTCCATACGAGATTCAATTTCAAGAAGTGGATCTTCAAGTGGAAATACAACTTCTACAAAGTCTTCTTTTACATTATCCATTACCAAAGAGTTATCATCCTTTCTTTCTTCAACCCTCACACGTTCTTCAACTAGTTCACCAAGATCAATTGGTTGCACGGGTTGAGAATTTGCAGATCTTATTGAGGCTGAGAGTTTGTCCAGTTGTTGAGCTATATATTGCAATGAGCCCTCGAAGTTCAACTCTTGGTCTTGCTACCTTTTTGAAACACTCTTCTTGGATCGGATTGGTTGTGGAGAAGATGAGAATATCTTCATAATCTTCAGAGCATATTTGTTTCTCAAAATTCTCTTAATCAATTACCACGAATTTATCGGATCTTCGCCACAATCCTTTTTGTCAGAATTTAATCTTCTCCACCAAAGGCTAACTTTTCCTTTAAGTCTCGAAGAAGCAATTTTAACTTTGCCCGATCTGAAAATTCATGAGTTGAAAAAAATTCTTCCAACTCATCTTCCCAAACTGAATAATCTTCGATCCATTCTGAACCACTAAAGGTATGAATAGAAGATTCAAACTCTTCTTCTTCCGTAAGGTAACTACTTGAATAATTTCGGCCTCTAGATTCTCTAGAGGTGCTCAACCTCCTTCTAGGTTCTAGGACTAAGTGTTCTAGGCTCTCTCACATGGTCATAAGAGGGTCCCTCACGGTCATGTTGAAGTCTTTGAAGTGTTTCTCTCATTTCATCAAGTTGAACTTGCAAATTCTTCTCGGATTGAGTAGTCTCCCTCTCTGGTGGTGGTGAATTGCATGGTTCGGTTCTCCTACCTCGTTGGTAGTTTACTGCACTCCTTGTACTTATTATAGCCACTCAATAGAATTGCAATACAGAAGCAAAAGCAAGAGCTAGGCTCTGATACCAAATGATGTGCCCCAAATTTGCAAGAAGACAACACTAGGGCAATCTACAATCGGCAATGCTTAAATTTGTCCACTCTCAATGGAACAACGATAACTCCTAATGTCTACAGCCAATAAGTCTCAAATTTGGAGGAGAATGAAATAACCAAAGAAGGCAGGGGACCTCCAAATTTCACGCTCAAAAGCATTGTGAAACAAAAGTTATGGATGAAATATGTATTTGCCCTAAAACAAATTCTGTAGAGACAATTCTAGCAACCTCCAATCAAACGTCCATAAAATTACGAATTTAAATCCAAACAGCATTAAAATTATACCAATATCTTTGTATTCCATAGGGGTTTACTCCCTTAAAATTACAGAACCAAATTCGAAATATTAATAGAGCTATAAATGAAACAAAAACCTGATCGAAAATTGGACTGCAAAAAAATAGATTGCAAACTTTTAACAAAACGAGCACACCTCCAATATTTCGATTCCAAACCAAACAAACTTCATCCAATACTTCAAAGAACAATCAAGATAAACCAAATCCAGAGAGTTATTCAATAAATAGCTCAATAAATAGAGAAAGGAAAATAGCAAACCAAAAAGATCAGCAACACCCCAAACTTCTGAGATGTGTAACTAGTTCGGACCTCTCAAAGAAAGGACACTCCTTGGCTTTTGCTCGGTCTTCTAACTTCACACGCCACTGACATTCCCCTAAAGAAATTATGGAAGAACTAGCTAGAACCTCCTCTCCAAGATCGAGCAAGAAACGGAGAGAGGAGGAGATTTGTTGAAGGAATCTGTGGGTAGCACAAATCCAAGCATCGATAATGGTTTGGAAAGAACTCCTCACACGAATTGCAGCAGCAAAATTAGGTTTTTAAATCTGATTAGGGCTTCCATTAAGGGAGACTAAGTACTCCCTTAAGGGCCAAAAAGGTCAATTACAAAAATACCCTAAACTTCAAATGACAAAAGTGACCTCAACAATAAAACACACAAAACAGTTCCATGGTTAGAATTTGGGCCTTTATAAATGGGATGTTTGACATAGTAAAAAAACCCCAAATAAAACTAATAATACCACTTTTGAAAGCTATGGATGTATGCTACAAATTGTGTGAAGAACGCCTTTTCATTTAAGATCTTTTGAGCCTATAAAAATGTCAATTTCTCCACCATGATCGGATTGTAGGCAGATTTATAACGCCTACCATTTCTTCTATAATTTGCATAACATCCACTTGTCCAAATGCATGGACTCCTTTTTGAGCAATTGACAAAAACTCTCCTCCAAGCTAGTTAGAGAAGAAACACCTACAAAATAAATAAAAATGTTAGAATATAAAGGAGCCCTTGGTGTGGGTTCAGGTGACGGGATTTTGGGGCGCATCACAAGTAGTAGACCCAATAATATGAGAAATTATAAAGAAAAATAAAAAATATCTTCTTTAACAATGAAATTTAAAATATGAAAAACTGATCTCATATGAATAAAATTGCAATTAGTATTTAAATGCAAATAAGCTTTAAAACGAGAAGTTTCACTATTGTTAACAATAGCATTATCAATTGTGATACTAAGAATTTTGTTTATAATATTATATTCGTGCAATATAGCTGTGATGATTTGCCAATTGGGCCCATAAAGATGTTGTCTTGGCGACCATGGACTTATGCGTTGGGTCATCAATGAATTAGACTTCAATTAGAGTCTTGTGGGGCAAAGCATTGTTAATGGATACTTTAGATAACTTTATAAATCTTTATAAGATAATCTTCATATGGATCTTCTTTTAATGTAGGGCTTTTAATACATGCAAAATAAAGAGTAAAACAAATGCCAGTTAATCTATGGTTTTGGCTTTAGTTCAATTAGGTTTTGATGGAATAGGGATTTATTGGAGAAAAAAAAAAAGAGAGACTTGAGAGAGAGGAAGAGTCGGTTTGGCCGACCTTAGGAGGGAAAGCTTGGAGCTTTCATAGCTATTCTTCCCTTAATCGAAGTCCTTAATTGGAAAAAATCATTCAATCTTTTCAATGACTGTACTAAGTTATAGAGTATTTAGTTGAAGGATTTGCTCTTCAATTGTCTTAAGATTAAGTAAAGGAGAACCCAACCGAATCCATCAACATTCATCTTTCAATCGTGTTGTTTATCTCGGTTTGCAACCGATTTATTATCTATTTTATTTAATTTTAATTAGATTTATATTTTCTTTTATTATTGGTCGAAGTTTTGGGATAATTCACAATGTTTTGATAAGTTTTTACGGCCTTTTAAACATCAAGTTTGAAGATTTTTGTTTGGTTCTTAAAGTCATTTCCTTTTTTGCAATTTATTATTTTTAGTTATTCATAAAGTTCATTCCTTTTTATGGTTTGATTATAATTGGTTCTTCTACTACATTTTAGGATATCATATTAAAGGGTTCTTGTTAGGGTTCAGTGTGACCCAAATTCTAATTGGGACAGGTCGGTCCGACCCACATTAGGGGTTTCCTAATTCTTGTAGGATTAAGGTTTCTTAATTCAGTATAACTAAGGATTCCTGTATGCTATAAATATATACTTGAGCCACAAAGCTTATTGTACCGATTTCTACTAGTGATTTCTCTCATCTAAATGTAGTTTTTTACCCGTCTTAGGTTTTCCACGTAAATTCGGTGTCCATTATTTTCTCTTTCTCTTTTCTGATTCTTGTTCGTTATTTCAACAATTTGTATCAGAGCATAGTTGAAGGTTTCTGAAAATCGAGGTTTTTGATTTATCGGAGGTGAAACGATTTTGTGTTTTTGGTTTTTGGACAAAGAAATTGAAAATAAGAAAAAAAAACAGAGGAGTCTGTTCAACTGTGAAGTTTTGCAAAGAACGTTTGAGTGAAGTTGTGCTCGTCGGTCGAGCCGTCTTGTATTGTCGATCATCGAGGAACAGAGGAGCAAAGAAGAAGTCGTCCCACGCCCGCTGTTGATTCAAGGCAAAAAGAGGAATCTCCTGTCACTAAGAAATCGTCGAGTCGTCGTCTAGCCGTCGCAGAGACTGACAAGAACAGAGCGGGCATCCTCATGCGCGACGAACAAGGAGCGAAGTAACACTGTCATTGATCGATCCAAAAGGGCAGAAGGGTTCTCTCCTTTGTCAATCCAATGTTCATTGTCACCAATCGCTAGCGAAAATTTGTTCAGTTTTTTGAGAAAAATCTGCCTTGACCGATCACTGGATTGTTGATTTTGGTATTCTAAAATTGTTGGATTTTTTTAGGATTATTGTAGGGGTGTGAATTCTGGTTTTGGGATTAATTGCTTTTTGGGGGATATTCTATCAGATTTTTAGGAGAAAAATTATTGTGAGAGATGGCTTCAATGAAATATGAAATTCCGATGTTGGATCGGAATAGGAGGTTTCTGATATGGCAAGTAAAGATGCAGGATGTTCTTGTTCAGATGGAATTGAACAATACATTATTGGGGTTCAATAAAATGCCAACGTCCTAGACCGAGGAGGAAAAATATCTAAGAGACAGAAAAACATTATCTTTGATTCATCTTCATTTATCAAATGCAATTTCGGAGAATGTGTTGAAGGCAAAATCTACTGCTGAAATATGGTCAAAATTGGAAGAATTGTGAATGCATAAAACCCTTACGAGTAAACTGCATTTGAAGTAGTGGTTATATTTTCATCATATGGAAGAAGGAACTTTAATTGAAGAACTTGGTTGCATTTAAAAAAATTGTTTCGGATTTGGAAATTATGGAATGCAAATATGATGAGGAAGATTTGGGTTTTATTTTATTATGTTCATTGCCTGCAACGTACAATATTTTTTGGGATACTATTCTGTACAGTCGGGACACATTAACTTTGAAAGAGGTCTACGATGCTTTGCTTTCTAAAGAAATGATAAAGCACCTTGTAGTTGGATCTGGAACTCAAGGAGAGAGATTGATTACTCTTGGTAGAACATCATAAAGAGAACAATAACAGAAATGGTTCAAAGGATAGATAAAAGTTCAGGAACAGAAACAAAGTTTGTTTTTTTCTGTCAGAAAAAAGGGCATATAAAATCTGATTGTTATAAATTGCAAAACAAAAGAAAAGAGGAAACTGATCAGAAGGGAAAACAACCAGTGAAATCTGATGAAGTAGTTGTCACTTACGAAAATGATTATGAATCAGGAGGAGATCTTCTAGTACTGTCTGACAGAAACTCAAAGCCATCTGAGGAGTGAGTGGATTCTAGATTCAGCTTGTACATTTCATATGTGTCTCAATCAAGATTGGTTTTCAACATATGAGCCTGTGTTAAAAGGTGCTTTATTGATGGGAAATAATTCATCGTGCAAGATAGCAAAGATTGGTTCAATCAGAATTAAAACGTATGATGGAGTTGTTAGAACACTTAGCGACATGCGACATGTTCCCGATTTGAAGAGAAATTTGATTTCATTGAGTACTCTTGATTTGAAAGGGTACAAGTACACCACTGAAGGTAGAGTTTTGAAAATCAATTGTTGTTCTCTTATTATGATGAAAGGGCAAAGAAAATTTAGAATTTTATATGTTGTGCAAGGATCTACAGTTGTTGGGGATGCTACAGTTAGTACTTCATTATCAGATGAAGATCTTACTAGATTATGGCATATGCGTCTAAGGCATATGAGTGAAAATGGAATAAATGAGCTGAGCAAAAGAGAACTTTTGAATGGTTAGAGCAGAAGTAAATTGAAGGTTTTTGAGCATTGTGTCTTCGGAAAACAGAAGAGAGTCATATTCACTACAGCCACTCATAGTACAAAAGAAATACTAGATTATATCCACTCAGATCTTTGGGGTTCAGCACTGGTGCCTTCCAAGGGAGGGGCACATTATATGCTAATAATGATTGATGATTTTTTCCAAAAAGTTGTGGTGTTCTTTCTAAAGAAGAAAAATGATGTATACGCTACGTTCAAGGAGTGGAAAACTTTAATTGAAAAGTAGATAGGAAAGCAGGTAAAACATCTACGCACCGATAATGGGTTAGAGTTTTGTTTGAAAGAGTTCAACTCTTTTTGTAGGTCAGAAGGAATTATGAGGCATCTGACAGTCCAAGGTACTCCACAGCAAAATGGAGTGGCAAAATGAATGAATAGAACTATAATGGAAAAGGTTTGGTGTATACATTCAGATTCTGGTTTACCTAAGTCATTTTGGGCTGAAGCTGCTACTTATGCTTGTTATATTGTGAATCGTTCTCCGTCGAATGCTATTGATAAGAAAGCTGCTGAAGAAGTTTGGTCTGGTACTCCTGTTGATTATTCAATTTTGAGAGTGTTTGGTTGCCCTGTGTATGCTCATGTTAATAACAGCAAGTTAGAACCCAAATCATTGAAGAGTATATTCCTTGGATACAAGTATGGTGTCAAGAAATATAAATTATGGTGTCCTAAATCCAAGAAAGTCATATTGAGCAGAGATGTGGTTTTTGATGAAGCTGTTATGCTTGCTGATTCATCTTCTAAAGGCTTGACAGATAAGACTAATCATCTATCTAGTAGCGAGGTTGAGGTTGAAGTTGAATTAGGGTTGACATCAGAATCTTCGAGTCAGACCAGCTCAGATAATCAGGGTGATACCTTTTCCGCACAATCACTAGTATTAGCTTCACTAGAGTATTCCATCGCTAAGAATAGACCAAAAAGAGAGATTAAACCTCCACATAAATATGGTGAAACAGATTTAGTTGCTTATGCTTTGAGTGTAGTTGAAAGCATAAATTCTAGTGAAGAACTGTCTTCTTAATCAGAGGCAGTTAGTTCAGAAAATTCTTAGAAATGGATGATCGCCATGCAAAAGGAGATGAAATCTCTTTAGAAGAATGACACATGAGACTTAGTTAAATTGCCAAAAGAAAAGAAAGTTGTTCATTGCAAATGAGTGTTCAAGAAAAAGGAAAGTACACCAGCTATTGAAGAAGACAAGTATCAAGCACATTTGGTTGCTAAGGGGTGTTAGCCTTTTTGATAGGCTAAGTTGTATTTTTATGATGACTAAAATGTTGATTAATTGAATAAATCAATAAATTGTATTTTATATTTACCGGATATTATTCTTATCGGTTTTTATCATAATATTTATATCCGCGTTTATTAGAAATACCCTCGAAATGAGTATTATAATTGTTCTAACATGTTTACTTGAGTCCATGTAGTGTTGCATGTCTTTTAGCAACTCAATATAGTTTAGGGGCTAAAATGGAGTGAAGTAGCGATGGCATGCGGATGAAGAAACTCGACCAATTCTATGCTCTATACATGCAAATGACACACGGATGGCGTGCGGATGAATATCATTGTCCGAAATCTTCCAGAGTTGTGCCCCTCGAGTTTTAGGACGAGCTGAGCATGAAGAAATGTGTCCAGAATGCTTGCGGATGCACGCGGATGAATGCGGACACAGACGTTTTGAATCTGTCTATTTTGAGGTACACTTCGGACGCTGAAATGACGACAGGCGGACGACGGTCCTCGTCCGAAAGGTGTTTCTCGGAAGAAGCGTGGACGACTGCGGACGAGGAGGAATAAAACAATCTAGAGAATAATTTTTGTTCATGCAGACGACTAGCGGACGAGGACCTGCGTCCGAAAAGTCCAGATTGTGCATAACGGCTATATTTCCAACAGACGAATTTTAACTGGTATTTTCAACCGGCTACATGCGGACGTTCAAAATCTCCTCTCTGCGTCCGAAAGTCCATTGCCTATAAATAGAAGATCACTCCAAGCTTTCTATAATGAACGGAGAATTGTGACAAACCCCTGGCAAATTTTATATGTGATTCTAACCCACTATGAGCTATTATTGTAAATCCAATTCTCCTTATTCCTAACTTGCAAATTAATTTGGGAGAATTCAGATTAGTTAGATTTCTGTGTTAATTTCCTATTCTATTATTTGTGCTAAATTGTAAAGGCTGATTCCCTAAGAATTCATTACACAAGGGTGATGATCCCCAAATTGTAACACCCCGACTTTTTAAGTGGAACAATTATCGGGGTATTACCAAGAACATACTAATTAGATTATATATTATTGAAATTAACGTAATCAAAATAAAATAAATATTAATTTAATTAAATTATAATATATTTTATTAATTGAGATTAATATTTATAAGTGGGGATGTATTTTTGATTAACTGAATCGGTTATGTTAAGGGACCGTTTCAGCTCTTCTCATTTCATCTGGTCTTCAACCATTTGACGAAATGACAAAAAGGGGGTATTAAGATTTAATTGGAATTATTGGGGATTTATGGAATAAACTATGATTTAAATAGAAAATTTAATTATTTAGGGGAAATGATTAAAGGGGGTGGCTAAATTATTTAGGGGAAATGATTAAAGGGGGTGGCTAAACCGGTTCACAAAAGTGAACTGGTTGAGGGAAGAAAAGAAATGGCTAGAGGCCATTTCTTCGCAGGACGCAAGACGAAAGGGAGAGAGGGAGCAGGGCGAGAGAGAGCAGACCCGAGGGGAGAAGAGGAGACCGAAGCTGAAAGGGGGAGACGGGGACGTCGACGGTGAGCTCGAGACGCGTTCGGAGCAACTTCTTCACGGCGAGCGTTGCGGGTCATGATTGCAAGCTCTCTGCGAGGCTTCGGGTCGCAATTTTGGGATTGTGTGGCGTGGTTCGTAGGTCGTCGGTACTGCGTCTATGTCAGGCGCATGGCGATGACATTGGAAGGGCTGGCGAGGCCCTCCACAGAGGGGAAGTGGCCTCAAGCCGATGGGCGAGGCAAGCGGATTGAGTGGAGCTGCTGGGTCTTGTTTGCAGTTCAGCTTGAACTGGTCTTCTTCTTCTGATTCTTGCTCTGCTGGAGACCGATAGCGTGGGGAACATCCTCTGAAAAGCTGGAGAGACATTCGGGCATGCTCTTTTCTTTTGGGTAGTGACAGAGAGAGTGTCCCCTTCTACGTTGACATACAGAGAGGAGGAGAAGGGGAAAGCTTGCTAATTGTGGAGCTCTCAGGTGTGGAGGAAAGAAAAGGAGGCAGAGAGCATAATTTGCTCTCTAGAGGTGGTGGATGCCGAGGAGGAAAGAAGAGGAAGGAGAGAAACATAGGGATAACTGCTGGATGACAAAGCTCGGGTGTGGGCTCCCTGGTTCGCTGGTAAGGTTCCTTTCTTAGAATGTTTTGGTTTCTGTTTATGGATGCTCTGATAAGACTTAGGCTTGGATTTTCTGGATAAATGGATGGATGATGCCTCTGTTTGGGTTTCAGTTTCTTGATTCTGTGAAGGGTAGTTCGACTATGTGCTGCTCTTTGGATTGCTATTTTGTGAAAAATTGAACTGTGAATATAGATAGCACTCTGTTGGTCATTTTCCACAAGCATAAAGTGTTGGATTTTACCTTGTTGTGTAATGCCTTTTTTGTAGTATTAAGAACTGTTATATGGTTGAGGAAAAAAATATTGGAAGTATGTTTCCTTGAAATGTATAAGCTACTGATAGTTTAAGTTGAGATAGTTTATGTTCCGTGAAGTTCTTAGAATTAGTATTATTCAAGTTATGAGTCATAATCATTAATGGTACATACTAGATAAATTATTGATTGTAGGCAATGTTAAATGTTGATGTTAGCATGAGAGGGGTTAACCTTGCTATATGATTAATGAACGATTGCCCCTGTTAATGGTTAATGATGATATGCATGGATTGTCCCTTTGTCTAGTTAAGATTGGGAATAAACTGTTAAAGTGGATTTAATTATTTATAACCTCCATGTGATTAATATGAAGTGAATGTGCTCCTTGCTGCCAATTTATGAACTGTTAGTTATGTACATTGGGATAATCTACCTGCTGCCATTCTATTTGGATAAGGAGAATAAGGAGCACGTTTGTTGGGATTAGAATTCAATAAGAAGTTATTAATGGATAAGTGTGTTAATTGTGAAGGTATCGGAAAAAACACAATGGACAACAGTTAAGTGCTAGCACACAATAAAGAATTGAGGTAAAGAATTTGGGTGTGTCTTGGCCATTTGGAGGCCTTACACCACAAGTATGGGTGCGTGAGTGTTATGTTAATTTCCTGTAATGCTTACTATTAGTTGATTTTTAGTTGATGGTTCCTTGGATGCGCTATTACTGTTATCTCCTTGTTGATTTCTTTGTTGGTTGATAGTGTGGGTTCCTTTGCTGTTACTGCTCCCCCTACTTGCGCCAATTTCCCTTGATGATAGTTTAGGTTTTCCTATTTGTTAATTATCCTCTTTATTACAATTGTTTTGAACTATCGATGTCCGAATGATATGAAAATAGAATAACAAAGGTGTGAATGATGAAGAACATGAATGGGTTAAGAGTTCTCCTAAATGTCTTGTCATGTATTATCTACTTGTTATCTAGATTACATTCCTTATGATAATTCAACCGTCATTTCTTTCATTCAATCTATATATCGTTCGATTATTTCCTTTTGATATCCATGTTAAATTAACTAGCATGTTAACCAAAACATTTAATCAAAGCATGTCAACTACTTAATCTGTATTGTGATCTTCTGAACATGTAAATCAATTAGTTGTTTGGCTTCTCTAATTCCAGCATGTTTAATTGTTAATTAGTATTGTAAGAGCATGTTAATGAGCTTAACTAAATTAGTCAACTTGAGCATGATAACCTGATTAGAGCAAGTAACTGAATTGGAATTAGAAAATCGAGCATGAAATCAGCTAAGCATGTAATTCGACTAATAATTATTAGATTAATAAATTTTAATCTTCCTTCAAGCATGTTAATCATTACTTAATTAAATCAATTAGTTAACTATGTTAACTAATAAGCATGTTAACTTAGCTAGGTCTAGCATGTTGTAATGTTAATTAATATGGTTGTATGAGTATGTTAATTTATTTAAGTATGTTTAAGCATGTTAATTTATTTGAGTAGACAAATAGACTCGAACATGTGAATTGACTAAAGAAGTGTTATAACTTGAGCATGTAAATTACTAATCAATTTAGTTAATTGAATCAACTGAGCATGTTGACTAATTAGCTACTCTAAGCATGTAATTAAGCATGATAATTAATTAGTCGTTGAAACCTTGAGCATGATAACAATTTAGTCGAGCATATAATTAATTAGATTAATATTCGCATGTCAATTAATTAAGATGTGCCATGTAATAAGCTGGTAATTGTATGTTCAAATAGTAGGTTTAATTAACTAACCAGAACAAAAGCATGTTAGATTACTTAGAATAATAATTGTAGGAAGCATGTAAATGGACTAGGAAGTTAACTAGATAATTGGCATGTTAATTCTTGTATTCATTATTATAAATGTTCTCTGTATTATTGGTTGCCTTCATTGCTATGCATTTTCAATTCCTATTATTCTTTTATATGCACTTTTAATTTCAATTACTTTCGTTTATGTGCACTTCAATTTCTGTTAAAATTATGTTATTGAGTATCATGTATCATGCTAGGTTGAAAATATATGGTCATGCATCATGTTAATAGAAGCTAATGGGGAGTGCCATGGGGTGGTACGCACACATGCATGAGTGAGGATAAATGATGAAAATGAGTAAAACGGTAAGATAATAAAGGCCTCTGTGGTCTGGTAGCTTAGCCCAGCACAGAAACAAAGAAAAGAATAAGGGAGTTGGGGGGCGGATGGATAGCAGTTCTAGTCTGACAGCTAGGCAATGCCCCCAACGTAGTCAGGGACGGAGACCTAGTATGCCCACAGGAGATTAGATCCGACCAACTACACCATCTCATATGGGTCCTTCAATCTCTAGCTCGAAAGTACGAGTAACGAACGGACAACTTAAAGTAAAGTAAATAAATGGTAAATGGCTAATGAAATGATTGGTTTTGGTGGCCCCCATTCCAAAAGAACTAAAGAGAGTCATAAGCATAATTGTATTAACCCTTTTTTCCTTACTGAGCCATTAGACTCACGTATTACTTGTGGTGTAGGTACAAACGACGAACAAATAACAAAGAGATAATCTAAAGCACAGATGAAAGATTTGCACGGGTGAGGATTGGGGCTGGTCAGGCATGAAGAGGGTAAAAGAGAAACAGTTGTGATTAAATTAAGTATTTTAAATTGTATTTAACTGTCCAGCACATCGGTTTTACTCAATAGTTTAGTTTCCATTCTCAATGCATTAATTACGCTTCCGCAACGTTTTAAATAAATGATTTCATAACGCTTCTGCATTTCATCAATTCAATTTTATAACGAGTTTTACAAATGGTTGGTAGCGATCCGGTTTTAGCATCACGCTCTGATTCATTTTATAAAATTTTGAATTTTTACGCATTTCCAAGGATTTACAAAAATTCGGGTCATTACACAAATAGTCAACAGCTCGATTGAACGCCCGAAAGTTCAATCAACGGGTGATGCCCCGCAATAGTCAAATTTCGAGTGACGCCCCTCAATAGTCAAAGGGCAACACCCTTAAAATTAATCTTTGTAAACGGTTTAATTGACACCCGTAAATCAATTATTTAGTGGATCTCTAAGTGGAACTTAGAACCCAGAAGTAGGCGAGTTTGTCGAACCACGTAAACAAATATTGTGCACTCTCTCTAACCCTCTTTTTACTTTGTAACATATATTTGTTATTGTTTATTTTAATTATATGTGTTAAATCACTTAGGGTTATTAGAGATTAAATATCGCACGAAAATACTATGACGCTATATTCACCCCACCCCCTTCTCTCTAGGTGTATATCGATCCTACAAGGGGTACAGTCAGATTCCAAGTGTAGACTTCACTGATGTGTTTTCTCTGGTGGTTAAGCACAGTTTGATTCGAGCTTTGCTAGGTGTTGTGGCTTTGCACGACTTTGAGCTTGAGCAGTTGGATGTGCAAACTACATTTTTACATGGAGAATTTGAGGAGGACATCTATATGTAGCAACCTAAAGGTTTTATTGTCTCAGGAAAAGAAGACTATATTTTTTATTTAAAGAAGTCCCTTTATGGTCTAAAGCAGTCGCCTAGACAGTGGTATAAGAGGTTCGATTCATTCATGCTTGCTCAAGATTTCAGAATGAGCAATTATGACAGTTGTGTATACATAAAGAATAGTAAGAATGAGTCAGTGATTTATCTGCTCTTATACGTAGATGATATGTTAATCGCAGCTAAAGATATAGAAGAAATTAAAAAGGTCAAAGCACAGTTGAGTAAATAATTTGATATGAAAGATTTAGGAGCAGCCAAAAAGATACTTGGTATGGAGATACAAAGAGATAAAAAAGCTGGGAAATTATACTAAGTCAAAGGGGGTACATTCAGAAAGTTCTCTGCAGGTTTAACATGAATAATTCTAAACATGTTGGTACTCCTTTAGCAGCTCATTTCAGGCTTTCATCCGACTTATGACCGCAATCAGATGATGAAATTGATTACATGTCACGAGTTCCATATTCTAGTGCAGTGGAATCTCTCATGTATGCTATGGTTTGCATGTGTCCAGATTTATCTTACGCAGTCAGTGCGGTTAATAGGTATATGGCAAATCCAGGAAAGGAACACTGGAAAGCTGTTAAGTGGATTCTTAGGCATCTGCGTCGGACTAGTGATGCTAGTCTTCAATTTGGAAGAACTAAAGATCTTATCATTGGATATGTTGATTCTGATTATGCAGGGGACATTGATAAGAGGAGATCTCTTACCGGATATGTTTTTACAGTTGGGGGTTGCGCTATCAGTTGGAGAGCTACCTTACAGGAAGAGGCTGAATATATAGCTATTACAGAGGCTTGTAAAGAAGCTATATGGTTAAAAGATTTGTTTGGTGAGCTCAGCGAAGATTTGCAGATTGCCACAGTGTTTTGCGACAGTCAGAGTGCTATCTTTCTCACTAAAGATCAGATGTTTCATGAGAGGACGAAGCACATTGATATTCGTTATCATTTTGTTCGTAAAGTGGTTGTGGTGATTTTGTTGTTGGTAAAATCAGTACTCATGATAATCCTGCTGATATAATGACCAAGACTTTGCCCACACCCAAGTTCAAGCATTATTTTAATTTTGTTGGTATTAGCTGCTGATTTCGCCTTGAGGGACTTTTGTGAAAGAGGAGATTTTTCTAGAGTTTTGAAGATATATTTATAAAGTGAAATTCGTGTCAATGTGGAGATTGTTAGGCTTTAGTGTGACCCGGATTCTAATTGGGCTAGGCTGGTTCAACCCACATTAGGGGTTTCTTAATTCTTGTAGGATTAGGGTTTCCTAATTCAGTATGACTAGGGATTCATTATGCTATAAATATATGCTTGAGCCATAAAGCTCATGGTACCAATTTCTACTAGTGATTTCTCTCATATGCACGTGGTTTTTTACCCGTCCTTGGTTTTTCACATAAATTCGGTATCTATTATTTTCTCTTTATCTTTTTTTGATTCTTATTCATTATTTCAACAGTTCTTATTAGTTTTTGAAGATTATTGTGTTTGATTTAGTGGATTCTCTTGGCTAGTTCAAATTTGTAATCTGAATCATGTCTGGATTTAGAACTTATCTCTTGAAGATGATCTTTTTATAATTGAATTGAATTCAAATAATTGCTGATTTTATCAAAATTGATTTGAATTTTCGAAAGAATATATTTTCAAGATTGAAGTTGAGACCTTATCTCTTCCAATTTGTTGGAATATATCTTTTGTAGTTGGAGATTAAGTTGATTCAAATCTTGACAAATATTATCTGCTATCTTTGAAAATTAAAAGAGATATATAAATATTTTGATTGGATTCAAAAGCGTTTTGATCCAATCTATTTAGATTGAGTCTATACATGTAAAAGTTTATCTTTTGAGATTAAATTGAATTGGATCGGCCTATTTCCATGAATAATAAAATTTTATCTTTATCTTATTTTAACTAGACATATTTTATCTTATGCAAATATTATATTTCAGATTAGTTTTGTGAGAATATAGTTTGGTTTTCTCTTTTTCTAATTAAAAATCACACATTTATTAAGAATATTCAATAAAGTTGTGGTTTTTAAGAATATTCAATAAAGTGCGAGTATTCACAATTATAAAATCATAATATTCTTTATTTAATTGTTAAGATGTACAAATAAAATGTAAAGTTACTATAATATCTTAAGAATTTTTTATTCAAATAATAAAATGTAAAAATTGAGTTTTGGTCGGCTTGCCTTACAGGACAAAGCTAGACTCGACCTTATACTGTAGCGAGTTAAGCTCGAAAGCTCTAAAATTAAATCTTCTTGGTCCGCTTTCTAGGATCATGCTAAACTCGACTCGCTACAGTACAAGCTAAATGGGCAAATTGATAGAAATTCATATATGAGATCTTTTATTTTAATATTATGATAAATTACCAATAATTTTAAAATTTTGATACTTCTTAATAAATGTCAATTTCAGTGTTGGTAGTGCTAGTGAGACATAGTACGAGAATTAAAACATAATTGGGTCATTTAAGAATGTAAACATGTAGAGCCCAAGACATTTTTTGAAAGGCCCAAAAATCTAGGCCCAGAGGCCGGCCCATTTTTTTGAATTCAAAACATTAAAAATATGTTCAGGTTAGTTAACAATGGCCGCCTGACGTTACCCTTCAATTCTCCCTCCTCCCGCTGATCTTTCCCTCCTTAATTTTGTTTGCTCAGCCTGTGCTCCTTCTTGGTAAATTTCATGGCTCTTTGATCTCTGTGCGTCACTGTCTCTATAATTATCTTTCTTTTGTTCATCTTGCTTTATTATTTTACTCTGTTTTTGTCTCTCTCCGCTTCTCCTCTCACACTTGGAAGTTCTCTTTATACCTGATATTTCTAGGGTTTTCATATTTCCTTGCATTTCATTTACTTTTTTATGGCAGGTTTTGTTTTGTTCTTCTTAGTGAACGCGAACTGTTTCTCGTATTCTATGTTGTAAATTCTGTGGGTGAAACCATGTAGTCGGAGCTTGCAAATCTTTATTCCCAAAACTACCTAATACTCGGTTGAAGATATTGATCCTTCCAAACTTGCTTGTTATTGAACTGAAATTAGATTGGGTAGCTTAGTGAATTTTTTGTTTGGTTGAAGATTTGATGGAACAAATGTAATGCAACTAAGACTACCATCCATTTTGTCCACAGTAAAGTGTAGTCTACCTCAATATGTTTATTTATGTCATATTGGATTGAATTATGAGCTAGAAGCACGAAGATGCCAACTATTTGTTTCATATACTTGTCGCGACGCTAATAGGCAAACCCTCTCTTTTTTTTTTTTTTTAATAACTATATATAAAAAGGACACATTATTTTCACCTCTGCTTTATTAGCTTCATCTTCTTCGCATGCTGTTCGTGTTCATTGGCATGTTTGAAATTCTTGTGTGTCTCTCACTTAGTCTTTAATGCTTTCTCTGACAAATTTTATCTTCTCCGTGATGTATACCCCAGTTGTACCGCCAACACATCTTTAACAAATAGAATAAAGCATAATTAGATTTAAAAAGTAAATCAATTTCTGGAAAATAAGCCATCTCTAAAAACAATTTGATTTCCATGGTGGAGAGAATGATGATTTTGGAAAAGAAACTCCATTTCCACATCAAGAAGAAATTTATTCGCAAAAGACTATCTAGGTTGGAGTTAACTTTTAGAAACCACAAATGTTTAGTTTAAATGGTGAGGGGCTTGGCTTCAGAGGTGTGTTGCCTTTAAGGTTCAAATTCATTCATGTCAAAAAATCTATGAGACTATGTCCTCTAGTACTATCACTACTTTCTTTGGCTTGGGTAGAGAAACTTTGGGGGGCAGGGCTTGGGCACAATCTGTGGTTTGCGAGTTGGCCTGTTCACTCAAGTTTATAAAAAAAAAAAAAAAAGAACTTTAGGGTGTGTGGTTGAATTTCTTATAGGAAAATTCAGGATTGTTGTTGTTTCAGATTTCCAACATATAATAAATATCTTGCAGTTCTTGAATGATATTGGATCATCTTCTTTTCCAATTTTGTCTTTATTTTGAGCTGATTTCCATTTTTTTGCTTTCTTTTTGGACATGTATTGCAGGGTAGAAACTGAAAGTTCGGGCTTCTGTTTTCCTTTGGATGATCTATACGTCAGGGAAAATCTTGAAGCCCTTTGATTGTCCACCGATTGTTGACTGCAGTGGCAGCTAAATTAAAATTTCAATTGAGAATTTTCCCTTGATAAGTGTGCAAGTTCATGAAGTGAGGATAAATCTATCAAAAATCAATTATATTCACTACGTGATGAAACTTGGATGGTACAACCAATTTCTCTTTTTCTCCTAAAGAGTGGAAGGCCGTAGGTCATTAATCTTTTACGTTGAGCATAATCATGGAGTGTAACAAGGAGGAAGCTGTCAGGGCGATGCAGGTGGCTGAAAAGAAGTTGGATGCCAATGACTTCATGGGTGCAAGAAAGATGGCTCAATTGGCCCAAAGACTCTATCCTGCGCTTGAGAACGTCAACCAGTTGCTTGCAGTTACTGAGGTTCTCTGTTCAGCAGTGAATAAAATATCTGATTTGAAGTATGATTTTTATGGGATTCTTCAAATTCAACAGACAGCTGATCAAGAAACTATAAGAAAGCAATATAGAAAGCTTGCATTGTTACTTCACCCTGATAAAAACAAGTTTATTGGTGCAGAAGCTGCATTTAAGCTCATTGGCGAAGCCAATAGGCTGCTCACAGACGAGTTGAAACGATCATCATACGACATGAAGTTGAGAGCATCACAAAAAACTGACCCACACAAGCTCCCTCAACAACAGTCAAATGTCAAAAAACCTACCAAGAAACAGAAAAAAGCTTCAAACAGTGCCCAAAATGCTTCTCGTTCACAGTCTAGTGGGGTGAATACAGCAAACCTACAAGCTTTCTGGACTGCTTGCTCCTTCTGTAACATGAGGTTTCAATACCTCAGAGTTTATGTGAATAGAATGCTACGTTGCCAAAGTTGTGGTAAAGGCTTCATCGCCCATGATTTGGGCTACCATAATGTGCCACATGGATCCTCGATGGGTCATACTCCCACTCCAAACATTCCTTCATATCCAGTACCCTCAGGAGTCCCATTACAGACTACTGAAAATAATACTTTTGTTGAAACTCAAGATAAAAGAGCAGAGGCCAATGATGCACGAAAGACAAGTAAAACTTCTGAGATTGGTTCAGATTCAAGAGCTGAGAAAAGACAGAAATGTGTAAATGTGGATGTGAAAGAGAGCAAGGGAGGTGAGAATTCCAGATCTGGTGATGCTAAGTCCATGGGACAAGTGGAATCACAGGAAGAACTAAAGAAGAGAAAAAGAAAGTCAGTTGTTGAATCCAATGGTGGTGATTTGCGTTGGAAGTCAGATGTGGAATTCAGTGAAAGTATTCGACAAAGTTGTGGATTGTACCAAGAAAATGGTGTTGATTCATCTGCGCAGAATGCTGGAGTTACTGGAGACAGGTATGATAAAAAATCACCAAGCGTTAAACAACATTATTTTGATAAGGAGAACGATACCAATGATTTTGGTAGCCAACAAATGTCGAAAGGAAATAAATCAACTGGCAGCAAAGCAGGGATGAGGGATTTGGCTGGAGATATTGGAATGTCAAAGGCTAATAAATTTTCTGCTCACACAAATGTAGATAAAGATAGTGAAGAGATCGAACAACAATCACCTACCCTTGCTAAAGTAGGCATGGTTGACCAAAAAAGAAAAAGTGGGGAAAGCGAAGTAATGCTGGCGGGTACACCAGTATCAGATTGTAGTACTACAAAAACAAGAAATGTTGATTGTGATACTAGTTCAAAGGACGAGAAAATTAATACCATATATGCACCTCAGCCGGACTTCAGTGATTTTGACAAAGATAGGGGAGAAAACCTATTTGCAGCTAATCAAATATGGGTAGTTTATGACTTAAATGATAGCATGCCAAGATTCTATTGCCTCATTAAGAAAGTTTTATCTCCTGGATTCAAGCTAGAGATCACTTGGTTGGAGCCCAATCCAGTTAGCAAAGAAGAGATTGACTGGTGTGATGAAGAACTGCCTGTTGCTTGTGGTAGGTTCAGACTCGGAGAGACTCAAGTAACTTCAGATATTTTGATGTTCTCTCATATGAAATATAATATATGGCGCAATGGTAGAGTTTTGTATGTAATTTATCCAAGCAAGGGAGAAACCTGGGCTCTCTTCAAAGATTGGAATTTTGGATGGAGCTCTAACCCAACAAGTCACCAGTTATACAAATACGAATTTGTTGAAGTCTTGTCAGATTTTGATGAGCATGCTGGCCTTGAAGTTGCCTATTTGTACAAAGTTACAGGCTTTGTCAGCCTATTTGAGTGCCCTAAGGTGACTGCAAATCATTCGTATAAAATTCCGCCTAATGAGCTGTATAGATTTTCTCATCAAGTTCTCTCATATGTAATGACTGGTGAAGAAAGAGATGGCGTCCCTAAAGGATCTTTTGAACTTGATACTGCTGGACTGCCTCCTGATCTTTTTGAGCATGATTGTACAAAGGAAGTCAAGTTGGAGAGCGATGATGGGGCCTCAAAAACGAGTTCTATCTCCCCTAAATCCTCAAAGAAAGTAGTTGGAACCGAGAAAGTTGATGTAGGAAAGATTGGCATGAATCAATCTAGTCAGGTCAATCCAGACCAGAGCATGACTAGGAAACCTGGTTGTAATGGAGACAATGCTAATATTTCTTTGTGCAAGAAAACAAAAAAACCAACCAAGCATGATGAGCTTTGTGTTGAAACTGAATCAATGCTGAGAAGACCACCTAGGAAATTAAGCAAGAAATGTTCAGTTCAAGTTGTGACAGAGGAGTTCAATTATCCAGATGCTCGAAGATGGAGATCAGGCAACTGAAGTTGCGATTCTCGTGTCCAAAAGAACATTGATCGGTTTATCAACCTCCAAGAACTCAGACATCAAAATCCAGCATCATTGACGTACCACATCATGATTTAGGTAGATTTTCTCTCCAGATTCTTGCTTTCCAGCACAGAGGGGAGATAGATAAGGTACTGATAGGGTGATAGGAGCTTGATTCCTTAGCAATACCTGGTTTTGTTGTTCCTTTGTTTTTTTTTTTTGTCGGGATTGAATTCTATATTGCACTGAATGGTTTCAATCCCATCCCTGACATTAGTTTTAGTTGGATGGAGCTTTTCCCTAGCGAACCTTGTTTATTTATAAGACTCAGATGGATTTGGAAAAAGGTAAACTGAATTTGATGATTTCATCTTTGGTTTACGTGGCTTTATTCCTTGATTTATCAAGTATTATGTGAAATATTTGGTAACTTTGATGAGTGAATAGAGTGGTTAAACAAACAAGGGTTGTCTCATACTTACCTAATTTGTTACTTTTGGAATACTACACATCAGAATTAATCTTGTGTTTGTTTAAAATTTAATTTGGTTTGGTTTAGTTTTGATTCATTGTTTTTATTTGGGATGAAGTTATGTGTATATTTGATATATTTTTTCTTAAGTGAGTTTATTTGTTTTTGATTCTTTCTGGTTTTGTTGTCCAATTGTGAACTGAATCGAATATGTTGATTTGTTTATCAATTCTTTCTCATTCACTGGAGTTACTTAATGAAATGTCTTAATAAATGTTTAAAGGAAAAATGACAAAACAACTATCATCTTTTACTGTTTTTAACAAATCAACTATCATCTATTTTTTATTAACAAATTAATCACTAAATTATGGAAAATTGACGCCGCTAGTGTCGCTATCACGTTTGCTATTAACGCTTTGACGTCAAATTGCGACAGTTTGACGATGAATTGCAGTGGTTTGTAGTGAAACTGCGGCGATTTGACGAAAAATCACAGCGGTTATCATAAAACCGCGATAGTTTGACGACGAACCACAGTGGTTTGTCATGAGACTGCGGCGGTTTGTCGTCAAACTGTTGCGGTCTCATGACTCACGATTTATCTAAAATCTTTGATCGCAAATTTGAGGACTTAAACGGGCGATTTTGACCCCGAGAAATGTGGGTCACCGAGGAAATCTAGTGACAAGTCGTAGATCTTTGTGAGAGCTTCGATTTGATATTTTATGGAGCCAATTCTGACACCCTTAGTCAAAGTTATGGTCCTTTGAAGTTGAAGGAGGTCAAAAGACTCTACGAACTGCGACACGGACCAATTCTGACACTGCAGTGGTTTGCCATGAAATCGCAGCGGTTTGTCATGAGACCGTTGCAGCTTGACGACGAACCGCGGCGGTCTCACGGCGAACCGCGGCGGCCTCACGGCAAACCGCCGCGGTCTCACGACGAACCGCCGCGGTTCATCTGCAAATGAAAAAAATTCATTATCTTCTTCTTCTTCATACAAAAACCCAAACAAACTGTGATTCTCTCATAGACTGTAAAACAATTGTAAATCATCTGAAAACTACAAACATTAACATTCTTTTACAAAATCTTCTAAATTATAAAATCCGAGATCTTCTAAATCCATTCTTTTACAAAATCCAAAATCTTCTAAATCTATTTTCCATGAATATTAATTCTTTTCTACTTAAAATTTATTTTAAAATCACGAGTTCTTCCATTTTTTTCATGGGTATTTATTCTTTTGCACTGTGATTTTGAGAAAGTTAACGTGATTTTCATAACGTTAACGGTAATGTTCATGGCGACAATTTTTCAAAAATTTTTCAAAGTTCAATGATTAAATTGTTAGTAAAAAATGGATGATGGTTGGTTTGTCATTAACAGTCAAGGATGATGATTAATTTGTCATTTTCCAATGTTTAAATAAAGAATTATGCTATTTTTTCATTTTAGTTAGCAAGTTTTAGTTTCATACTATGATGTTATGTTATGTGTACATGTTATTCACTCATAGATATAATTAGGAAAAATGACAAATCAACCATCGTATTTTTGTAATTAATGATAAGTCAATCATTAAATTATTTTCACTATCAAAATAATCACTAAACTATGAGAAAAGGTTCTTGCAAATATCACTATCACATTTGCCGTTAAACGTATTGATTTCGTTCCACGGCAGATCGTCTATTGTTCTGCCACAGATCGTTATTTTTTTAAATAACGTTATAATGTTGATGGTTCATTGCTGATCGGGACACGATCCATGACAGATTGATAATGATCTGTCGCAGATCGTCGTGCGTTGTTCTGCGTTCTTGTGTCTTAGTATATAAGACTTGATTGTGAGCTCCGACAAGTTCACTGCGAATCATGAAATCATCGGCGACACTTGGTACAATGTTGAAGTAGAGCTCAACAATGATGTTCTAAGGGTTAAGTACTATGGTTTCCTTGTTGAGCAAGATGAAGTTGTCGATGTTCGTAAAATTGAAAGCTGTAAAGAGGTAACAAAGTTAAAGGTTAGGTTTCGGCCATTGTCAGTATAGTTATAGGACTCCGAGTGCTCAGAGTTCCTTTCTACGAAGAACGCGTTCCTATAACTGTACCGACAATGTCCGAAACCTAGCTTCCAACTCTTTCACCTCTTTACAGCTCCTAAATTTACTAATATCGAAAACTTTATCTTACTCGATAGGAAAACCATAGTACTTAATTGTTAGAACATCGTCGTTGAGCTCTATTCCAACATTATACCAAGTATCACCGAGGATATCATGGTTCATGGTCAAATCGCCAGACCACACCGTTGAGTCTTATATACTAGGGCACAAGCACATGAATACACTTGCATACATCAGTTGAGGGTTATCTGCCAGGAAGGGTGCACGTGGCGGATGCACATCTCGAAAATGCAAGGTGAAATGACGTTTCAAATATAGTGCTATAACGACATTCAAGCTTGATCGAGAAAGATGGAAAGCCGCCATGCTTCTGCAAAATGGGTGGCAAGCGGAGTATCAATTTTGCGCCCGACACCTATATGCAAGGAACATCAGATAATGAGATTGAGTGAGCTAACGTGTAAGGATCAATAGATTAAATGTGCATCAAAACCAGATATACCACATCTACAACAATTTATTCGAGGTAAACAGTTGGATGTTTCTCAGGAAACAATATAAATGCTTGTTTTGGTTAGATTACACCGATTTTTAGTGCACATGTACATTATATGCTTGTAACGGAATTGATAATTTGGTTTGCATCTATAATGTACATATGCACGATATGGTTGTAATTGAATTGATAAATTGGTTTGCATTTGTAATGCACATGTACATGATATGGTTGTAATGGAATTGATAATTTCAGATTACTTAGAAAAAATCTAGCTTGGATAATATATGATTTTTGATAATGTCACAGGGGGATAGACTAAAAACAAAAGAAACTCTTACAAAATTTTCAATTTTTTGGAAGACAAATTGACTCAAACCATTTTATACATCATCAACAAACAACTAACATGTTCATTACAACAATTTAAGCAATCACTACATAATACCAAAATATATAAGGCAAGAGAATTCTGTCTGTCCCTCGCGGAAAGTTGATATTCCGTCGCAGAAATACCTCGGTCTGCTGGGGAATGTATGACATTCCGCGGCGGAATGACACCTTCCCGTAGCGGATGAGTAGCACTGTGGGTGAATTTTATCCCATACTCATTCTTCAACGCATGATCGGCAATTGCTTCTCTAATTTTATTTAGTGAACTATATTTCTTGCCCAGACCCATACTAGCAAATGTACATTTTGCTTGTGGTGGTCGTCTAGGCCTACTCTCGGCCATGTCCATGTCTTGGTCAGTACTGAATTCACATAATGAACGGTGCTCCTCCTCGTCTAGAGTTGCCGAGACAGAATGCACCACTATAGCAACTTCGTCTCCAATTACACATACCTCATTTGCCAAAACTGTAGACGTGGGCCCCACTTCAACTTGGCGGTTAATAACAGATTCTTCAACACTCCAAGACATCATTTGGTGTTAAAAAATGATTCAACTTTGCCAAAATGCAGTACAATTCAGCTCTCAGAAATCTCTAGTGTTCGCTAATCGCTGATAAAATCACTGAGAAAATCGTGAGGAACTATAGTATGAATTTATACAAAGCCAGTGGCGCACGACGATTCACGGTAGATCATTATCAATCTATCACGGATCGTAGTCAATCCACGACAGATCGCATCCTGATCTGCAGTGGACCATCAATATTATAACGTTATTTTTAAAAATAACTATCTGTAACAGAACAGTAGACGATCCATCACGGAACAAAATCAATACGTTTAATGGCAAACGTGACAATGATGTTTGCGGAGACCTTTTTCCATAGTTCAGTGGTTATTTTGTTAGCAAAAATAGTTTAGTGGTTGACTTGTCATTGATCACAAAGTACAATGGTTGATTTAACATTTTCCTATATAATTATTATGGTATAATATAAATTTTATGAAGCGATAAACAAATGACATATATTATAAGATTATGTGGGATCAATGATAAGTTAACCACTAAATAATTTTTGCTAACAACTTAAACACAGAACTATGAGAAATAAACGGAGTAAATATTGTGGTTATGTTTTTTTGTTAAAAACGTTGTCGTTTCACACCTGCGGAACGTTGACTTTCTGTTGTGGTTACATTGACTTTATGTGGTGGAAAGTCATTGTTCTCTCGCAGAACGTTGTCTTTCCACTAAACAGTTTTAAAAGATTACTTTTCGCACGAGAAACGTCATCATTTCACAGCGAAAAGACAATGCTCCGAGGGGGAATGACAACGTTCCACTGCAAAACAACAACATTCGGTATGTGGAACGTTGTCTTTCCAATGCGGGATGATGACATTCCCCCACAGAATAATTCCTTTATGCGGTGAAAAGATTACTTTTCGTAGCGGAAAGATTACTTTCCTCTGAAAAAAGTGAGACATTGGTGATAAACATTTGACGATGATGATGGACCAAGAAGAGGAAAGAGAAGATGGTGATAAAAACTAGACAGTGAAATCGAGAGGGAATTATTTTCGATGACGAGAAGATGTTCGGAAAACTAAAAAGGTGAGAATTGTTTTCGAAAAAGAGAAGACCATGTAGGAATTTCCAAGAATCGTCTTTGCGATAATACTGCTTCAATTATTGCGATTTTAGTATAAAATTGAAGTAAAATTAGAATTTATAGAGAGTAATATTTCGGCATCATTTTCACGGTAATGTTTCTTTCAACAGGTAATGATAATATTTGAGTCATCCATTTTCCATAGTTTGGCATTTAAGTTGTTAGCAAAAATTGTTCAATGGTTGACTTTTCATTAATCACATAATACAGTGGTTAATTTGTTAATTTTTCTATTTTCAAAAAGAGACTATATTATAAAAAAATTCTTTTACACAGTATTACATATTTTATGATATTTTTATCGTGAAACAGACGTATAAAATGAAATGATGTACACGTGCATGACATGATGATACACATAAACATCATACACTCAACTATTTGTATTTTGAAAAGTGGCATTATTATAAAAGTCTTTTCACATACATTTATATTTTTTGAGAAACAACATTATAAAAACTTTTTTTAGATACTTTTTTATGTTTTTAATGATTTTTTTGGGAAGCTCTTACATAGTATGAATAATAATGTGCACATGCATTGTATTATAATTTGCATTCGCATTACACATTTAACTACTAATATTTTAAAAAATGACAATATTATAAAAAATTGTCTCAGACTTTTATATATTTTATGGTGCTCTATTTGTGAAATACTTACATAACATGAATGATGATATACACGTCCATTACACTATGATAAGAACAAACGTAACACATTTAATCACTAGTATTTTCAAGATGATTTTATTATAAAAAGTTATTTCACAAACTTATATATATCTTAAGTGTCACTATTATAAAAAGTTCTTCAAAATATTTTTATGATATTTATGTTTGGAAGCACTTGCGTAACTTGAATAATAATGAACTCATAGATTGCCTTATAATATGCATACAAAATACATGTTCAACCACTAATATTTTCAAAAGATACTATATTATAAAAAATTCATTTACACAATTTTATATATTTTATACTGTTTTTGCCGTGAAACACATGCATTGTCACGACCCGGAGGCGGGCTTAACAGAATTACAAGATCATGCAACCCAATCCTCGTATAGGACCCAGTTACCTAGCCCAAAGCGTAAAAGAGGCGGAAGTCTTAATGAGAAAATTAAGTTTAAACTCAAATCACATGGGTTGGGATCCACAGAGTGATCAACTAGAGATATGATAGTATAAATAAAGAAATGTACTGTGCATGAATTAAATTCAACAACACCAAAACTACAAACCTCAAACGTACCCAATACAAAGAAGGGAT
This sequence comes from Begonia loranthoides, assembly GCA_022433065.1. NCBI lineage: Eukaryota > Viridiplantae > Streptophyta > Magnoliopsida > Cucurbitales > Begoniaceae > Begonia > Begonia loranthoides. Next base: position 9,134,521 of record CM039485.1, read on the forward strand.
TGAACCGACGAACATTCACCCATCCACGGGAAAAATCGATACACCCACCAGAGGGGTACCGGTAACACTCCATATGACATATGTAAATCCCATGCACCGTGTCAACACCCTAACTTGGGAAAAATAGAGTTTAAGGGGTGAGTGACAAACTCTGTAATATCCCTGTTTTTATTTTCTTTTAAAATCACGTGAAATTTAAATTTTTTTCTTTTATAAAATCAAAGTATGACTTTTCTTTTAAACCGAGTGTTAAATTCATTTCTTAAAATCCTTTTACAGTAATAGTCATTTAAAACATTTTAATTAGCAAAATAACTTTCATTTATAAACTGTTTTTCATAAAGCATAGTAGTTCATTTATAAACTCGTTTTCATAAAACATGGCGTAAACAAATATTATACTTAAAATGTTTACTTTATTAATTACAAAACTAGTTACTTTTTAGCCCAGCTAGTCATAAGATTCATCCGTGCAAATTCCTCGTCAATTGCTCGTTGTATTGATCGTCTATTTCCAAGCATATACCTACATCAACAAGACTTAACTAATGAGCCTAATGCTCGGTACGTGATATAAAATAAAATAAACATACTATGAATTTTTGAAATCCTTTTTTGTTTTCCGTTTCCGTTTCTTTTCCTTTTCTTTCAGTTTTCATTTCACATTTCATTTCTTTCTTCTTTAGTCTTCTTGATCTTAACTTTACTTGATCTTTCCGTTTCCGTTTTCGTTCCGTTTCCGTTTCCCTTTTAATTTCATTTTCTGGAAGGGAACCTATCTGTTCCATATACCGAGAGAATGTATACATCTTATGGTCATGTGGCTATCCATTACTCCAACGAGGAGATACATCCTATGGCCTCACCACCGATGACCGTCTCCATTATCTTTTCGTTGAAGACGTTGGAGATTTTCGTACAAGAGGAATGATGAACCTTAGCGTCTAGGTGGTTAATCGTCACTCCGATAGGGAGATACATCCTATGGTGTCCCCACTGATAGACAGTCATCAATTCCCCCGAACCCTCACACGTTTATTTATATTTATTCAATGATACAATGGATATTCCTACAGCTAAGTGATGGTTGTTCGCTAGGGTGATCAGACCTTGAGAACGTAGTTCACTTAGTAGGTATGAACATCTATTCCACCACTTTTCGTTTCCTTTTCAAAATCATGCATGAAAATTATTTTCGTATCTTTTGAAAACTATGATGCATGATTCTCATAAATACATACAGTTCTATTACATCATTCTAATAATCTCTAATCATGCTTATTTATGAAACATATCATTAAAAGAACCTAACTCTAATAAATAGTTAGCAAATAATAGCACAATATATGGAACATACTCAATTTGTGGTAAAGTAGTAAACAACCTAAATATTCTATAAGAGCGGTAACAATCAGCAAACAAGGTCCTAATTCTTGTGATGTAAGGTCCGAAGACCAAAGCACAGTAAGTATCAACTTATCTGCATCCTTAGCGCATTTAGCTCTTTATCATTTTTTCCGTTAATACCTTCAAAATAATTATTATTTATTTATTAATATATTTATCAATTATAAATCCTAACTTTGATACCGTTATTAATTTATCCATTTAATAATTTATTTCACATTTCTCGTCCATTATTCTTATCGACCAATTGACCAATAAAGTCATAATAATTATTTTAAAAGGGTGAACAAAACTAAACGAGCATATTTTCACTTCCAATTGACAAAAATTCCAACTTTTCCACGTGCTCGCCAATTTAACAATTTTTATTAAAGAATATAATTTTACAACCTTAATCCCCCAAGCAACATAATATCCTTAAGCATCCATGGCATCACAAGCTTAACCAAACAAGGCAATTCAAACAAATAATAATCATTCAAATAGGTTAACATCTCATTCCACAATAATAGAACCCAATCACAATTAAAAGTGTACGATATCATTCAGCTATCAATTGGGTGTTCATAAGTAACCAGAGAGCATGACCAAAATACTTTACAATAAGCAACTTCAATAAACCCACAGCAGAGTTCACTTACCAACAACACCCAAATAGTTATCTAATTTCAATAATAATCTTTTATCCTTAACCAGAAATATATAGAGAATAAATCAAATAATAGAGAAGTCCATTACCTGCAGACTTCTCTCCTTCACGGCTTCACAATTTTCCAAAAAAACAGTCGGCCATATTTTCATCAAACATACCCACAAACTCACCTTCCATACTGTAAATTTATTCCAACTCACCGAAGTGCCTTTCCCACTTTTTCCTTTTTCCCCTAAAATATACAGAGTGCACATTTCACTCAATTTCTACCGAATCTTTTGCTTAACAATTTGTCTTCCACTGACACAACGTCAGCAGCCAACCATGGAGCCAACTGGACAAGGGAAGAGCACTTGGATCATTCAGCCAATTTTCCATACCCATCCTTCACTTTCGGCAGTGCCTTACCAGCTAGAAAGGAGAAACAACTTGGAGATTCCAACACAGCAGGCAACGGTTCAACCCGAACCGGATCAAACCAGATTTGTTCGCACCCGGGTCGGAGCGCCCAATCGCAACCCGACCGAATCCCCTGTCCATCATGAAATCGCCGAGTTCGCCCCTGCAATAGCCAAAGCAAACCGCCTAAACGCCCTAATGACGAAACGTCAAGGAGAAGAACGGAAAGCTACCGACTTACCTCGACCCTACGCCAAAAAACACAACCCACGGGAGCTCCGAATCTAAGCCCTAGCCGCGACCCACTACACCGACCGCCGCCCGCACACCTGCTGGACAGCATCGCATCGCTGCGAGGAAGCCGTCTCGAGCGCTCCCGACGCGTTACTCACCCGATCCTCACCGTCCCCCTCTCAGTCTCCTTCTCCCTCTCTCGGCTCTTTTTTATGCTCCCTCTCTCACTGGTTTTCTCATCATTTCTCTTCAGAAATTCAATGCCCTAATTTTATCTCCACTCTTTTCTTCAATTAATGAACCTCAAACCGAATCGGGCCACTAAATCTTCAGTCGAACCGAACCGATTTATCTCTCCTCCATTTAATTACATTTCCTTTTAATTCTTTAAATCATCTTTTTACCCAAATAAATTCTTCTTTAATAATTTAACTAAATCTTTCATTTAATTAAATTATTCTCAACCTAATTCCCATTCTTGATTTATTTTGAATATTTCTTGACGATAATTATCAGTTTAATTTAAATTCTTCGATTCGGTTTTCGAAATTAATTCTTCCATCAAATAAATCTATTATCCAAACAATCCTCAATTATTTTCCAATTGTCCTTATTAAATTTCGATATAAAAAGTCGGGGTATTACAAACTCTGTAGGGGAATCAATACTAAATGCAATGCATGCTAAAAAAACTGTTTTTCTCATCTTTTTGAAAACTATTTCATGTTTCTCATTTACCATACATGCATTTAAATCATTAAAACCTCAAAATATGGCTACATCAAAAACCGTTGTATACATAGACAACTATATCGCAAAATATGTCAATATCGTTTTTCACACAAAACTGCTATTAGTGAAAAGAACTGTCACACAAGGACCCATTCGGCACACATCACAGAAAGGTGGCTGTCTGTCGAGAGCTACACCTCATGAGATAGAGAGAAACAAACAACAGCGATCCGAAGATCCAGCACGTCACCCGGATGTGCCGAGGAGCCGTAGCTCAGTGCCAATACAATCCATATAATTGAAATAACGGATAAGGTTGCTCGTGATAGATTGCTTCTCAACTAAAATACCCCTGTGTTCCAAATTGACGAGAGTTGCCAACGAGCAAAGCTACAAGTCGTCACGTCACCCATCAAATGGAACAGTATTATGATAGGTAAGTCTTAGTGACTTACAACCTTCAATCTGTGTGACTAAATACCCAAGCCAAGTTTTAGGGCTCGAAACCTAAGGACTCGTCATTACCGCTCTATCTCTATTTGAACTTCTAAAGCTCGAAACCCAAGGAAATGTCACCAATGCCCTATCACCCTTTCACATTTACAAACAACCGATCTTCTCGCAGTAGAAGATTGCATGAGATAGCCTCGTGATGCTTTAGCGCTAGAGTGCATAAAGCATCAAGATGATTTATCATCCCAACTTATATGCACAAATATCAAGCCATCAATGTGCGAAAATATCAATAGTATAACATGTACGATAAAGTAAACGTGAGAAATCATACATATACATACAAACAATCGTGCTATCAAAATAGTCCCCGTCAGGTTTTCTAGGTTTGGTATGCCACAAAATATCGGTTTTAAAAAACATGATGTAATACAGTGCATAAAGTATAAAGATCCCTACCTCGATAATGACCACGACATGCTTACTGACTAGCCAACTCCACGCGCTATCAGAAGGAAGGTTGCACCACTAACATTTCTAGAAGCTATAACAAGGGCGATGTTAACATCTCGATAATCATACAAGGGATACAACAAAGATCCTAAATCGAAAACCAACCCCGACCGAAGGACCAACGTAAGACTTCCCAGTTCAAAGGAGGAATGACAAGTTCCTTACACCCCGAGCTGAGAATCCACACGAGGGAGAAAAATGAATGGCTGACAAAGCTGAATGGAGTTATCTAAACCCAACTACGGAAAACAAGCAGTGCGGTCGACCAGAACACAACCATGGTCGACTTGGCATTCAACAGACAACCAAGAAGTGCCACCGATCGAAAAGACACGGTGACCGAGAGATGAAACACAACACACTCGACCTAACCCACTCAGCAATCGAGAAGATATAACCGAAGTCATTCAAACCACCCATGGTTGACAAGGCATCACAGTGGTCAACCTAGACCACTCAACAATCATCGAGGCAGAGCGGAGGTTAATCGAGACCTCGCAACCTCGATCAAACTCAACAACAATCAACCGAGACTATTTGGTGTCGACGAGACATGTCGACGGTCAACTGGGACCTCATAGCGGTCGATAAGACACGCCCGCAACTATCCAAGACTCAATAGTCGAGGAGACTCATATAAAATCAATTAAGTAGGAACCATAAACCAAACCGAGCCTCAAACCTTGTAAATAGACAAGAATTTCCAACAATGAGTCACACAATAGGTGGAATGGCCCTATGTCAAGTCTAGGAACCCAACCGATGCACAAATAGCTCAATAACACGCGTGTCAAAACACTAATGTCGACTCGAGACAGATTACAGGGCAATCTATCCAGTCGATCGGTCGATTATTGGTAGATTGTCCATTCTCGATCGATCAATCAACTAATCAATTGATCGGTCGGTTGATCATCCAAGCCACCCCTAGACTTTAAGTGATCAATCAGTCCAATCACGGTCGATTGACCACTGCCTTTGATTGATCGACCGCAAAGCTTCTGGTCGATCGACCACTAGCCCCTAGTCAATTCTGATTGACTAGGCCCACTCCGGTCGATCAAAGATCGACTGGAGTTCCTCCCGATCGACCACCGGTCCATTGAGAATCTCCTGAAACAGTGATTTCTCCTTGTTTCCTCCCGATTCTCGACTCCTAATAACAAATAACCTTGTATAAACTCCCATGTAACCCAAAACAACTAGAAATTTCCCCTAAATTCGAGTTTTCAACCCCAAATCCAAGGCCAATAAAAACCCTAACCTTAGAAAATGGAGGAAAAAATCTTACCGAACACAAACCGCTCTCACAATAGTTACTCGTGCAGATGACAGGGACAAAAATCTGTCATTGGAAGTCAGAGATGCTCTGAATCGTCCGCTCCCTCTCTCTCTCTCAACCTCTCTTGAACACAGTGAAGAAGAAGGAAGAAGAAGTTTTTTCTTCTTCTTCTTTCTTCTTTTATTTAATATATATATATATATAAATCAAATTTTAAATTCCAATTTAAAATTTGACTCGATTAAAATGCTAACTGAAAACATTTATTTCGTTAAACATTTTACCAAAATCTTTCCACGATTAAAATTACTGTTCAAAAAAACTCAATTTGAGCGATTGTTTGAAAAACACACACGTGATCGCTAAATGACAGAATGGGTCAACTTTCAACATTTGACTGAAAATTACGCAAAAAATTTACACGTAAAATTTAAAAATCATTTAAAAAAATGTCAGATTTTACATGCATAACGTGAATGATGATGTGCAAATGTATGACATGCTGATACACACAAACTGTAGTGAGCCAGTTTTTCTTTTTCTTAAAACGTGGCATTTTTAGAAAACGCTTAAAATTTAAAAATTTTTCTCTTCGATTTAAATCCTTTTGAAAAAAATTTACTTTTATAAATACAGTGCAATACTTTAAAATAAAACAAAATATTTAAGAAATACAACAAATAAACCTTTTTCTTTTACAATTAAATTTCTTTACAAACCATTTTTCTTTAAATCCCTTTTGCCTAGCCAGTCGTAAGATCCGCACATGCAAATCCTTAATCAACTGCTCCCTAACTTGTTCATGATATTGATTTCAGATGTATATTTACATCACCAGACTTAACTAATGAGCTTAAGACTCAGTAAGTGATATAAATAAACTATAAAATACACGTGCTATGCTCTTTTAAAACTGTATGCATTTTCAGTATTCGTTTTCTGTTTCTGTTTTCTTTTATCTTTTACATATTAGTTTCTTTTTTATTTCCGACCCGACACCTCTTGTATAGCAGCTCCGGGTACGACCGAAAGCTCTGTTAGGTGTTGTACACATAACACTTGGCATTCGGCTACTACCGTAGCCTACTAGCGGTCGTGTGCTCCAACGCTTAGACGACTTGTAACACCCCGATAATATTTTTCCCCAGGTATTCAACGTAATTAATCGTTGAAATAATTCATATGTTACGTTGCATGAAGGTACGTGTTAAAATAGGACGTGTTTATATGTGATAAATATTGTGGGATAAGTAAAGTATGGAAGTTTGGATGAAAAAGTGTGTTTGGGAGATTTCGGATGTTGACAAAAATCATGTGTATTGGGATTTCGGACGCATGCGGACGAGGCTCTGCGTCTGAAAACACTTTGAAAGTCGTCCCCGAGTTTGGGACGAGGCCAGACAAGACTTTGCGTCCCAATTTCCCCGTCAACGCGTGAATTCGGAAGATAGCTGACGCACACGGACGGTAGCGGTCACAAAAATTTTGAATCTGTTATGATTTTAGGACTTTTCGGACGCACACGGACGGTAGCGGATGCCTGCGAACGAGAAGAAATTGAATCTGTCTAATTTCTGGACAGTTTCGAACGCATGCGAACGATAGATTCAGACGTCTTCCTTCGTCCGAATGGCAGTTTCGGACGATCGCTGATGAAGGTAAAGACGACTCCCTTCGTCCGAAAATGCAGATTTGCCTGTGAATGTAGGATTTCAGACAATCGCGGACGATGCCAGGAAGCATGCCCTCGTCCGAAAATGCCTAGAATTACGAAAAATTAAGGTTTAAATAATATGTTTTCTTGTCGTTTTGTCATTGTCGCCTTCTCACCTATGCCTCCACTCGACGCTCGCCCAGTTGCTCGACTTGAATCCTGATTAACCATCTCGACCCTCAACATTGGAAGGCTCTTCTCAGAACTCACGGCTCACCTCCGTTTTTGTCAGCTCAACTCTACTCGTGACACGTTGACTGCTCGACTGAAGTATATTCTTCAATCTTCTTATATTTTTGTTGACTTGTATCATGGTATACTGAGTTCAATATATTATTGTATTATTTATATTATTTTATATCAGGTTTGGGCGCCATTTGTAAATCCGGTGGTGCTTCATTTTGATTGAATAAATATGTTTTATTTTTATTTTAAAAATGAAATCGAATATGAACCGAACCAAAATTCTCGATCGTTTTGTTTTGGTTCGGTTCAACTCAATTTTGTTAAGTTTGATTTGATTTAGTTCGGTTGTTTCGGTTCTGACCTAGAACCGAACCGAAGTGCGCCCACATTAACCGACATCCTCTACTCTCCATTGTCTCTGCCTATTTATATCATCGCCGCCGCCGGTTCGTTATTTTCCGACGTTTAAATTTTCCATCTTCTTCCAGACACCCTGCCCTATGCATCTGCTTTACCTTTCCCAGCTAATTAGCTAGTTTCATGGGGAATGTTTGTGATTTCAGTTGAAGTCTACTGGAGCTGATATATATTATCTCCCTTTTGGACGAGCTCCTGGGTTAGCGAAAACATGTCGAAGCTAGTGCTCTGCAAGATTTGGAATAAAGGGGTTTCTGTTTTTGGAGGAGACGGGATTAGAGCTTGCTTGTTTGTGCCAACGAGTGGTTTTCATGGAGGACAAGTATGTTTACTCTGACACTTTTTAGCGCCCTAGTCATTCGTTTTCATGTAAAATGGGTTCTGTGAGAAAATTTAGTCCAATTGCTGAGTATTTTTCTTTGATTTAAATGAAATATGTGAAAACCTTGATGAATAGGATGGTTATGGTGGTTAAACAAACAAGGATTGTCTCATATTTGTTTCCAGCGGTTCTGTTGTTTTGTCATTCTTTGTTGTGGTGGACTAGAGCTTTAGGCAATACGGTAAATCTGACGTTGAGAGAGGGGGGTTGGAGCTTTTTTCTTAGCTCATCTCACATCCTTGAAAATTTTTAGTTCTTTCCATTTTATACAATTTGATGAAAAGTAAAATATGAAATGTATACCGTTGCAAGGATGATTTTGTGGGTATGTTAGAAGTGTCGATTCTGCCATTTTGATTTGGTTTTCTAGAATTATTACGGTGGTCGTGGATTATGAGGGCTGCTCTTATGAACATGAAGAATTGGGAATCATAGCATATAGTCCATCTTTTTTTTTAGGTTTTTCTTAGCACCAATTTAGGTTTTGGGGTTTTCTTAACTCCAACGAGAGAGTGCAAACTTCCTTTCCTTTTGAATATATAGTTGAGAGACTTGTCCTGTGTAGAAAGTTATCATCTTCATTTTGACCTGCAATTTATTGGAGTAGAACGGCAGTATGTGGATATTCCATTTTGAGTTTTAAATCAAATTTCCAGTATTTGTATTCAAATGTGGGTTTTCTGAAATAAATTTGAACTTCTATATTCAGCTTTTTATATGTGCAAATTCTAGAGTTCCTTAATTTTGTAACTCATGAACTAGTTTGACAAAGGAAATATCTCAAATTTCATCTTCATTATGATTTCTTACAGACCCATTTTTCTCCAAGAAGTTTTTTCGGCGTAGAGGATTTTCTGGACGACGATAACAGCAGACCATACACATACATGAAAGAGAAGAAGTCCAAAGATCCAAAGAAGCACGTGTCGTTCAAACAAAGAACTGTAGCTTATATGGAACCATTCACTCTCGACGTGTTCATATCGAAGCGTTTTGTTTCGGCTTCTCTTACTCACAGGATGACTTGCAAACAAGTTGCAGTGGCAGGAACAAACTCTAAGGACATTAAAGCTGCACTCAGATCACGATCCGACATACCTGCATGTTTAGCCATTGGCCGTTATTTAGCTGATCGAGCTAGAGAGGCAGATGTATACACTGCTTGTTACACACCTCGAGAAAGAGACAAGTTTGAGGGGAAAATTAGAGCAGTGGTGCAGTCCCTCATTGATAATGGTATAGATATTAAAATTTATCTTGACTGAAACGATGATTTGTTTGGCTTGCATGTTTTTACTGGAATGATAGAATTTTTGTGACTCTTTTTATGGTTCTTTTTTGGATACTATGACCAATTGTCGAGACATAAATTGTACAGCTCTGCGCTCCACCCCCACCCGGTTCGGACCAACCTGTCCAAGTCGAGCTATGACAAACTATAATTTGGTATGATGATGAAGTTATAGCTTCTGTAATGCAGATTTTTCAGACTTAGTAAAGTTAGGTTTACACACTAATTCTATATTCTTATCTCATTTCTTGGTGAGTCGCTCATTTGAGGGAAACATTGATGCTTTGGTTCATAAAATAATTAGTCAAATTATTGAACCAATAAGCAATTAGCATGTCGCTTAAACGTTTACAAATTACAATTAGCAGGGTAAATAAAGCAATAGAAGCTTTATATCTCGTCAATTGAAACCCATTTCGATCAGACATCGTCGATGTTTACAGCATCCTCAATGACAGCAATGCAAGATCCGACAGACTTTCTCGACGACATTGCATTGGCAAGTTTCGATCTTGCCAACTCGTGTCGACGGAGAATGAATATGGTGTTTAACACAGACCATCTAACCTGAGAATCTGCTTTCTTCTGTGTGAATCCCAAGCCCTTGAGCAGCTGATCCAACTGCAGCAGTGGGATTGATTGAAAATTAGCAAATAATATGTACAAATTATGTTTTTGCCATGAAGATTTTCAAGAACTAGTGTTGGAAAATCAGTTCTGAAAAACATTATTCTATAATCTTGTAAAGAAAAAAAGGAGCTTGGAAAACCTTGTTTATGTCAGCAAGGCCTCCCTCTGCATGTCCAAAGAGGAGATACTCAGTGGCCACACCAGCAAGTGCTATGCATGAGAATCTGTCCACCATCTGATGCAAAGGAAATCATATTTTTTGATTGTAAAGTGTTGACATTGCAGATCAAACATCCACTAAAAAACAGAGCATACTGTTGCTGAGACTTTGCCTGTGTTTATCTGCATAAAGTTGAAGGTGGCTCATCAGCCCAACCAGGGATCAACTGTCCAAGTCTAGTTTTTATACTTTCTAAAAACAAAGCGGATTGAATAGGCAAAGACTTACTTCTTCAAGAAACTCAAAATCCACAAAAGAAGTTCCTGCCTGAACATTGAGAGATCCTTCTTTCTGAAATGCTTCCAAACTAGACAATGTGTATCCCTTTGGAAGAATGCCTAACAAGTAGGCTATTAAAAAGTGGCCTGCTTCATGCTGCTCAAATTTACCTTTAATTGCTTTGTTTCCAGAAAGATTACGCTATCTTTAGAGAGAGAGAGAGAGAGAGAGAGAGAGAGAGAGAGGGGGAGAGAGAGACCTTACTTGAATGACCCTGTTATGGTACTTCTGACTAAGCGTATGACCAATGGTGTCAAGAACCAAGCTGCTAAATCCTCCATTGAAGGATACCTGCTAGAGCTAATTGATTAGAACATAGCAGTTAAGAATTCAGACAAAAACATTAACTAAAAATGTGGTAAAACACGAGGATTTGGATTCAAACATCCTCAGGTGAGATTGATGAATTAACAGCACAAAGATTGTCAAACCGTATTCAAGGCAAAGAACAAGAATAATCGGGATTTTGCTCGCAATGTGGCGAGAATAGGCCGTTACCACATCCAGTGTCCATAGGAACAGCAATCCAACCGAAAGATAGAAGATCTCCTGTGGGCTAGAGCTGAAAACTTTCCACATTGAAAGTCCTCCTGCAATGGCGGCAAGTTGGAGATTTCTCTCCACAGAACCAAGAGTTTCATCCACTGGCGATAGAAGGGACGATGGCTTAATCCCATTCAGCTTCAGCTCGTCCAAAGAGTAAAGTCTTTGTGGAACCTGCAAATTTCTCAAATGGGTCAGTTCCATTTCCCAGCATTCCCCTGTTTTTGGATCGACGTGTTTCTGAAACATCACAGACAGGAACTCGGCAAACTCACATTTGTCCAGACAACAGAAATGGAAAGATGCAAAAACTAAACCTGTCGAGCAGAGCCGAAGCAGGAAAGTCCACCGACAGAACTGCTCTGCAAGCTCTTCACGAGAGAGAGAGCCGACCTCTCGTCTCCTTTGGCCAGCTCTCTGTCCAGTTGCTCCAAACCCTGTTGCCTTGAAACTCCAGGCTCGGAAGAAGAGCACGAGATTCTTCCCAATACATGGAATCTCGTCAACTTTGAACTACATGGTAAGCCTGCAATCTGCATCCAAGTTCCCATTCATGGATAACTCTGGAGATTGGAAAAAGTTGAACCAATTTGTTGGAATTTAGATTTGTTTGCTTGTTTCGATGATCATTCAATTTGGACCGTACAAAAAGGATAACTTGTGTTAATAATATTATCTAAAAATTATGAAAATTTATACTTGCATCAAAAAATATACTGACTGAAACACCGACGATCAAATCGTCGCTGGTGAGTGTAAATTACTCCGGCCCGGTGGCTCATCTTCCAGCCGGAGCGGTTGTAAACGATGTGGTTTACTCCGCCGTGGTCAATTTCAGAGCTTAATTCTTCATAGTTTTTGAAGGAGAAACATTTTCATTCATTTTCAGAGCTCACCCATGAAGATGAGTTGTCATTCCTACTACTTTCACAGATCTCTGCGGAGAAGTTTGGAGAAATTCATCAAAGATAACGGGAGTGAATCTCACTGTGAAGAAGATCATTTCATGAAGGCACAAACAAGTATAACTTCATAGGGAAAAAAGATGTTAATTTGCATTAAAATCTGTTCAAAAATCAGGAGAAAGCATCATAACTATTGATGATTATACTAAAGATTTGTACTGTTTCATGTGGGGTGCTCTCCAAAAAATACATAATTATTTTGATTGAATTTCTGCGGTTTATGATATGATTGCCTTAACCATACTACAAATTTTGTATTTAAAGTTCATGAAACAAAAAATTCTAAATTTGAATGTCACTTGCAGCATTGTCTACAAAATAATGGATTCACTTTACGACTACATATGTTTTTTTTTTTCATCCAATTAGATGCCAAATTCTCTTCCTAGTGCATGAATCATAAATCCTAAATATAAATTAAAAAGAACGTATTTTATGCTCAATAAGATTTATATTCATTCATGTATTATTTATTTAATTATTAGTGATCAAAGATTAAATAGAATTATAAATTTATATTCCTCTTATGAAATGAAGTATTATAATGTTAGTCGTCCATATCCTCTTAAACGTAACAAAAGTTAATGATATTGTACCTCCACAATTTAATATGCATGATATATGTAATGAATTAGATACTGAAAGTTATTCTCCTACTTTGCAAAATGAACTTAATATTTATTTTGAATCTCGTTATCAATCGTTAAAAAAAATTTCATATTTTAAATTAGTGAAAAATAAATTCTACTACATATCTTATTCTTTCTATAATGACGTGTAATCTACTAACACCTCTAGTCTCTACTATAGCGTCAAAACCTGCTTTTAGTACATATGGACATGTGTACAGTAAACGAAGAAGACAACTTGCATATAATCTCGTGGAGACACTAATTTGCATCAAAGATTGGATTGACACCAATTTTGAGATATCAACAGCGAGATAAAGAAATACTTGAAGAATTTAGAAATTTAAATATTTAAGACTAAATCTTATTTTTTCCACTTTGTATTGAATTGGAAGTAATTTTTTTGAACTTGTAATTTGTTTGCCATGTTGCAAATGATTGAAAATTAGATGAATGTCAATCTAGTTGGAATGTATTGAATTTGTAGAGATACCACTGTCAAATATTTGTAATGATATTCATATGATATACTTTTTTATTGGATTGTCTCAAATAATTTTTTTTTCTTAATACATGTCATTTTATATATTAATAAATAATTTTGTTTATTAAATGAATAGCTATTATACGTTGACATTATAATGATAAATAATTATTATAATTTCAAAAATTAAATTTTTTAAAACTATACATTATATTGATATAAGTTGAAAACGTGGATGTATATTTAACTCGTTAGGCTCATTTAACTCATGGTTTGGAAGTTGGTTTGAGTTGAAATTTTTTTTTCAGCTAATTCGCTAAACTTGACTCATTTAACTTGCTAGACACGATGTACTCAATTTTTTATGGCTTGGTGATAATTCTTGAAAAAGAGTTATTATGCATGAATATTTTATATTAAAAATATTTGAATTTAGCGATGTAAGGCATAATTTTATTATAATTGCTATAGAATGTTGTAGCATTATCTATTTACGAGAAATAGTTAATTTTACAAATTTTCTTGTGATATAATTCGAAAATGATTTGACTTATGATTAATTTGAATTTTGAAAGCGGAAAAAAAATCTCAATATTTAGAGGGAAGGAAATAAGGAAACAAAATCAAATATAACAAGTGACTAAAGAAGGAAATTTGGATGAGAGAGAGAGAGAACTGAGATTTTGAAAGAAGAAATAAAGATCTGAATTAGTTTAAAGGAGGGGCAAAATGAGAGAGAAAAGGGGGACACACAAGTGGGCGAGAGAATGGGACATTAGAAAAGACGAGGAAGTTGCTTTGAAAAGAGTAGAGGGAAGATTAATTAGGCGATCTAAACTTTTTCGTGAAATATTTGTTATTCTAAACCCTAACTGATTTAATGCAAATAAATAAATAAACAATCACAAATATAATGGAGTTTATGAATAGAGAAAATGCAAACCAAATTTGTTCATGCGATTCGACAACTCCGGCATATGTCTGCGCTCCAAGTTTCTGACTTGGAGATCCTTAATGACCTAACCTTCCCGGTTAGTAATAATTGACTTCACGGATGTCAACCAAACCTTTACAATGATTCTTTCTCATAGCGTCACCCTTTACATTTGACTATTACGGGGCGTCACCCTTTTGTTCACGATTTAAGTACAAGAATTGAAAAACTAAAATTCCTAACTCTCCCAAATGTAAAATAACAAATTGGGAGTTGGAGAGTTGGGATTTACACTCTAATATTGATGAGAAATCGAGTATGAATTTTGGTAGAGCTTCGCTTCGATTCTCTCTTTGTTAGAATGAGCTTCAGAGTGTCTTCAATATATAGAAACTGTAAAGCAGGTCGACCACCTCCATTCTGGTAGACCGCCTCCCGACCGTTAGAAACTAACTGTTGCGTTGTATAGTCTAACTGGTCAACTGCTTTAGTATACCAGTCGACCACCTCTTCACATTTCCAAAACATCACTCGACGCTGTCCATTTTGCGGTCGATCACCACCATGAAATTGGTCGACCGCCTCTTCGTTGTTTTGCCTCTCGAGTAGCACTGTAATATTTGTAGTTGATCTACTCTTCCAAACTAGTCAACCACTTTCTTATTTTGGCCCTTCCTTCAGCCAATTGGTCGACTAAATCTCCACTTTTAGTCGACTTGTACTACGTGTTTTCCACATTTTGAAGAGTTTAAGTCCCAAAACATAACCAATAACTACATGGACTTAAACCAACATGTTAGTACACATAAATATCCTTGTTAAGGGGTATTTCCAATGAAGATCAACATAATTATAAAGGTAAAATAATTAAGCATAATAACTAAATAAACAACTTATAATTCAATTAAAATATTTATCATCAAAACAATTAAGCCTAATGACTCTTAGGCTAACAATCTTCCCATTTCTAATGATGACAAAATATTATGAGTTGTTTATTTCTTCCCCTAAGAATGTGCATAAAGTATTGCATAAATTGATATGTCCCCCTTAGTTTATGCAATATATCTAACTTTTAATTTTATACAAACATGCTATTCTTACAACTTATATAAATCTCTCCCCCTTTGTTATAATAAAAAAGAAATCAATGGAGAGGACTAAAATAAAATCATAAAGAATTTCTCCACCTTTGTCATTATTCAACACATTAAACCATTGGAGGAAATTAACATTCAATCTACTCGATCAATTTTTCTCTCCCCCTTAAGACTCCTCAAAGTGAATATATGGAGGGCAAAAAACAAAGATACCAACATAATCAAATCAACAATTTAATTTAACATATGATTAAAAAATAAATATTATTCCCCTTTATCAATACACAAGATCGAGTCATTGGGGAAAGCCAAAACAATTTAATCAAATTAATTATCCTCTTTTGGCATTAAACAAACATAAGGGTTGGGGGAAAAACATCAAAATACTTCAAAACAAATCAATTACATTTCTCCCCCTTAGAATTTCAATTGTTGGGAGAAACCATGACAATAAAAAATAATTTAATTTATCAAATTATAATAATGAAGACATTTAAACTTTGATAAAAAAAAATATTCAAGTTAAAATAATTTCTGCTCCTATTTCAAAAAAACCAATTCAACTCAATGGGGAATTAAAAAGACACTAAAGTCTATCAACCAACAACAATTCATTATATCAGTTGTTGGATTTACAAAATTTAAACTATAATAAATCAATTGCAGAATTAAAAACATTTGAAAGATTAAAGAGAAATGATACCAAAAAGAATATGCAACCAATAGAATCAATATTAATAAAAAGTATAAGATTTTAACCTATATGCATAATCAAAAAATTCTCTCATTATCCACAATCAAAATGCACATTTAAAGAGGGAGAACTTTCCAACCTAAAACTTAGGCTTAATTGCCATTTTTAGGAACCCAAATCTTTTTGGGTCCTTGAGTTTTAGGTTTGGTTCCTTTAGGAACCCAAACAAATTTAGAACCTATCATTTTGTCATTTTATTTCAATGGATAACAAAATTATTTATGCCCAACACAATTACAAGTATTACAAATAGATGGGCCAATGAAGAAATTATTATAATATTTCTTTTTAGCAAAGGGTTGATAGCCAATTCCGGCTTTATCAAATGTAACCCTTTGCTTACCTAGGAGCATATTTAAATTTTGCTCTCATTTGTGAAATTAAGCACAACACTATTTAAATCATCATTTTTAACTTTCAATGTGCTAATTTCACTCTCTAGTGATTTGATAAAAACATTCAATTCATCATCCTTATTTTTCAAATCACTAATTTCTTTTTCAAAAGATTGAACAATACAAGCATTTTTTTTCACCATTTTATCATTTTCCTTTTTCAACAATTTAAACTTATGTTTAAGCACATTGTATTGACCAAACAACTCATTAAAAGCATCTAGCAATTCATTATCATCATCAATATCATCCAAATCACGAGAAGAGTTATGTACCTTGTCCTCTTTGGCCATGAAGCAAAAATTGGAAACTTCTTCTATCTCGGAAGAAGAACTCTCATTGCTATCTTCCCAAGTGACATTGAATGTTTTCTTCTTGAAATCCTTTGATTTCTTCTTTACTTTTGGGCACTCATAAGTGGTGTGTTTGTGTTTCCCACACCCAAAGCAAACTATTACCTTCTCCTCTTTTTCTTTCTTTCGTTGAAGGTATTTGTTGAACTTCCGGGTTATGAATTTGATATTTTCATCTTCATTCTCTTCCCTAGAATCCACTTGTGTACTTGAGGAGGCTTTGAGGACAATATTCTTTCTTTTGGAGACTTCTTTCTCCTCTTTCTCCTCTTTCTCATTGGCCTCCATCGTGATCTCATGTGTCATTAGAGATCCGATGAGTTCTTTCATCTGTAAGACCTTTAGATCCTGCTCTTCTTAAATGGTAGTCACCTTTGGTTGCCATGCCCTAGGTAAACACCTAAGAATTTTCCTAATCAACTCTTCATTGGAATAAACTCTACCAAGCATTTTTAAACTATTAGTAAGGTTAGTAAAACAAGTAAACATTTTACTAATGGATTCATCCTTTTTCATGGCAAACAATTCATATTCATGAATAAACAAGCTTAATTTATTTTCTTTAAATTGATTATTGTCTTTATGTGTAACTTCAAGCAATCTCCAAATTTCAAAAGCACTATCGTATGCTTATATTCTATTAAATTCATTACTATTTAAAGCACTATAAAGAGTATTAATTGCTTTAGCATTCATGCATAATTTGCGTTTATCTACATCATTAAACTCAAAATGCAATTTTGGAATTTCTATTCCATTTTAACATTTAATTAGAACATAAGAACCATTTTCAACAATATTCCAAAGATCATAATCTAAATATTGAATGTAAATTCTCATTCTAGACTTCCAATAAACATAATCATCACCATTAAAATACGGAGGTCTAGCTAAATATTGAATCTAAACATGAGTATTGAAATCCATAATATATATATATATACACACACAAAATATTCAAAGATCCAATCAAATTTATCCAAATAAAATTCTACAAAAGAAATAATCCAATAGATGCAATTTCAACTCAATTTATACCAATAAACACAATATCACACAAAAATTTAATTACCCTGCTTTGATAGCAATTATAGAGCCGATGCACGCCTAAGGAGGGGGAAAAGGTGAATTAGGCCATCTAAACTTTTTCGTACGATATTTGTTATTCTAAACCCTAAGTGATATAATGCAAATAAATAAATAAACAATCACAAATATAAAGGAGTTTAGGGATAGAGAAAATTCAAATTGAATTTGTTCACGCGGTTCGGCAACTCCACCAATGTTTGCACTCCAAGTTTCCGACTTGGAGATCCTTAATCACTTAACCTCCCAGGTTAGTGATGATTGACTTCACGGGTGTAAACCAAACCTTTACAATGACTCTTTCTCAATGCGTCACTCTTTCCATTTGACTATTACAGGGCGTCACTCTTTTGTTCATGATTTAAGTACAAGAATTGGAAAACTAAAATTCTTACCTCTCCTAAATGTAAAATCACAAGTTTGGGAGTTTGAGAGTTAGGATTTACACTCTATAATTGATGAGAAATCGAGTATGAATTTTGGCAGAGCTTTACTTTGATTCTCTCTTCGTTGGAATGAACTTCGGAGTGTCTTCAATCTATAGAAACTGTGAAGCCGGTCGACCACCTCCATTTTGGTCGAACGCCTCCTGACCGTTGGAAACTAGTCATTACGTTGTATAGTATGTCCAGTCGACCGCTTTAGTATACCGTTGACCGCCTCTTCACATTTCCAAAACATTGCTCGACTCTATCCATTTTGCGGTCGATCACCTCCATGAAACCGGTCAACTGCCTCTTCACTGTTTTGCCTCTGGAGCAGCACTGTAATATTTGTGGTCGATCTACTCTTCCAAACCGGCAGACCGCTTCCCTGTTTTGGCTCTTCCTTCAGCCAACTGGTTGACCAAACCTCCACTGTTAGTCAACTTATACTCCGTGTATTCCACATTTTGAAGAGTTTATGTCCCAAAACATAACCAATAACAACATAGACTTAAACCAACATGTTAGTACGTATAAATATCATTGTTAAGGGGTATTTTCAATGAAGATCAACATAATTATAAAGATAAAATAATTAAGCATAATCACAAGATAAATAACTTATAATTCAATTAAAATATTTATCATCAAAATAATTAAGCCTAATGACTCTTAGGCTAACAACGTGCACTAACGTTAAGTGTAGTTTTGCAACAACACTCAACTTAACTCAACCAGCTTGTTTGACACCTATAGGTTTATCAAGATCTCATGATGTGAAAACACCATAAAAGGGTAAAACTTTCTCTAATCTTGAAGAAAATATTAAAAAACAAGGGTATTTAACAAAAAAAAAATACTGAAGTTTGGGGTCAACAACAATTCAAACCTTAAACTAAGTTTACTAACAACTAAAATTCCGAACTATGAGAAATGAACAACAAAAACCTCACAATCACTTTTTTTCGTTAATAGACATCTCCTGGATGTCCGAGCCACCTGCGAACATCCGATTATACCCCAATACATTGATGCACCAGTGGAAAAGGTAAAAAAATAATCTATAAAATATGTTGTGGAAGTGTTGTTGCAAGTGTTGAAGAAGGAAGAATGTTGGAGAAACTTGGTAGGCTGCTCCTAGGGGAAACGGTTGACCTCGCGGTCGACCTCACTTTGGACAGAGGCAAAAATAAATCATCCTAATTGAATTTCCACAGCTGGTGGTCGACCCTTTCCTTCTTTCTTAAAATTTCTGCAATTTCAATTGTGGAAAGTGAACTTTGAACGTGAGTAACTTCTTCGTTCGAGATCCTTTTCAGCTAAAAATTGGACCACTTTTTCTTGGATGGAATAGGAAAATAACCCTTCAAGAATTTTGGAAATATCTTTCAAGAATTGCGAGATATACGAAAAACAAGATAAGTGGTCGGAAATAGAAAGTAGGACAACTTGCACTTCCCTTTTGTTGACATTGCGGATGGAGACTTGATGGATGGTTGGACACCACTTCACACAACCTTTCCCTAGATAGTAGGGCTGCGGATGCCACTCAAGAAAGCTCACTTAAGCCTAAGTGAACTCCATCTTATGATATGATTCACACAAGAGGAACTTTGGATGTAACTCACCAAAATGTTTGAAAAGGGAATCTCTTCCAATTTCAAAATTAGCAAAAGCTATTTTGTAACGACCGAATTTTCATTACCTTTTTTAAAATGCGTAAAATTTAAAACTTTTTAAATCTTTGTTAAAACCTTTTAAAAATGAAATCAGAGTGCCCTTCTTATAACCGGACTGTTAACAAAATCCTTTTTACTATGACTCGTTTTTAAAAATCGTGATGATTTTGTAGAAAACTATGGTTATAAAATCTAGCGGAAGCATAAATTACTTTTTCTTTGAAAACATAGCGGAAGCGTAAAATAGTTCATTTACAGACAGTTAATTAAATCGTTACTTTATATTTTACAATTGCTCTTCTCAATTACTCTTTACATTAGTTAGTCTGACTAGCCGCAAGTCTCATCCATACAAATCCCTCATCAGCTGCTCCTACATCTATTCATTAATGTTCTCTCGTACTTGTACCTACATTGCAAGACTTAAACTATGAGCCTAAGGCTCAGTAAGTGATAATACCTATCATGCTATAATATTACATGCAGTTTTAGTTCTCGTCTTTTTATTATCTTCTTATCTTTTACATTTTAATCATCGTTTTTTATCGTTTTCTTCTTATCTTTTTATCCTTTACGTTTTAAATCATCATTTTTTGTCTTTTTCTCCTTATCTTTTGTCTTTTGCGTCTTAATTATTATCATTCATTGGTCGTTCTTTTCATCGCTGGCCTCCGATATAGCAGCGATTACATAATTTGAAAGCCTGCTAATCATTGGCCATTTGTTCCGGCATAATCAAGAGACCTTGCAACAGATACGAGCAGCAATGACATAATCCAAAAGCTTGCTAGCGACGATGGCATAATTCGAAAGCTCGCTAGCGGTCGTGTCCACGAAGGACTTAAACGGCCTCACGTCATATCGTTGCCATTCTCTTTTCTTTACATTATTATGACTTATTATTCGTTCATTATCGGTTTCTTTGTTCGTGATTTGTTTCTTCGTTCATTATTTGTTTCTTCATTCGCTTATTACTTTATATGGCTTATGATTTGTTCGTTATTTGTATCTGTTTCGTTTGATGCTCGTGAATGCATACCATTTCTAAAAGCATAAATAAACATTCAACGTGTGATTCACCAAAACGTGCTACAAGTACTGTAGACATGCTGTAAAAGTAGTAAACAACGAAACGTGCGAATAATAACTGTAAGCATGCTTTTAAAATAGTAAACAACGAAACATGCTATTAAAGACTGCAGACATGCTTGGAAAGCGGTAAGCAACAAAACATGCGATTAATAATTGTAGACATGCTTTAAAACGGTAAACATCGAAGCATGCTATTTAAAACAGTAAACAATGAAACATGCTATTAAAACTGCAGACATACTAGGAAAGCAGTAAGCAACGAAACATGCATCTCCTATTCTTGCGATGTAGGGTCCGAAGACCAAAACATACACATATCACTTACTTCGATTGCTTAAAGCGTTCAACGCTTATTCATTATCATTTTCTTCCTTCTTTAGTACCTTCACAATTTAATAATGCTTAATTATTAAACTAATTGCTTTAAATCAACTTATTAATCTCACCTTTTATATTCTTAAACGTCATCTACTCGAGTTTCTTAAACGAAACCACTTCATTAATTATAACTTGATCTAATAAATTTATCTCGATTGATAGCGTTTAGAAACTAAGTTCAATACATAGCGGAGACCAACGTAATTCCATTTATGAATTATAGACCCATAATTACCAACGTAACTTCATCCATAAATTATCAGCCTATAAATCAACGCTTAATAACAATATCCAAATCGAGTCATAAAACTATATTACCCAATTTCCATAATATCTTATTCCAATTAGTGAACCGAAACCAAAACCAACGTAACAGCAGTTAAACTCGTACAAACGTGCAGAGCATAAATCTAAGGTGTCGAATACTCTTAAATCTCACACTGCATGAATTTAATCTAACATACATGCATAATACTCCCAACAACTAAATCGATTCCAACATTTGATCCAATAGATTGATCTCATTCACAAAATTCAGAAACTAAATCCAACAGAGGCAGTAGCTAAACTAATATCAACAGACCACAACCAACAGAGTACACAAACCCATAACCCAAATCTAACATCTAGATGCTTTCAGAATTAACCATCAGAGTGTAAATATATTACATCACAGAGTGCTATTGCAAGTGACAGAACATTGATCTCTTCAACTTTGAACTATCGGTTCATTCTAAAAAACACAAAACATATGTCCAACATTTACATCAATCCAATTCATTATCAGAGAGTAATTACTAAAATGCTTATGCTTATCATCCAACAACAGAGGTTATATAATCAGGACATTAACATAATCTAGACCTCCAAAAATCCAGAATACAGAGAAGGAAATCGTTCTCACCATGAAGACCCGAGAGTAGGAAGCCTTCACCTCCGTCACTTTCTTCACCTCTCGGCCATTAGCTCTTAGACTCAACTCTCCCTTCTATCTTTTTGTCCTTCATTCACCCGACAATCTTCTTCATTTCTTCTGCAGCACAATTATGGCTTCGACAGCCTCTTGAAGATGGCTGCCTCCCTCTTCAATCCGCCAACCACTTCCCATCAGTCAAGGAAGAATCATGTCTCATTGTGTCGGCAGAACAACTAAACCGGTTCAATGCAGAACCAACAGGACCAAACCCGGACATTCCAGCCGTTCCCTTCACGAACCGCCAGCCCTGCCACTGCGAAAATCCTCCCTGCCAATCGCAAATCGCCCCTACCAACTTCTGACCATCAGAACACGAAGGGGAATGAGGAAATCGACTGGACATACCTTCAATCATAGCTGGAAAACACCTCTGGTGGAAACATCGATCTCAAGTCCTAGCCCGCAAATTGCGCTGCCGTTCCGTCCGCTCGCCTATCGTCGGAGCCCATAGTCGGTCAGTGTCGCCGGAGCCCCGCGTCGCCGATCTTCCCGATTCACTCCCCTTCACGCTCTTGGTTCCCCTCTCGCGTCTCCCTGCTCTCTCTCTCTTTCTCTTGGCAGATTGGTCATAGGCCAAAATAAAAATCATCCTCCCTTTAATTGCTAAACCAAACCGGACCAGCAACCCGAACAACCAATCTGGACCAAACCGGCATGAACTAGCGGGTTCACCATCATCCCTCTTTTTAATTACATTTTCATTTATTTCTTCCATTCCCACTAATTCAATTTAAATTTCTTTTCATTTAAATCATCTTTTTACCCAATTAAATTCTTCTTTAATAATTTAATTAAATCCTTCATTTAATTAAATTATTCTCAACCAAATTCCAATTCCCGATTTATTCCAAATATCTCTCGATGATAATGATTGACGATTACGTCCTTGGGTATTACCCTGATAATTATCTCATTCTCCGATAATTATCCCATTAATCCAAATATCCCCAAATAAAAAAAATCAGGGTATTACATATTTTGTATTCAAACTCAATTGATTCAAACATAAGCATTAGGTGACTTTATATAGTCAATTACAAAACATAAAATAGGAAACAACAAAATAGGAAACACACTAAATATTCAGTCTTAATTGGCCGATTATTAAACTATAGTTTTATTAACTTTCTAAAGCTATTATTTTGGCAACTCCTTGCTATCTTAAGGGGCCCGAAATGGTGACTAGGATGGCAGCTTCTTTCCTTCAAAATTCACCACTTGGATGGTTGCCAAATTGATTGAACTTTGACCATTTGCTTGGTTGATTTTAGTAGGTTTCCATTTCTCTTTTTTCATTGGTCTTTCTTGTCCTTCTAGTGAATCTTGTTGGGCTCCTTTCCATAACACTAAGGGCTTGGGCCCTTCTTGATCCTCTTGGGTTGATTGTTCTTTAATTTGAGCCCTTGATGAGTAACCTTTCGAATGGATGGAAACATGAGTTGATAAGGCCTTGGTCCTTTGTCTTTGTGAATGGACCTAGTGGTCCATCATACATGATGGCAGACGTCCGTACTAAAATGATCCGATGTCTATTACCTATGAAGGGTGTCTATCATCTGTGAACGTTAATAAGAAGGACGTCCAAACTTTCAAACATATATTTCGTGCATTTTTTGTGTAAGAGTGGATATTCGCACATAGAACAAATATAATTTTGTGCATTTTTATATAATGGCATCTAAGGCTCAAAAAATCAACATGAACTATAAAGCTGCTCCCTCTATAGCTTAAGGTCAAGCACAAGGTTATTCGACCTGTCCCCGCCTACCAGCACAGGAATACCTTTCACCGGAGTTCAAGACTGCATTGTCCAAGGAAAGGTATGAGATTGATATTCGACGTCAGTCCATTATTATCTCTAGGAGGATAGAATTCAATACGTTATCAGATTTTGGAATAGAAGTTATATTCAAGCGCATTTCACTTGCTAAGTTGTGTAAGATGGAGAGATATTATTGTGAGCGGGTGGTGAAGCTGTTTTAGCAAATTTGGAGTTGGGCAACTAGCTCTTGGAGCTGAGGACATATCTATTTGGGTGAGAGATTAGGATAACTCTGAATGAGTTAAATGAGTTTCTTGGATGCTCCATAGATGAACTAATTGAAGAATATTTTCATGTATCCAAGGACTCAGATTTCACTAAACAATGAGAAGGTCTGACATTACTACAATAGTTGCACCGTAATCCCAATGTTGGATCTTCTACAAGCCCAAATCCAAGATCCTAAATCCCAAAGCTAGAGTCATTTATCACGTTATAACTCACCTAATTCTGCCTCATGATGGATATAGGGACTATGTTAACTGCATGGATCTCTATGTGATGAAGAAGCTCTACAACGAGAAGAGATTCAACATTGAATATGTGATCATGAATGTAACAACCCGATCCTAAATTCTCCGGTTAAAACGATGTAATTGTTTTGTTAAGAATACAATGGGTTACTACATAGTTCGATGGACGTTATGTTGTGACATATACCCTCGTAGGCATTTAATTTGGACAAGGTTTAGAAGAAAATATGAAAAACAATGGATTTATAGACTTGGGGACGACATGGGACGCCAATTTTGCATCCTAAACTCACCGTTCTGTGATGTTGCGGACTCTGGATGCTGGACGCGGACGCAGATTTGGAGTCTGCATTGAATCTGTTTAAACTGGGAACTTCCGGACGATGCATGCGGATGATACGGACGAGGGATTTAGCATCTGCATTGAATCTGTCCAATTTTGATTCACGCGGATGACACCATGCGGACGATGCAGACGACCAAATGGCGTCCGAAACCAGATTTTTGACGGTACGGACGTATGTTTAGGACGCCATTTGCTGTGTAATTTTGGACGTGCAGACGATAGTACGGCGTCCGCAAGCGTCCAAAAGACAGCAGATTCTGCGAATTAAAAGTCAGAAAACAACGACGAATTTGACATTTTGTGATTTATTTCTCCCACTTTGGCATGAAAAGATGGAGTAGCCCACAAAGCCCCCCCGCCCCCAAGCACATGCCTTGCCTCCTAGGTAGATTCTTTCCCTATTTCATCTACTGCAAACTCCTCATACATTTCATTTGTCTCCTCCTTCGATTCTGCAAAAGGGAGAAGGAACTATTGGTGGTGTGTGAGAATAAGTGAGAAGTAGCTACGTGAGAAGGTGAGGGCTGGATAGAGAGCTCTCAGGTCTTCTTGGTTCTTCAGGGTTGAGTGGTGAAATGCTCTCTAGCGCTGTGAAGTTAGAAAAGATGAGGGAAGAAGAGGGAGTTGCTATTGGATCTCCTCTACAATCACCTCTTGGGTGTTCCTCAAGGTAAAATCAGTCTTTTATTGTTGTTACAAGGTGCTAAAATGAGCTGCTCTGTCGTTGGATTTATGCTTAGTAAACTGCTCTCCTTGATTAAGTGTTGGGGACTATTTGCTTTAGAAATATTCTACTTTGTGAAACACTTAGGTTGTTTAGATATGTTGGTTGTTGGATGGTATGTTAGAAGCCATAATCTGTTAATTTTGGAACACTCTCTTATAGTTGGGTAGTCGTTGGTTCTGAATGGATTTCTATTAAATGTGATATGCGCTATTGATTGGTATTCCGAATGTATGAACATGTTAGAAATTAGTCATGACAGCAGGTTACGCTCTGTTAATGGATGAATATGTATACTCGGTTAGTTGCTAAGAAATTGTTGCCTAAAGTGGGAAGTGATGATTTTGGACTTTCCTTTGTCTGTACAAGATTTGGGATAAGCTGTTAATTTGGATACGATGATGAGTTGTTTATAATCTCTTTGTGATTAGTACGAAGTCGTAAATGTACTCTCTACTGTTGGTTGTGACAAGTTATGAACTGTTTAGTTATGAACGTTGGAATAATCTTTCTTGGATAAAAGAATAATGAACATGAACTGAGAAAGTGTTAATGATAAATGTTAGGTATCGAAGGAAGAAGAAAAGATAGCGGTTATGCGTCGACACAATAAACTACGAGGTAAGGATTTGGGTTGTCTTGGACAGAGGAGACCCTACACCCAAGTAAAGTGTGTGTGAGTTGTTTCGTGGTTTGATTTCGGTAATGTTTATAGTTATCCTGGTTTTACTGAATGATATAACTTAGTTGCTGGAAGTGCTTGTTAAGCTTGAATGAATCAAAGAAATGATAGTTGAAATGAATGAGAAATGAGAACGGGTCCTAGACAGATTTCTAGTGACGTTAAAGAGAAAGAAGGGGTGAAGATGTTAGAAAAGACTCCTTTGTATACTTGTAGATTTTCTTATATGAATTGTTTTATAATAATCCTCATGGTTAGTATGATGTAAATGATAAATTACTTAGATTGGTGATTGAAATAGAAACTTAAGTAAATAAGGGATTAGCAAAGTCAAAAAATGAAAAAAAAAGTACTGAGTAGTTTTCATTATATTCTTCAGTTGATTGATAAATAACTTGGAAAAACATGATTTTAAAGGTAACTCGTTAAGTAGTTCCGTATATGATTTTAAAAGTATGCTCACTACCTGTTTTATTCAGATGAATAGCATGCGTAGATAGTTTGAGATTTTCATTTGATACTAGTTAGGAATGGTAGTTCTCTTTGTTGATAGTAATGTGATTTATAAATGAGGAAATGAAGAAGAGAATATATGATGAGCATGAATGAACTTTAACTTCCCTATGTGAATTGTTAATGGAACAAAGAAAGAAAAGAGTTTAGTTAACTAAATGAAAGAAAGAAAAGGGTTTAGTTCACTAAACAAACGAAGTAAAAAGGCTTAAAGAGTTAAGAAGCAAGAACTTTGTAAGTCATTTCTGATTTTCATTGTTTTCTTTAAATATGGATTTTGATCAATAGATTCGATTGACCTTCAAGTTTAGTTCGCATGATTAGTGTATGTCTGTTTTCCATGTTTAACCTAGTTTACTTTTACATCGATTATTGTGATTCCTTATATGTGCAAGTTCCATTATAGTATGTTTACTTCAATGTGTATGTTTCATGATAATAGAAACCAAGTAGGGGGTAACCTTCAGGATGATACCCACATGCATGAGTGAGGAAAAAGAAAGAACCCTAAAGGTGGGTATATGCCGAAACAGAAAGAAAAAACCTAAAGGCGGGTATATGCCGGAATAGAAAGAACCCTAAAGGCGGGTATATGCCGCGATAGAAAGAACCCTAAAGGCGGGTATATGCCGGAACTAGGGAGTTGAGGTAGATGGGTAGTTCGGATCTAGTCTAGCTACTAGGATACACCCTCACCAAATCGGGAAAGGGACTAGTATGCCCACAGGAGGCTAGATTCTGTACAGCTATGCCATCTCAAAGGAAAACCCTCAATCTCCAGCTCAACGTACGAGTTAAGAACGAACAAAGAAAATGAACGAAATGAAAGAAGTTGGTTTGGGTGGCCCCCATTCCAAGAAGAACTAAAGAGAGAAATACATAATTGTTTTCCCCACCTCCTTACTGGGCGTAAGCTCACGTCCTTACTTGTGGTGTGGGTACAATGACGAACAGATAGTAAACGAATAAAAAGAAGATGATAAACGCATAATGAGGCAGAGATGGATGATTTCGCACGCACAGGATTCGGACTGGCAAGGCAAAAGACAAATGAAAGTAAACGGTCATGAATCAACGAAGTTAAAGAAAAATAAATGGTATTGAATCAATGAAGTAATGGTTCAGTTTTATTTGAGAAATGAAATGATTGAATGGTTAAGTATTGTTTAGTATTTCTTTGAAAGAATTCTCACGTTTTCGCTATGATTTGAAGAGGGATATTTTAAAACGTTTTCGCAGGAATTTAAATAGGTGTTTTTAACGCTTCCGCATAATTAATAAGTTGGTTTTCATGATGAGTTTTAAGAAAGAGTTAGTAGCGATTCGGATTTATGCACTCTGATTGTTTTAAAAAGAAAAATTTAAATTTTTACGCATTTTCAGGATTTACGAAAATCCGGATCGTTACAATGAATCTAATAAAGGATGTCTTGAGCAACCCAAGGAAAAACCTCCCTTACAATTGGCTCATTCAGAAAATTGTTAACAGTAGCAGGCTGACACTCCCTCCCAATGAGCCAAAAATCAATGAAATGACACTTGATGTCTACAATCAAGTGATTTTGGCTCGGATGGGGATTGCCAAAGTCGAAGGGGAGTGGATATTCAAGGGCACAGAGACTCCATCCATGTTGAATGCTGTAAAATCAAGAATTTTTAAATGATTTTAAAATGCCACGTGTAAATTTTTCGTGAATTTTTAGTCAAATGTGGAAAAATTGACCTGTTTTTTCGTGTAGCGGCGACGTGTGCATTTTTTAGTCAATTAGTCAAATTGGGTTTTTCCGAGATGAAATTTAATTTTGAAAATATTTTTGGTAAATTATTTTGGGTTGACATTTAAACGAATCGGGTTTTGAAAACGGAATTTGAGTTGAATTTATATAATATATAGATTTTATATTATATATTATATAAATTTATCAAATTGTATATTTTTTTTTAAGAAAAATCAGATTAGAAGAAGACAGAAGTGAGTCTTCTGTCTTCTTCACGGTCCTTGTCGCAGGTGAGAGAGAGGAGAGACCAAGCCTAGGGAGAGGAGTTGAGCAAGGGAGAGAGAGAGCGGGTTCGCGAGGACAGAGATCGCCGTTCCTACCAACGGTGACCGCAAGTGGTCGATAATCATCAAACATGGTAGTTGCTTCATCCATCCAAGAGGTAGGGAGCTCGAAATTTCAATGATTTGGGCTACTCTGTCGGAGGGCTTTCCTAACAAAAGCTGCATTCCTCCATTCTTCGATTAAGGTGAGGATATCGTGCCCTAGATGGAAAGATTTCCGCATTTGTTCTTTTTTTTTTTTTTTCAGAAATGCCCTATGATTTCTTCTCGGGTCTCTCGGCCGATTTGGAAATTTTAGGGATTGTATTGTTGATTTCTATTTTTCTGAAATTTCTGAGTGTAATGCTCAACTGACCCTCTCATAAAATGCATACACAGGATTTCATACAAACAAGGTTTGCAGTCACCTGCAACAATTACAAGTACATAAATCCAAATCAACTATGCATTGTTCGTTACCATCACTGATCTCAAACTAACCAGCTCCTGTAAATGTTGGACACCAATTTTGAGTCCTATTTTATAGCTTACCAAGCTTTTTCTTGATTTGCAGACACAATAGATTCGTCGCCTCAACCATCTTTTGATGTTTCTTAACGATCTTACACACAATGTCCTTTCTTATCATCTCGACCATAGTCAAAATCCGTTTGTCTCAGGTTGGTAGGATGCAGGCGTTGAAAGACTCGCTCAAGTTTTTGAGATTTATGACGCTGTAACGACCGAAATTTCCTTTTGGGTGCATTTATAAATATTTAAGTATGTTATAGGTGCAAGGAATATTTATCAGTCAATTTATTGGTAAAATATATTATTATATGATTTGTTGGATTAAAGCTAATTTAAGGCATCTCGGCTTTTGAGATGAGATTAACGATTTTGGAAAATCATGATTAAGTGTGGGTTTTGGAATAATGGCAAGATAATGAGAAAAATGTGAGGTTAATCGGATGAAAGGAGAAACGTGGAAGGAAGGAAGAAAATTGTCGGGTAAAGGCTGGAAGGGGATGAGCTAATTATCAACCATTAGATTGAAAGGACAAAAGGAGAGTCGACCGTTGGATGAGAATTTTGCAAGGGAAAAAGATGCCCTCGCAAAAAAGGAAGATTCTGTGCGGGAGGGGCGATGATCATTGGGTTAAAAAGAGAGGAACGTGGATGCAGCCTCAGTCGTCAGATGAATATCATGGGAGAGAACTTGTCGGCAGAAGGTGAAAGAAGCAAACGAGACCTTGACTTCCAGATGGAGAAGCATGATTAAATGCGGATCATAGGATGCGCAGAAAGATGTTCTAGCAACGTTGAAAGATTTCTCTCGAAAGGGGAATGCGGCCATGCTATAAGTCAAACAACATCATTCGATTAAAAGAAAATGTGCAAGTTAGACAGAACGTCATCATATTAGCTTGTAGATTTAAGGGAAACGATGCCATTTTAGTTTCATGTCAAAATGGACATGAGCGGCACGGGAGAGTACCCATCCACGGAAGAGTACACAACCGCAAACTATATGAAATGTAATTGTTTTGGTCATTGATTTAACGAAGGAATGAGGCCCTTTCTGGCAAGGTTAGCGTCCGCAGTGAGTAACGCTCTACGAAACCATATTACGACATCATCTGGAATGTGAACACCCAGCTCTCTGCCCTAAACTGTGGGTATAAAAAGGGTACATTTATGAGGTAAACTATTTATTGGGGACAACAAGATGAGCTTGCTTGAAGCTATAGCAAGGAGGTTGATTTTCCAAGAGAGGAGACAAGCTCCAGGAGGGATGTGTTCTATCATGGTTGGACAGCTTCTTCCCTTGGAAAGCTTGAGGTAAGTAATGCTACATTTTTTTGGCCTCTTGGCCTACAATGCAAGGTGGTAAGAAGTTTGGCTTCTATTTCGTTATTGTTGTTACTGAATGATTCTCGAGGATATGTTGTTTACTACTTTTACTGATGGTAGCTCCAAGGAATTGTGCTCTGTAGATTGTGCTTATTTAATGCTCTCTGTTTTATTAAAGACTCGAGGATATGCAGTATGTGTTGTGTTTATTTTTATGCTACGATTTTATTGTTGAGACTCGAGGATATGTTGTCTTACTTGCTTTGTATTTTATGTTTACTGAACCAAGGGCATGATGCTCTATTGAGGATGATTTAGGTCATTGAGTTTGTTCTAGCTATTATGGATGACTTGAGGACATGTTGCTTGCTGTCATGTTTATTTTGTCTTGGACTGAGGATAAGTTGCCATGTTGCTATATTTAGTTTTCGGTATTGAATTAAGGAGGTGATGATATGTTTTACTATGATGTTTTACGTGAAAGGGCCCGAGGGTGTTACTGCTCTGTATGGAAATGGAGATAGAAGTTACTTAACTCCAATTGTAAGATGTTATTGGGAACTGTTAGTATACTATTGATGTGTGGTTTTACTGTGTTTATTTTTATGAACCGAAGATGTGATGATAAATGTTAGGTTATTCATAGTTCATATAATCATGTTGAGGTTTAGTTTATAGATGATAGATTATGTTTTGCCATTGGGGGTTTTTTGTTGATGTTGTTTAATTATTGTGTATGTTGAGGATATGTTATGTTGCATTATGATGTATGTTTATGCATGAGTCTACATTAAGAAAGATAAAAGATGATGAAATGTATGTAAATGGGTACTGAGGACAAGTTATTCCGAAGGGGAACCAAGGGGTGAATAAACCCATAGTTTGCCTCTATTTGATGATGGGGCAGATCGGTAGATGTTAGTCACTGAACATAGATGTGTGCAGCAGCTAATGGAGGACTCAATAAATGTCATGTCTATCCCTCCGAAGTTATGATGATGTTTTATACCTGTTAGTTTGCCTGTGTTTGATGACGGGGCAGATACGATAGATGTTGGTCGCTATGTATAAACGTCCGCAATAGCTAACAGAGGACTTGGTGGATGCTGTGTCTATGGTTTCAACGATTAGCTTACTCATACTCGATGAAAGTGAAAGACAAGAAAGAAAGAAGAAACATGAAATAATGTCACGAAATGTCAAGTTCATGGTCTTATGCATTACTTGCTAAGTCTTAGACTTAAAGATGAATCTTGCATTGTAGGTATGGATATTACGGATGAAATGGCAAATGCGAAGTTCATGTTGAGGAAGCTTGCCATGATGAAGATTTGGTTGTTGTTGGGTATGTGGATTACAGTTTACGAGTTGAGTGTGTCAACCCACTTTTGAAAACAGTTATGTCAATCTTATTTTGTATATGGATTCTTTATGCTAAGTAAATGTTTATTATTTATTTTGTAAAGGACTTTTAAAATTTAGGTTTTTGGCAAGAAATATATTTTAATTGATAAATTTTTCCGCTGTAATGATTTTTGAAATGTATGGTTTAATTTTAAATGGTAATTTTTAATAAGAATAAAATATAAATAGATATATTACAATAATTTACTACGCAATTAAGGTTTATAAAAATGGGCGTTACAGTCGCACTCTGGGATAGAACTAAAAACATGTTTTGACCAGAATTTTGAGTTGATGTTTTGCAAATATGTGTGTGGTCTCTGGTCAACCAAAAATAACTTCTTCATCTCTCTATCAAAGTGCGCTGATGTTGTGTCCCTAGCTGCGTTCCACTTTGCGTCTTTGTATAACTTGCCTCGAAATTATTTTTTGAAGTTGGCATACTAGTGTCTAAGGTAGAAGCGATGCTCAGCTGACGATGCAAACTCTTCGATGACAGACACCAACCCCTACAAAAATAATAATGCATAATAAGACAAACGTTTTCATGCAATGTATAACACAACCATACATTAGAAAGACAATGCAACATACCTTTTGTTGATCAGAAATAAATATTCATCCCTGCTCGAAGCATTGTCTACATCCATGAACAACAATTGCAAAAACTAGGACTACAAATCTCTACATTTTGCTTCAACTGCTGCTATGGCAAGTGGATAAATTCCATCATTGCCATCAATAGTGATGGCTATGAGCAACTGGCCTAGGCATGAGTCCTTCAAGTGGCAGTCATCCAAGTAAAGGACAGGTTTACCACACTCCAATATACCTTTATTGCATGCAGCTAAACACATATATATCTTTTGAAATATCAGATAGGGAGTAAGATCGCTCAAATCTATGGTAATAACCAATGTGCTACCATGATTGAATTTGTCAATCTCCTCTCTGTATGACCATTGTTGCATCAATTGTTCATTGTCATCCCCTTCGTTCAGCTTCCAGGCTCATTCTTTGTCCTTCTGACAAGACATAGGGTTGATGCACCAGCGGAACGAGATTAGAATATAACTTAAAAATATGTGTTGAAGTGTTGAAGATGTATGATCAACCAAAGATAGCTGTTTTTAGGAGCGGCGGTCGACAAAGTGATCGATGTAGCAGTCGAGTACGTCTACAAAAAAATATTACAGTGGTGTCTCTTGAAATCGGTCTATGGATCGATCGAGCTGATCGATCGGTTTCTTAGTTTCCTTATTTTGCTACAAATTCACTTTAGGAAAGACCAACTTTAGAAGCTTGTAACTCCTTCATTTTGGAAGCTTTGAGCTGAAATTTTGACCACGCTAGCTTGGATTAATAATGAAAAGAACCTTTCAAGAATTATGTAAATATCAGCCACGGATTAAGAAATATGCTTGATAGAAATTAAAATAGAAATACTTGAGATGAACACTCCTGTATGGATGATCTGTTGATGAAGCGCTTTTGGAAAGTTGGACCCCACTTCACACCTTCTTCTTCCAAGGAGTAAGAACGCGAATGCCAATAAGAAAGGTTACCCAATTTACAAGTAATCTTAATCCCGTGTTATAACACACACGAGGGAAACTTTGGTTGTGACACACCAAAGGTTTGAAAGAGGAATCACTCCAATTTTGAAACTAAGCAAAAACTTTCTATTATCAAATTCAACTCCTTAAACATGTACATAAGGTGACTTTAAATAGCCAATTACAAACTATAAAATAATAGTAAACTAATAAAGCAACAATAACCCTAATCGGCTTATAGAATAAGTTGTCTGATTTTCTACTTAATAGAAACTAGGTTAATTAACTAAAAGAATATTTAATTAATATCTTTCTTTCTTCTTCTCCAAGTTCAGATGTATTTTGGTAGCTAATCCTTGTTGGTGCTCGGTCACTTGGATGGTTTCCATGTAGAGATCTCCTTCGTCTCCAAGTTTCGACACTTGGACCTTCCTTAATCTTTGCTCTCGGTTCCATGAATTTTTGACATAGCAAATAAAGTCTAAATTTAACGATCTAACCCATTATAGAAAGCTTAGAAATTCTGCTACAATCTTCATGAAGCATGCTTTTTGAAATGATGCCGTTTTGAATGAAAACACAGTTAAACACTTGTCAAAGGTCAGAAAGAAGTTAGTTTTGAAAAGTCCATAAAATATTCCACAATATTCCTTGGACTTCCACCTATGCTTGACCTTGAGTGGTCGATCAAATAGACTGTATAACGCAATAGCTATATTCCAATGGTCGGATGACAGTCAACCAAAATGGAGGTGCTCTACCAGCTTCACAGTTTTTATATATAGAAGACACTGTGAAGCTCAAATTAACCAAATAGTGGGGAAGCTTTGCTAAAATTTGTACACGATTTCTCATTCATAGTTGAGTGTCAATCCTAACTCTCCAACTCCCAAACTTGAGATTTTATATTTGGGAGAGTTAATAATTTTAGTTTTTCTATTTTCTTCTACTCAAATATTGATCGAAAGGGTGACTTCCCAAGAATAGTGAAAGAGAGTAAGGTGATGCCCTATAATAGTTTGTAAAGGTTTGATTGACGCCCGTGAAGTTCAATCAACAATAACCGGGGAGGTTATTGGGTTTAAGGATCTCCAAGTCAAAAACTTAGAGCACGAACGTAGGCCAGAGTTGCCGAATCGCGTGAACATATTTGGTTTGCATTCTCTCTATCCCTTAACTCTTTATTATTAATTATTAATTGTATGCACTGAATGTGTTAAAGCACTAAGGGTTTAGAGATTATAATATCGCACGAAAAAGTTAGCACGCTTAATTTACTCCCCCTCTCCTCTCTTAGGTGAGTATACGGTCCAACATCATATGCATTTCTTCAGCTTCCAACACTTCTGCAGGAGCATCCTTTCCCATCTGACTTGATCACAGTCGTCCAATGACTTAATCCATTGACTATTGACTCATTCGCCCTTCCACTCACTGCATGAAAATCTTCACTATACAGCGATGTTTTCTCCAAAAAATAGGTGTCGTAGCTAAGCTTCCATCCTTAGCCAAAAATCTGATTTCAATTTATTAAATTACTTACTTAATTATTAATTTACTTTATTATAATTTATAATAAAATCTTAAATACTCTAAGTATAGAATTTACTCAATTGTGACACAAAATACTTCTATTAAATTCCAAATGTCACATTACATAGTTAAAATTATCAAATGAAAAATCTGGATGTTACATTAGGCATCCACGGAAGGAAACGCTACTGCGAAAATAAGGTGAATGACATCGAATTAAAGGAAGGAGACTTGGGAAGATATCCATAGGAGCAAACGGATCCACGAAAAGATGAATTCACAAGCAGAACGATTTCATTTTGGAGGAATGAAATGTTTAAGGATGAGCGGATGATATAACGACCGCTGGATAAAGCCAAGGAACGACTGAGATCAAAAGCGGTGAAAGGCCTGGAAAAGGTATAACAAAATAAAGTGTGGATGAAAGGGGGGTCGTTAGATTAACAAGGGTGGATGAGTTTATGGTCGCTGGATCTAAGGAAAAATGTTGCGAGGGTGCGAGGGAGAAAGATTCCATAGCGGGAGAGAGATTGATCATTGGATTAAATGGGAGGACAAAATGTAGATCATTTGATTAAGAAAATGATGCTCCTGCAAGAGAGAAAGATTCCATTACGGTAGAGAGAATGATCATTGGATTGATAGGGTGGACAAGATGAAGACTGTTGGATCTGAGGAAAGATTCTTTCACGGAAGGGATAGATGTCACATAGAAAAATGGTAAGTAAATGTAAAATAAATGGCGTCGTTTTACGTTAAAGAATGTATCCTTAAAAGCGAACGTGTCCATGACAGTGTATTAAAAAGAAGCAAACATCGTCGTTTCAGAGGAAAAATGTGGAGTGTTAATGATGGACTACGAGTCCATGACATCATTAATCAAACTTCCAAAATTATCATGGAGGTATTCAAGGTCAAGCACATGTGAAAGTTCAAGTTCACACATAGAATATTTGAAAGAATTTCTAAAATTGCACACTTCCTGACCTCCGAAGAGTGTTTAACTATTTTGGCATTCAAAAAGACGTCATTTCAAAAAGAGTACTGTACAAATATTATAGCTGACTTTCTAAGCTTTTTATAATGGGTTGGATCATTAAATTTGGAGTTTATGTGCTTTATTAAAAGCCCAAGGAACAGAGAGCAATTGTTATGGAAAGTCCAAGTGTCCAAACTTGGAGACCAAGGAAGTCTATACATGGAAACCATCCAAGTGGTCGAGCACCAAGAAAGAATAGCTGCCAAAAGACCTCTAGACTTAGAGAAGAAGAAAGAAAGAAGTTAATTAAATATTCTTTTAGTTAATTTACATAGTTTCCATTAAGTAAAAAATCAGCTAAGCTTATACTTAACTGATTTAATGATATTATTCTTGTTTAGTTATTCACTATTATTTATTCTTGTAATTGGTTATTTATAACCACCCTCATGTAATTATTTGGAGTGAAGATTGATAATAGAAAAAGTTTTACTTATTTCAAAATTGGAGTAATTCTTATTTCACCTCTTTGGTGTGTTACAACCAAATGTTACCCTTGTGTTACATCACAACATTGGGCTCACTTGTAAGTTGGGTGAGTTTTCTTATCGGCATCCACATTCTTCATCCTTGGAGGGAGAGTGTGTAACTAGGTGTCCAACTTTTGAAAGGAGCTTCATTGACAAATCATGCTTACGAGCGCATTAGTCACAAGTACTTACTATTTCCGGCGACCTAAGTTCTCTCAAGCATATTTCCTAATCCGTGGTAGATATTTTCATTATTCTTGAAGGAGTTCTTTCTTATTTCATCAAAGGAGGCATGTCCCAAATTGTAGTTTAAAAGCTTTTAAAATGAGGGAGTTATCGATTCTCAAAGCCATACTTTCCATATTGAGTTTTGCGGTAACAATTAAAGAAATTGAAGAAGTGGTCAATCAACTTCACGTTGACAATTGACCGGCCGTTAATCTGTTTGCCACTGCCTTTTTTATGGTCGACCACCCGCTCAACTGCAAAGTTCGGATGATCTAAATCCTTCAATTCTGGTCGATCTTTGCCCTGTTGTTTCCTCTTGGTCGATCTCCCTGCTTTATAATCCTTCAACCGGTTGATCAACATCAAGGGATCCTTCATCAACACTTCAACTCTTCATCAACAAAGATTGTCCATCATCTTTCTTCACTATATTTACAGGTTATTCGTATTCCCTTCTGCTGGTACATCAGTTAAGTATCTGTAGAAGCAAACACGTCTACGGAAAGATGTGGCGAAAGTTGGATGGCTGTCTTACATTGAAGGAATCAAATATTCGTTGTGGATATTCTTAGCAGATATGAACGTAGCCATTGCGGTAGCTCAGACTTCCGCAATAGAAGGTCACTTGTTTGACCGCGTTTTATTAACGAAATTATTATTACCATGAAAGATAAAGTTGGCCATGAAGTTAATACGGTCATCTGCGAAATGAAAGGTGATGATAATAATCAAAGGTGGTGATGCAAACCACGAATATTAGAGATCCGAGACCCGACAACAACTCAGAATAATCACAGGATGCCTTGGAGATTCAAAAGTATTAGGAGCTCAACCCGTTATCTATAAAGAGATAAGAACCAAAACTATCAAGGAAAGGAGCTTGACCCGAACCAAACTTGTTGATTGAACCAAAACTATCAAATTCGATCTTTTCAAGCAAACACTTGAAGAAGATCAAGTCCTTCCAAAAGAACTTAAGAAGAGAATCACTCTCTAAGAAAAATGCTCCCAAATTTCAAGTTGTAAGTTGTGAGTTGTGTGTTACAATGAAGGCTTGCCCATCCTTATATAAGCAACACTAGGTGACCTAGAAACATTATAAAATGTCATAAAATATACAAAAGAATTGAGAAAATTCAAAGTTAGGAGAGGAAAGTCGCGGGTGGCACGATCTAATCGGCGGTGCGCATGGCAGAATGCGTCATCGTGCGCGGTGGTCGATGCTAAATGGTCGGTGCGCTCACTGTGCTTTTGGCACCGGGCGCACTGTGCTTCCAGTGGCGCCCGTGCTGGGCTTCTCCTTGGGCTGATTGGACCATTTCTCAAATTGAACAATATTTTTTCGTTTCCCTTGCTTCCTTGGGCCTCCATTGACTCTTCATTAATGCTTAGAACCATCATAGACCTTTGCTCTTTATTTAAAATGTCTTTAACATCAATTTCTTTTATTAAAGTGTGTAAATCCTTATACATCTTCCTTGTCTTTGCTCTTGTCATATGTCCTCCAATGTTTTGCAATGAATCTAGACCTTGAGTCATGACTTGGCTCTTCATGGGCTCTTGGATCATATCATTCCCTCCCTCTTTGAAAAGATTCATCCTCGAATCTTCTACATCCTAAAAGGACAAGTTAGTAATATTTAAAATAACTCTTACGTTACCATACCTTTCTTTCTTCCTTAGGTGTTCCCAAGCACAATCTCCAGGGTCAAATGCAACTTTCTTTAGGCTTCTCTTAGCTCGTTCTGCATAGGGCTCATGCCTCTTTGGATTTCCCACTTCTTTGCATGTAACTTCCTAAGAACTTCAAACTTTTTCTTCCCACAAAAATTATCAAACTCATTAGTAAATAAAAGTAAAGGTTCTATCGGAGTTAAAGGATAAATAATTTCAAATGGTGAGTAAACTATGAAAGAATGCACAATTTTATTATATATAAACTCATCATGTATTTTGACAATTTTGCTATAATCCAAATAACTCTCAAAACATATAATAACAAATTTCCTAATCAAATACTCAAACACATAATTTATTAATCTCATAAGAGTATTAGAAGAATTAGATAATCTATAAAGCAAAATCAACCACTTATATAGTCCATGCTTACTTTTAATCATAATTTTCCAATATCCATTTGTCAAATTATTCTTATAAATCATGCATGTTCTATATAGTTTAAAGTTGCCAAATATCAATTTATAAAGATAACTCGTAGGAACAAAACATGTATTTCCCTTGACTAGTAATCCTTTATGACTATAAAAATTGACACATCCAATTTTTTCACAAAAATTCAAAAATCTTCCAAATTTTAAGTTTTATCATGCAAAATTTTAATATTTTAATATTTCATTAATTTATTTTGAAGTGTAGTCGCAAGTACATACCTCTTTGACAATGTGTTGGCAACCACAATGTCCTTACCTTTGTTATGTATGTCATATGGGCATACCTTGATGTACTCTATCCTCGGATTTTCAATCTTCCTCAATGGTGTTATATCCTTTGGTAATTCCTTTGGATGTATGCCTTTCGATTCCTGCAAAATAGTTGAAACATCCACTAGAAAAGAAATAGTTAACTCATGGGAAGCAAAATAAATATTTTTGCACAAAGGTAAAATCAACTCCCCCTTGTTCTCACTTTTTTTATTCACTTCATTTCTTTTCTCTTCCTCTAAATTCTTTATTCCTCTATGTCTTTTTCGCTCACCTCACAGCTTTTCTCTCATTTTCACTCTTGGTTTTTATTCTCTCTTCCTTCAAATTCTTTTTGACTCCTTTTGTATCTTCAATTTCCTAAGTTTGTTCAATTGCGCCAAAATCAAACTTTTCGTCTTTTGTTTCTTTTTGAATTTTTTGCTCCACTTTAGAGCTTTCTTCAATAACATCATGCTTTTCCTAAATGTTTATCGACTTCTCTTCTTTGTTGAAGTCGCACTCTTGTTTTTCTTCACTATGAACATCATGCATCTTTTTAGAACACAATGTGGTCGTGGTGTTTGGTGTCTTCTTCAAACAAGACTCATAAAGTTCGTCAAAATTGTCCTGTAATTTCTGACTTAATTTCGTATGATAGTTTAAAAGGATAAACCTCTTCCTCATGATGGCCCTCAAGTATTTCCAAGTTTGAATTGGTAGGTCTCCATATCGCCTTTGCTCCTTTAATAATTGTGTCCACCATACGTTTACGTAATCCATGAACTTCATAGTGACCAACTTTATTTTCTTCTCTTCTGAATAGTTTTATCGATCAAATATGGAATCCACCTTTCGTTCCCACTCCAAGAAAGTGTTGAGATCACTTTTCCCTTGGAAATAAGGAATATTCATCTTGATGTGGCTTAGGTTACAGGCCTCTCGGTCTACCATATCATACCTTTCCCTTCGGTATGTCCTCTCATTTCCGTCATCTATTCTCCTTTCGCGAGAAGAATTAGAGGATGGCATTTTCAATCGGTCCATTCTCCGAGCAAGATCCGAATATTGGTCTTGCATTGACCTCATGAACATTTTTAGATCCACGTCTCTCTCTTTTCCACTTTTTTTTTTAAAACAAATGATTACAATTTAAGTGAACATAAAGAGAAAGAAAATTACAACAA
Source organism: Begonia loranthoides (assembly GCA_022433065.1). Taxonomy (NCBI): domain Eukaryota; kingdom Viridiplantae; phylum Streptophyta; class Magnoliopsida; order Cucurbitales; family Begoniaceae; genus Begonia; species Begonia loranthoides. The sequence continues at coordinate 9,175,397 of CM039485.1, forward strand.
TATAATCAAATATTAAACAAGAAGTAATAATAGAAAGAAAGATAATTGATGCGATAAAGTAAATACAATAAAGTAAGTACAGTAAAGTAAATAGTGCGTAAAAGAAAAAATAATAATAAATGAATTTTTTTTTACTCACATGTTTACTCTCGTATTTTACTTTCATAATATATTTTGCTCTCTTGCCTTTTACCACTCAATCTCTTCTTCAGGTCCTTAAAAAAAGAACTCAATCAAAAGTAACAAATGTTGCAAGAAAATTTCAAACTTTAAATCCAACATTCAAGAATGACTAGAATACAAGCCAAGAAGGCGTTTACTAGAATTACTATTTAGACATAACGTTTTTGAAGAGTTGGATGTTTAAAGTGTAACGACCTGGATTTTTTGTAATTCTTTTAAATTAAAAATTTGAAAATTTTCTTTTTAAAACAAGACGTATTAGAGTGCGTCTAACCAGATTGCTACTGACTCTTTCTTCAAACTCGTTATGAACCAATTCATAAAAATGCGGAAGCGTTATAATAAAATCATTGATATAAAACGTTGCGGAAGCGTAAATAATGCGTTGAGAATGAAAACTAAACTATTGAGTAAAACCAAAGTGCTAGGCAATTAAATACAATTTAAAATACTTAATTTAATTACATCTGTTTCTCCTTTTACCCTTAGCCTGGCCAGCTCGAGTCACGCGCGTTCGAAATCTTCCATCCCTGCTTCGTTATGTGTTCATCATCTACTTATTATCTGTTCGTCATTGTACCTACACCACAAGTAATACATGAACCTAATGGCTCAGTAAGGAAAATGGGTTAATGCAATATGCTTATGACTCTCTTTAGTTCATTTGGAATGGGGGCCACCCATACCAATTCTTTCATTACGTTTCTTCTTTCTTTCTTTCTTTCTTTCTTTACTCGTACTTCGAGCTAGAGATTGGAAGACCCATATGGGATGGTATAGTGGGTCGGACCTAACCTCCTATGGACAACTAGGTCCCGTTCCCAATAAGGTAAGGGCATTGCCTAATTGTCAAACTAGGACTGCTACCCATCCGCCTCCCAACTCCCTTATTCCTTTTCTTCGTCTTTTCTTATCATTTTACTTTCCTTACCATGCATGTGAGTACCACCCCGTGGGAGTACTCCTTACTTTGTTTCTATTACATGATGCATGACCATATATTCTCAACCTAACATGATGCATGGTGCGTATAACATAACTTTAACAGAATTGAAGTGCACAAAAACGAAAGTAACTGAAATTAAAGGCGCGCATAAAAGCATAATAGGAACTAAAGCACATAGCAATACAGGGAACAATTATGATATCAAATTGAAAGCAACAAATGAACAGGATGGAACGATAAAGTAACATACGACGAATTACAATTAACTAAAACATGTTCATTGAACTAAGCTAGGCTAAACACGGAAACATGATGTAGGCAACAAATACAGAAACATGCTTGTAAATTAGAAATTCCTATTCTAGTTGATTAAGCATACTTTTATTTTAATTAGTCAAACATGTTATATTTAAAAGTCTAGTTATTATCATGGTTAATTACATGCTCAACTATTTAGTTAACATGTTCAAGGTTTAGTTATTAATTAAACATGTTTGGGTTAATTTCACGCTTACGTTGATTACTTACTCTAATTAAGCTAACTAGCACATTCAAGAGATTAATTATGCTAGTGAATTGATCATGTCATCTAATTAAGCATACTGGTTAGTTAATTATAAACATGCTAATCCGTTAATTTCATGCTCAAGGATTTGTCATTAATTGAACAACTAGTTACACAGGCCCAATTTATTAATATATATATTGTCATCCTATTTATAACTAACACGCTTGACGAAGTGATTAACAACTATGAATTGAACTACTAGTAAACATTAATTTAGTTTACATGTTTTAGTTAACTAACTTAGGATTCTAATTGGTTAACACCTAAACATGTTTGGCCTAGTTGATTAATATGCTTATTAATCTAACATGTTTATCCAACAAGGGAATGACACAACAAGGGAAAGGCAGAACAATTTGCGACAGCAATATCAATTGAAGGAAATAGCACAATTAAATGACAGCAAGTAGATTAGGCAGTACCATTCATCATTTCACACTTTAACCATTCATTACCCTTTTTACGTTCATCCTTTTCCTCTATAAAGCAATGCATTCAATCACTAAATAATGCAACTCAACAAAAAGGGAAAATATCACAGAACTTAACAAAATCTACAGAGTACTAACAAATTTATGCTATCAATCAACACGGGAAATGTCTACGGCAGATAAACCAACAGAGGAAATAACTACGACACAAATAATCATAAAACTCATGCACTCTACTTGTGGTGTAGGGCCTCCACAGGCCAAGACACACCCAAGTTCCTTACCTCAATTCTTTATCGTCATCCTTCTTCGTCTTTTCGATACCTTCACAAATTAGTAACAATTATCAATATTAACTAACTTGTTAACTCAACCATAGCTAACATATCAATAACTTAAATCTAGCCACCAACACCAGAAACCATTTTCACATATCTGACACTCAATATCCCAATCCAAAATACTAATCTAATATGTTTATACGTCCCAACATGTTATGCCAATAGGGTTCACAGATTACCAGCCACATTATACAACGCATTCGACTCATCAATCCACAACTTATGGCAACATTATTCAATCAACAGATTGTTAACAACCATACATTACATGATTATTCAATCAACAACCGGAACCTAACGTGCACAACCCAGTATCTCTAGTTGACACTAATTTACAGATTGTTAACAAGCTTCCCAATCTAATATTAACAACTAGCAAAATAGAGAATCACACCCATATTTCAATTATTTCCTACAGTTCATTCTTCACATAAAACTCATAAGAAAGAATTGCTCTCACCATAGAGACCCGAGAACAGGGAGTTCCTACACCCTGCTGTACATTGTCGAAGGATTCCAACGGTATTTCTTCCTTCTTTTCTACTCGGATTCCAGCTTCACCAAATCATATAGAAACTTAATCAAAATCACAATCTTTAAACCCAAGAAAGATGAAAACATTACCTGAAGACAGAGCTAGATCCGCAAGGTCAGGAGCTTCACTGGATCCAGAACGGTTTCCTCTGACTTTCTATCACTATGACTTCACAAAATTACTAGAACACACACCACAAGCTGAACCGACATCTCCAGCCTTCACCAATCCGACGTGTCGTTTGCTGCTTCCAAGTTGTCACACTCTTGATGTTGCCATCATGCTGAGCATCTCCAGCCACCTGAACCGATGGAGCATGGGATCTCATCAAGACCTGACGCCGCACCGACAACCCGTCCGGCGAAGCCCTAGCCGCGACCCCCCCCCCCCCCTAGCGTCAATAGCCGTCACTCGCCATCGCCAGAACGAGTCCGAGACGCTCGAGCTTTCCATCGCCCGAGCGATCATCCCCCTGCACAGTCGCCGCTCCCTCCTTCTCCTCCCGCGATCCCTCTCTCAGTCGAAGGAGCTCTTGGCCTCTCACTCTCTCAAGCCCTCTCTCCATTTCTCATTCTCCCCCTTCTTCGACCCTTCTCTCCCTCTTTCTCTCATTTCTCTTCTGGAAACGCAAAATGGCCGAAGGCCATAGCGAAAATCTCTCCCCCACTAAACTGATTTTCCTTCTTGAATTTTTAAATTCCTTATTTAATTACAGTTAATTAATCTAGTTAAACATTTCTTTTATAAATTAATATTACATATGTATTTTTATACGTCGAATATACGTACAGCATATTAGTCGACCCAAAGCCCCAACTCACTACTTATCCCAATGTCAATTAACAATTATTATAAATCCAATTTAAATTTCTTAATTCCATCAATTAGATATTAATTACCATCTGATAAATTTTCGTAATTTAATAATCTATCGGTTACATTCTTGGTAATACCCCGATAATTATTCAATAAATTCGATTATTCTCAAATTACGCTCCAATTATATTTATTAAATTCCCATAAAAAAGTCGGGGTGTTACATAAAGAGTGTATAAAATAATCACCAAAGGTGACACCTTGAAACAACTAAGGTATTCACGCAAATCGAATTTTCTTTCGGTGAAATTTTGAAACTTGAAGACAGAGAAATCCGATAAGAATATCAAATGATGTAAAAGTTTCAAAGCACTTTTTTTTTTAATTGAAAGAAATCTTTAAACTTGAGAATTTCAAAGAACACAAAACAAGAATAATGGTTTTTTTTTAACAAAATGAAATCTCGATACTTGACGATTTCAAAGAACACAAAACAAGAACAATAGTTTTTTTCAAAGGAATGAAATCTCGATACTTGAGGATTCCAAAGAACACAAAACAAGGAATATATATATATATATATTGAATTTATATAAGAAAACAAGAACAATGAAAAATAGATAGAAAAACAATAAATATAGAGTTTTGAATCGTAGGCAAACAAGCTCTGATACCAAATGATGCGAACCATGGATATTAGAGATCCGAGACCCGACAACAACACGGAATAATCACAGGATACCTTGAAGATTCAAAAGGATTAGAAGCTTAACTCGTTATCTATAAGGAGATAATAACCGAACCTATCAAGGAAAGGAGTTTGACCCAAACGAAACTTGTTGATTGAACTAAAGCTATCAAGTTCGATCTTTTCAAGTAAACACTTGAAAAAGATCAAGTCCTTCAAAAAGAACTCAAGAAGAGAATCACTCTCTAAGCAAAATGCTCTCAATTTTCAAGTTGTGAGTTGTGTGTTACAATGAAGGCTTGCCGATCCTTTTATAGGCAACATTAGGGGACCTAGAAACATTATAAAATGTCATAAAATATACAAAATAATTGAGAAAATTCAAAGTTAGGTGAGAAAAGTCGCAGGTGGCACACGGGAGTCGAATCTAGTCGATCGCGCTTGCAGCTGAATGTGTCAACACGGGGGTGGTCGGTGCCGACTGGTCGGTGCGCGCACTGTGCTTCTAGCGGCGCACGCACTGTGCTTCCGGCGGCGCGCGTGCTGGGCTTCTCCTTGGGCTAATTGGGCTATTTCTCAAATTTAACAATATTTTCTTGCTTCCCTTGCTTCCTTGGGCCTCCATTGACTCTTCATTAATGCTTAGAACCATCATGAGCCTTTGCTCTTTTTTTAAAATGTCTTTAACATCAATTGCTTTTGTCATATGTCCTCCAATGTTTTGCAATAAATCTAGGCCTTGAGTCATGGCTTGGCTCTTCATGGGCTCTTGGATCATATCAGGTGGTCCCCTCTCGACTGAAGGGGTGAGATTGATGGAGAGGTCGATGATGAATTTGGACATAATGAGTGTGGAGAAACAGTGACTCTTGACTTCAAATGATAACTCTCCATTTGAATGAGAAACCTCAAGAGTTTTCTAAAGTAGTATATGATAAGACTCTTTGGACTGTAGATATTCATAAGAAGGAAAACCCATGAGGATTGTAGCCTCATTACAATGGTTGAAGAATCCATGAACTAAGGAGATAAGTATATATTTGGCTGGAGATATTCATGCAAAGGGAAACCTATGTGGAGAATAGCCTCTTTCCAATGATAGAAGGATTTGCAAATAGAGGAGATATGTAATAACCCGATTCCAATTTTCTCGATTAACAATGTAATCGTTTTCTTTTAAAAATAAAAGTGTGGATGTTCCTAAGTTACATTGTATTATGAATGTTAAGTTGCGAGGTATAACCTCGTAGACGTTTTATTGGGGAAAGATTTAAGAGAAAATGTGAAAAATGATGGAATTATATGGTTTCGGACGACGGCAGGGGAAGTGCGGACGCCGCAGATGCATAAGTTGGAGTCCGCATTGAATCTGTATGAACAGTGAGCATCCGGACGATACATGCGGATGATACGGACGAGGGATTTCGCGTCCGCATTGAATCTGTCCAATTTTTTATTCACGCGGACGACACAAGCGGACGATACGGACGCAAAATGGCATCCGCAACGCACCAGATCTGCGATTTTAAAAGACACAAAAGTCAGCATAAATCGACGAAAATTGGACGTTTGCGAGTTACTCCTCGTGCTTTCGGTGGAGGAAGTCGTGGTAGCCGCCGTGTAGCCCACCCTACTCGCATGTTTTGCCTCCTTGTCATCTAGGTAAGTCTTTCTCTTCTTAAACCTTCTCCCCTGCGTAGTTTTTCTGGTTAGTGGTTGCATCCAGAATTTTTCAGAGTGTGGAAATTGGCTGTTGAGTTCTCCTTGCTTCATATAGTCAAGAGAAGGTAAGGAATAGGTTGTGTTTGGCCGTCTAAGCCCTACCCACAAGTATTGTTTCCTTGATTCTTGTTTTCCAATTTGTGCAACTTTTGGTTTATAATTTCCAGCACGAAATGATTTGATAATGTCTAATGTTATGAACATGATGGAAAGAAGAGAATGATGAATTAAATGAAAGTGAAGCCCTGTTATGAAATTGTTTTCTGGAAAAGTGAAGTTCTGTATGAAAAGTGTGAAGCTGGTTCGTTTTCTGGTTTTCTTATGTAATAAGTGTTCTGATATTTGACATGGAGAATGAACTAAAGATGGAAATGGAGAATAGAATAATAAATTGTGTCCTTAACTGAAGTTGTTACCGTTGTTAGTTGCTGCTGTTTAGTTTTAAATCCTGCAAGTTTTGTACTCAAATCATTTTGTTTTTAGCTTTATACCTTCCTTTGTTTAACACGTTTAGTATGTTAGCATGAGAACCTAAAGTTATAAGCAGAACAATGGATTTTTGGTGTGTGTATATCTTGGTTGTGCTAGTCCTGTTCTGGTCGTCCATATCCATGCTAGTAAAATGCTTAATGTTTTAATTATATCCATGCAAGTAAAATGCTCAAGGTTTAAGGATACTCAATGTTTAAGAAGTTCTGCGGGACATAATTAAACACGTTGAAAATTACTTGTGAAACGTTTTAAGTATGTTGAGGATGTAAGGAGGTTAATATATGAAAAGGAACAGGAATGCACTATTGCAATGTATGAAAAACATAATGTACATTACTTGGTTGTCTCAAGCTTATTGAAGAAAGGCTATATATATTGTTATATTTTAAGTAGAGATGAATAATGAAAGATAAAATTTATCAACATGCTAGAATTGTAACATTTGTATGAAAAGTGATGCAAATGAATGGAATGAAAAGTAGAGATTTCATTGTTATATGCTCATTGCTTATTCGATATTTTTTTCAATATATATTGTGTTCATAGTTTGTTGTATGTTATATGTCTATTTCTTCTTCAATACATATATGCTCCTTGTTTATTGTTATGAGATGTGTTCCTTGTGTTATGTTAAGATGTTGTTAAGGAAAAAGGTTAGATTGAGTCCATAATTAATAGAAACCAAGTAGGGAGTAACCACTTGGGTGGTACTCACATGCATAAGTGAGGAAAAAGACGATGAAAAGAAAGAACCCTAAAGGCGGGTATATGCCGGATTTGAAAGAACCCTAAAGGCGGGTATATGCCGGAATAGAAAGAACCCTAAAGGCGGGTATATGCCGGGATAGAAAGAACAACTCTAAAGGCGGGTATATGCCGGGACTAAGGAGTTGAGGTAGATGGGTAGTCCGGATCTAGTCTAGCTACTAGGATACACCCCTACCAATACGGGAAAGGGACTAGTAGCCCATAGGTGGTTAGTTCCGTACAGCTAGGCCATCTCAAAGGAAAACCCTCAATCTCCAGGCTCGATTTACGAGTTTGATGAACAAATAAAGAAAAACGAACGTAATGAAAGAGTTGGATGGGTGGCCCCCTTCCAACGAGAACTAAAAGAGTGAAATGCAAAATTGTTTTTCCCTATCCTTACTGAGCGTAAGATCACGTCCTTACTTGTGGTGTAGGTAACGAGGGAGTTATGCCAGCAGTTAAGGAAGAGGACATTCCGGTGGAGCCTGTGGTTGGTCCGACAATGGCGCCAGCGGAGTAGTAGTATGGTATGGTATGGTATGGAAATGATGAATAAAAGAAAAGAAGTCGTGCTTTTATTTGAACAATTGGACTATGTAATCTCGTAACTTTGGATTTGAACTTCAACTATGTTTTGAATGCTATGTTTTGAATGCCGTTTCCAGTAAAAGTTGTTTTCTCGTTAAGTATGCTTCCGCAAATTTTTACGAATAATTTCTTTTAAGAATGAAAGAATGATTTATTAACGATTCGGATTTGATGCACTCTGATAACCCTATTATACTTAATAATTTTAATTAAGTTGTTAAAACAGTTTACGAAAATCCGGGTCATTACAATTGGTATCAGAGCAAGGTTTTTTTAAAAACAGATTTGTTTTAATAGTTATTTTGTTTTTCAAATTAAATCAATAGCTCAAATATCTTATGAATGAAAACGTAAGTTTCAACGAAACTAATGGACGAAAAAGGGTATAAAAGTAATACTACTACTCAAGCGTCTCATTGTGGACAACCCAGACTCGACGGGAATGCCTCTGTAAGTTTTCCTTATGTTTTAGATTTATTATGAATGATGTATGAACGATGTATGCAGTAAAGTTAAGAACGTACAAGAATGTATAGAACTGTAATGTGTTTTCCCTTATGTATAGAACTGTAGTATGTTTTCCCTTATGTTAACGGATTCCTTATTAAATGATTATTAAAGAAATAAGGTAGAAAAGAGTAGAGCTATGATTAAAGGAATTGTAAACTTATGTAATGTAATAGGAAATGATAGAAGATTATAATGAATTTTCCATGAAAAGACTAAAACCCCAAAATGTAAGTTGAAGCAATAAAGTGATTAAGAAATATAGTTTGAAATGATGATAAAACTAGTCTCTTTCGTAATTTAATTGAGAATCCAAAAATGTTTAATGTAAGTAGAAGAAGACGACCTTTAGACAACATTTTAATGGAATAGAAATATATTTTTCCTTAAACAAAATTATGATTGTAGAGACTCACTCGTTTATGGATACGTAGGAATTAAAAATCAAAAAATGGCAAGAAGAGGCCGAGGACGATTACCCGAATTGAGAGGTGCACCCAGGGCACCAAATCCGCATGGAAATCAAGGACAAGACGAGACTGTTGAGCGTATGGCAGAATTTATAGAACAACAAGCACAACAGATCGAGCGACAAAATCAGTTTATGGAACAACAGGCTCGATATATGGAGACCCTTATGGCTCAGAGAAATGGAAATGGAGACAACCGGGACCTGCAGATACAGCCGGTTCAGAGAGGATCCGGATGGGATCGATTCCAGAAGCTTAGACCTCCTTACTTTAATGGTGACGTATCGGATATCACTGGAGCTGAAGAGTCGATCTGTTCTATGGAGGATAAATTTTCATATGCAGAGGTTGATGATACTGATAAAGTTAGATGCGCTGCATATTATCTGAGCCATGGTAATAGATTCTGGTGGGATACGATTAAGGCTTCATGGGATGTGGCGGTCCTTACCTGGAATGCCTTTAAAGAATTGTTCAACGACAAATATTTCAACCATACGATCCGAACACAGAAGGAGACCGAATTCTTACATATACGACAGACAGGAACTGTATCTGAGTACGCACAACAGTTCGAAGCCTTGTCACACTATGCTTCCCATTTGGTGCCAGTTGAAGAACATAAAGTCAGACACTTTGTGCGCGGTTTGAGAAAAGAGATCCAGGAATCAGTGATAGGGGCTGGCACCGAGGGTGTTACCTACCCAAAGATGGTATCCAGGGCTCTTACTGTTGAAGGGGTGAAGTTCCCGACGACCAAACCCCGAGACGTGAATCAAAATCAGAGAATGTGGAAGCCCAGTGCAGGCCAGTCTAGTTCAGGCCCGCAGTCGTGGAGTGGTTCCCCTACGACTCAAGGAGTTAAGCGCCCAGCTGGGGCCGAACCACAGTAGAGGCCGGATAAGAGGCCTATGGTACCAGCGGCTAATGCTCATCAGCAAGCTGCCTGTCCTAAATGTCAAAGGATTCATAAGGGCAAATGCTTTGCAGGCACAGAGAAATGCTATTCTTGTGGACAGCCAGGACATAGGGCCAAGCAGTGCCCAAACCGCCTTGTCGCCCCATGAGTGTTTACCCTCTATGGAACAGATGATGATGATCAACCTATAGTTGTAGCAGGTACGCCTTATTTAATTGTCAATGATTGTCCATGAAATTGTGTTTAAAATTTTTCCCCCTAAATGACATAGACGTTAATGTAGGCAATTACCCTAGAACAAATAACTTATAAATTTCTCACAGGAATGATATACATAAAGGGTTGTGAGGCTTATGTCTTATTCGATTCGGGTGCTACGCACTCATTCATTTCCACCAAGTTTTGTGAAAAGGCGAATTGTTTCTCCGAAAGCACAAATTTCACGCATCGAGTATTACTCCCTTCGGGCGATCGACTGATTACGAATGGAGTACTCAAGAATTGTATAGTGGATATCAATGGCAGCTCGGTTCGGGCCGATTTAATTATTATGGATCTAACAGCCTACGATGTTATTATGGGCATGGATTGGCTATCTGCGCATCAAGCAATTATCGACTGCAAGAAGAGAGAAGTTTGCTTTTACCCTTCGATCGGCGAACAACACATTTTTCGAGGAATTAAAGAGAAGGGAAAGTTCGTTGTTATCCTGGCCCTTCAAGCAGAAAAGTTACTCAAAAATGGGTGTGAAGGATTCTTACTCAACATAGTTGACACTACCGCTATCACAAAAGTTAAAGTTGAGGATGTAACTGTGATACGAGAATTCCCGAATGTCTTCCTCGACGATCTTCCCGGTTTACCCCCAGATCGTGAGATCGAGTTTGAAATCAATGTGCAGCCTGGTACGGACCCCATCTCCAAACACCCGTATCGAATGGCACCTACGGAGTTACGTGAATTAAAGGAGCAACTAGAAGAATTAATTGTTAAGGGGTTTATCCGTCCTAGTTTTTCCCCTTGGGGTGCTCTTGTGCTGTTCGTCAAGAAGAAAGACGGAACTCTAAGGATGTGTATCGACTATCGGGAATTAAATAAGGTGATAGTTAATAATAAATATCCGCTACCCAGGATCGATGATTTGTTTGACCAGCTGAGTGGCGCCAAAGTATTTTCCAAGATTGATCTACGGTCAGGGTATTATCAGTTGAAAGTTAAATCTGACGATATACCCAAGACTGCATTTCGCACAAGGTATGGACATTATGAATTTTTGGTGATGTCCTTTGGACTTACCAACGCTCCGGCAGTCTTCATGGATTTAATGAACCGTGTCTTCCGAGATTATCTGGACAAATTTGTTATCGTCTTCATTGACGACATTCTAATCTATTCTCGGTCAGAAGAGGAACATTGTGAACATCTGCGGATAGTCTTAACTGTTCTCAGTCAACACCAGTTGTACGCAAAGTTCTCGAAATGTGAATTTTGGCTGAACAAAGTTGGCTTCTTAGGCCATGTTATCTCTGCAGAAAGCATATCTGTTGATCCAGCAAAAATACAGGCAGTGGTAGATTGGACACCGCCGACAAATGTTGGAGAAGTAAGAAGTTTCCTTGGATTGGCCGGTTATTACAGGCGTTTTATTGAAGGGTTTTCAAAGATCGCTTTACCACTCACAAGTCTGACAAAGAAAAATACCCGATTCTGGTGGTCTAGTGAATGTGAGAATAGTTTCCAAGAGTTGAAGCGCAGATTGACTACAGCTCCCGTTTTAACATTGCCCACAGAAGATGGAGAATTTTGTATATATTGTGACGCATCAAAAATGGGATTAGGCGGAGTTCTTATGCAACATGGAAAGGTTATCGCCTATGCGTCTCGACAACTGAAGGTACACGAGAAGAATTATCCTACTCATGATCTAGAGCTTGCAGCTGTAGTCTTCGCTCTCAAGATATGGAGACATTATCTTTATGGACAGCGTTGTGAAATTTATTCGGACCAAAAGTCTTAAGTACATCTTTACTCAGAAAGAATTGAATATGCGTCAAAGACGGTGGCTCGAATTCGTCAAGGATTATGACTGTGATATTAAATATCATCCAGGAAAAGCAAATGTGGTCGCAGATGCTCTTAGTCGAAAGACTTCTGTGATGAGTATGTTATGCAGAACATGCCCGAAAGACTTCAACTGGATCTTCAGGAGTTTGATGTTCAGATGGTTCCAACGCCATTGGATATGATTTTGGCTAAGTTAACCTTAAGACCATCAATTCTTGAACAAATTAAAGAAGCTCAGCAAGACGATAAAGTATGTAAGGACTTTAAGTTGAATCCGACCCTCCCTAAGTATCAACACTTCTCTACATCTGTTGATGACATGGTTAAATATAAGAACCGATGGTACGTTACTGAGGATGCCACAATTCGGATGAAGATCTTGGATGAAGCTCATACCTCCAGTTTCTCGGCGCATCCTGGAAGTAGTAAAATGTATCGAGATTTGAAGACTCATTATTATTGGCCAAATATGAAGTACGAAATTGCGGAATTTGTGTCAAAGTGCCACGTTTGTCAATGTGTCAAAGCCGAGCACCAACGACCTGGTGGAAAACTTCAGTCATTGCCAATTCCTCAGTGGAAATGGGAACATGTCACCATGGATTTCGTTACCTGTTTACCCAGGACGAGTAAAGGGTACGATGCTATTTGGGTAATTGTTGATCGATTAACAAAGGTGTCGCATTTCCTGCCAATATCTATGACTGATACGTTGAGCCAATTGGCTGAATTGTACATTAAGGAAATTATTCGGCTTCACGGTGTTCCAGTCTCTGTGGTATCAGACCGTGACCGGCGTTTTACTTCGGCTTTTTGGAGGAGTTTAAATAGAGCAATGGGCACAGAATTGAAATTTAGTACAGCTTTTCACCCTCAGATCGACGGTCAAAGTGAACGAACTATTCAGACGCTTGAGGATATGTTGCGTGCTTGTGTTCTCGAATTTCATGTCAAATGGAAGAAATTCCTACCATTGGTTGAGTTTGCATACAATAACAGTTTCCAGGCCACTATTGGCATGGCACCCTATGAGGCCCTGTACGGAAGGAAGTGTAGATCTCCTTTGTATTGGGACAAAGTTGGCGAAGCTGAACTTTTAGGTCCTGAAATTGTACAAGCAACGGTTGAAAAGGTGGCCATAATTAAGCAAAGAATGTTAGCAGCCCAAAGTCGTTAGAAGAGTTATGCCGATAACCGACGTCGGGATTTGGAATTCAATGAAGGGGACTGGGTGTTTCTTAAGGTATCTCCCTTCAAGGGTATCATTCGGTTTGGCAAGAAAGGAAAGCTCAATCCCCGATACGTGGGACCTTATGTGATCACCGAAAGAATAGGACCTATCGCGTATAGACCTCAATTACCAGATTCCATGGCAGGTGTACACAACGTCTTCCATGTATCTATGCTTAAGAAGTGTCTTGGTAATGCTACCATGTTAGCCCCTCCCACTAATAATGGTGATAATGATGTCGTCGTTCAGCCTAATTTGAGTTACAACGAGAGACCAGTTCAGATCCTAGATTCAAGAGTGAAAGAGCTGCGACACAAACGAATCCCACTGGTCAAGGATCTGTGGCAAAATCATAGTCATGAGGAGGCCACTTGGGAGAAAGAAGATGATATGAGGGCTAAGTACCTCGAGTTGTTTGATAACTAAATTTTGGGGACAAAATTTTTATAAGGAGGGTAGAATGTAATAACCCGATTCCAATTTTCTCGATTAACAATGTAATCGTTTTGTTTTAAAAATAAAAGTGTGGATGTTCCTAAGTTACATCGTATTATATATGTTAAGTTGCGAGGTATAACCTCGTAGACGTTTTATTGGGGAAAGATTTAAGAGAAAATGTGAAAAATGATGGAATTATATGGTTTCGGACGACGGCAGGGGAAGTGCGGACGCCGCGGATGCATAAGTTGGAGTCCGCATTGAATCTGTATGAACAGTGAGCATCCGGACGATACATGCAGACGATACGGACGAGGGATTTCGCGTCCGCATTGAATCTGTCCAATTTTTGATTCATGCGGACGACACAAGCGGACGATGCGGACGCAAAATGGCGTCCGCAACGCACCAGATCTGCGATTTTAAAAGACACAAAAGTCAGCATAAATCGACAAAAATTGGACGTTTGCGAGTTACTCCTCGTGCTTTCGGTGGAGGAAGTCGTGGTAGCCGTCGTGTAGCCCACCCTACTCACATGTTTTGCCTCCTTGTCGTCTAGGTAAGTCTTTCTCTTCTTAAACCTTCTCCCCTGCGTAGTTTTTCTGGTTAGTGGTTGCATCCAGAATTTTTCAGAGTGTGGAAATTGGTTGTTGAGTTCTCCTTGCTTCATATAGTCAAGAGAAGGTAAGGAATAGGTTGTGTTTGGCCGTCTAAGCCCTACCCACAAGTATTGTTTCCTTGATTCTTGTTTTCCAATTTGTGCAACTTTTGGTTTATAATTTCCTGCACATATTTTAGTGAAAAAACAATAGCACGAAATGATTTGATAATGTCCAATGTTATGAACATGATGGAAAGAAGAGAATGATGAATTAAATGAAAGTGAAGCCCTGTTATGAAATTGTTTTCTGGAAAAGTGAAGTTCTGTATGAAAAGTGTGAAGCTGGTTCGTTTTCTGGTTTTCTTATGTAATAAGTGTTCTGATATTTGACATGGAGAATGAACTAAAGATGGAAATGGAGAATAGAATAATAAATTGTGTCCTTAACTGAAGTTGTTACCGTTGTTAGTTGCTGCTGTTTAGTTTTAAATCTTGCAAGTTTTGTACTCAAATCATTTTGTTTTTAGCTTTATACCTTCCTTTGTTTAACACGTTTAGTATGTTAGCATGAGAACCTAAAGTTATAAGCAGAAAAAGGGATTTTTGGTGTGTGTATATCTTGGTTGTGCTAGTCCTGTTCTGGTCGTCCATATCCATGCTAGTAAAATGCTTAATGTTTTAATTATATCCATGCAACTAAAATGCTCAAGGTTTAAGGATACTCAATGTTTAAGAAGTTCTGCGGGACATAATTAAACATGTTGAAAATTACTTGTGAAACGTTTTAAGTATGTTGAGGATGTAAGGAGGTTAATATATGAAAGGGAAAATGACAAATCAACCATCGTGGTTTGCGGTCAATGACAAGTCAACCACTGTGGTATGTTTTCTAACAAGTTAACCACCAAGATATGTGAAAATGACAAATGCACCATCGCTGTCCGTAAAAAAAAGCTGATGGCCCCACCATGTATGCCTGGACGCCGCGGCGTCCAGGCAATTTTGGCCTGCACGCCGCGGCGTCCAGGCAATTTTGGCCTGCACACCGCGGCTTGCCTGGACGCCGCGGCGTGCAGGCAATTTTGGCCTGCACGCCGCGGCGTCCAAGCAATTTCTGGCCTTGACGCCGCGGCGTCCAGGCAATTTGCCTCCAGGCCATTTGCGTCCCTCTGTTAAGTCAGGTGAATTAATTCAGCAGAATACATAATCCGAGTGGTCTGCGATATTCGCATGTATTCTATCGTTTTCCCTTATTAGCTAACCCTAGAGAAGTCTGAGCTGCGCTGAAGCGAGTAGAGAAAGGGATTTTGGAAAAGTTGAAGAATTTGTTGGAAAAAATGCCATCTTGGAGTGTTACAGAAGGTGGTATTAACCGTGAAGCTGAAGTGGGCCCTTCAGAGACATTATTGGCCAATGAGGAGGTACGTGGCTTTGGAAACGAAGTTGCTATTATTTTGCATTCTGTCTCAGCAAATTTAAACGAAGAGGACGATGAGGAACTCCGATCAGCATGCCAATCCACTAGTGATGAAGAGATGGACATGGCAGAGAGTAGATTGAGACGCCAACCAGAAGCAGAGTGCACATTTGTTGGTATGGGGCTAGGCAAAAAATATAGTTCCTTGAATAAAATTAGAGAAGAAATTGTTGATTATGCAATGGATAATGGGTACGGGATAAAATTCACCCACAGTGATGCGCATCGATTGAGAGCTGCTTGTCAAGAAGGGTGCATGTGGCGGCTGCACGCCTCACAAATAAAAAATGAAATGATGTTTCAAATAAAGATGTACAACGATGTTCACACATGCTCCAGACAAATGGAAAGCCGCCATGCCACAGCCAAATGGGTGGCAACGCATTACTTGGACAGATTTAAAAGTCAGGCCGACTGGGCCATATCTTCCATAATTGAGACTGTCAGGAAGGACTTCAACGTCAACATTACTTCCAGCCTTGCTAGAAGGGCAAGAAATGCGGCTAAGAAAATTAACGAAGGGGATGCCAATGAGCAATACAAGCTCATATGGTCCTATGCTGAGGAGATTCGGAGGTCGAATCCCGGAAGTTCACTGCGTGTTGACCTCGATATGAGTGTATTTAAAAGGATGTACATGTGCTTGGATGCATGCAAAAGGGCAGTGCTGAATGGTGGTAGACCTGTTATTTGTTTAGATGGCTGCCACTTGAAGGGAGCGACTCCGGGGCAACTGCTTACTGCTGTCATCATCGACGGGAACGATGGTATGTACCCGATTGTTGTAGCAGTCGTTGAAGCAGAAAATAGGGCTTCATGGAGGTGGTTTCTAGAATTGTTGCTGGACGATCTAAACACCCCTTCTGGCAATGGGTGGACGATTATTTCTGATCGACAAAAGGTAAGGTGTTATGCACTGCTTTTGCATTATGTGTTTATGTTTGTCATATATTACCAATGTCTGTCTCATATTATGCATCTTTGCAGGGACTAGTGCCAGCTGTGAGAGATGTGGCATGGCAAGCAGACCAGCGGTTTTGCATCCGACACCTGTATGCCAATTTTCAAAAACAATTTAAAGGCAAGTTGTTGAAAGATGCAATGTGGGCTGCATCAAGAGCCACAACAGTGAGGCAATTTGAGAAAGAGATGGCCAAGTTACGTGTCCTTGACCTGGCGGCCCATGACTATTTACGTGGAATAGAGGCGACATGCTGGGCCAAACATGTCTTCTCTTCGATCCCAAAGTGCGACATAAGCCTCAACAACCTCAGCGAGTCCTTCAATGCCTGCATCCTACCCGCCCGGGACAAACCTATTCTAAGTATGTTCGAGATCATTCGAAAGGGCATCATGGGTAGGATCGTCAAAAAATATGAAAAGATGGCTCAGTCGACAGAACGGTTGTGTCCAATGATCAGCAACCGCCTCGCCAAAGTACAACATGCCAGTAGAAATTGGAGCCCTCAGTTTGCAGGAGCTGCCCAGTTTGAGGTCAGCAACGGTACCGACATGTACGCTGTTGATTTAGAAAGGTGTACCTGTACATGTTACCGGTGGGAGTTGACCGGCATCCCGTGTGTGCATGCAATCCCGTGCATTCACTTCATGAGGAGATCTCCTGAGGATTTTGTGCATTGGTGCTATCACCGGGAAACATACATGGTGATGTACTCCCACTTTCTCCGCCCCCTTAATGGACCAATCGAGTGGCTTCCTGTGACGAATCTTGATCCAATTATCCCACCACCTTTTAAAAGGCTTCCAGGAAGGCCGCGCGTCCGTCGAATACGGGATGTGGACGAGGCCCCCAGCCGGACAGTGCTAAGCAGAAGACATTTGAGCATCACGTGTGGGCGGTGTGGTAGTGTGGGGCACAATGCCCGCACGTGCGAAGGGGGAGGCCAATCCAGTGCAGGGGCTGGCAGTGGCAACACAGGGAGAGGCAGAGGCGGCAAAGGAAGGTCGGAGGACACCTTTATGGGGTTCAGAGTTCCTAATAGAGTTCATGAGACGCAGGTCCGTGCATTATCACGTTATGCTTTCAATTGTTATTTGAAATATGCTCATTTCCTTTTCAATGTGATCTGCAGGAGTCTGATACGGAAGGTCCTCCCACACAAACGTACACAAATGTGGACCTTAACCTGCCGTGATACAATTGTTTTTTCTTTCGACAAATGTAGATGACAGTGAAATGGCACTGATGTAAAGTTGTGTTTTTCTGATATAAAAAGAAGTTTTGCAAATTCAAAGTTTTGTGTTACTAAGTTAATGTTTTTTTTTTCAATTCCAGGGGCGTTACAACTAATCAATTGACCTGACTTCATAATTTTTTAAAAATTTTGACATAATATGCCTTGTTTCTTTACTCCCCCAAAGCTACTCTCGTACATCCTGCACAAAAAATAATCCCAAACAGTTCCAGTATCATCCAAATCATCCACTAAATGTAAATTATACATAACATCTTTTTAACAACATATCATTGACCTACACTACGCCTTCTTCTTCCTGGTCGGTTTCGGGCGCAAATCCGTGATCAGAAACGACAAGTGCGGGTCAAGAAATACTCTATCTGCTCCGGCGAACAACGGCCCCTCATACTCAAAGGTTGGAGGTTCGTGCAGGTGGAATTGTTCCTTAATTTTGCATTTTCCTATCACCTCCATCCCCGCAGGGGTACACCGGAAGACGTCGAACGGCCTATAATGCAAAGGGAACAATTACGTGGAAAGCAATATTAAGAATGTACACAAGGGAAACTTCTTACCGCTGTTTGTCGGTGGGAGCTACGATAATGGATATTGATTCCGGCAGTAATTTCTGGTACGCGTATTGCTGGTGCAGGTCAACGGACGACATAAAACAATCATGTCTCGGGTGTGTCTGCAATGTAAACAACGCATTATATGATATCAATGTAAACTGGAGACGCGAGCTGAATACTTACGTGAATCCACCCTACGGTGAGTAGACCGTGTTCATGTTGATGTTTGAACACATGTTCGTCTGCGTCGTCGACCGCATAGCACTGCATATAAGTTTGGATGAGTACTTAGATAAAAGCTTATAAACTAGCACACAACGAAGGCCTCTCACAGTATCTGTCGTGCCCTTCTGCTCCGGGAAGATGATCTCGCTGACGACGTACTCATTGTCGGTCAGCTTTCCCCCAAGAACTGCGCATGTCTCAATGTTCCTTCGAAGATTACCCTGACAATAATCCTTGAACTTACTCATCAAATCATGAGCCTGCAACCAAAATGTCAAAAAAGGGTGAGCGTAAACATTAATGAACACACATATATACCGAAATGAAAGACATACCACGCGCACAGTTCTCAGGGGCGGCGGCTCCAGAGGCACCGCTGGAGGAATATGTTGGCTGCTTCCAACAGGGTTGTTGCCAATTAAAAACATGTCATTACATGAAACAAAATAAAGTAAAAAAGTGGAATTAGCGTTCAACGGAATTAACTTACAATCGGAATGTCGTATCAGGTGCGTCTGAGGAGGATGACGTGGATGCAAAATGGGGTGATCGCCTGTCACCTGGGTTCAGGGCTGCCACCATGTCAAGATGCCACTCGGCAGATTGCATATGCCATTGTTGTGCTATGGCCCACCTATCTTCTGCGAGCTTGGCCGCTTCTTGTATTTGGACCTGTTGCATTTGCAGCTGCTCTTGCATTTTTTGCATGTGGGTCATGGACATATGGTGGAGCTCCTCCATCCTGCTCATCCAAGCAAACATCTCATCAGGCATCGAACTAAAATGAGATGCCTAAGGAGGAGGAGGTTGTTCAGGAAACGGGACTGAATGCCTTGGCTCTGACCGGGGTGGATGTGTTGCTTCCTTCTTTGACTTGCGCATCCATTCCCCTCTAGTTTGGGTGATCCCCATTCGGTCCACTAATGAATTGTTGTAAATGTCATTGACGGACTCTTCAATTCTAGGTTCCGTCTCTAGGATGGGGACCCCTAACTGCTCAACGATACTCTGGATGAGCCAGTTGTACGGCAGTGACTTCGCCGAGTTGTTGAGCACCTCTTGCATGTGGCTCAGGATGATATATCCGATGTCCACCTTTTGTCCCGTGAACACCTTCTCTAGCATGTAGAGATCCATGCTGGTAACAAGGTCTCGATGCCCATTCCGAGGCAAAATTGTGTACGTCATTATCAGATGGATCAATCGGGCTAAGGCATTCAACTCCTTGCCCTTTGGCTTGCTATACTCGGCAACCTCGGGATCCTGATGCAACAATCTAATCACCTCTAACCCACGTCCTTGTTTGACGAATGGTGGCGCCCGAGACATCTGATAATATTCATCGCTTGGCTCCTCCAACACACATCCAAGCATAATGTTCACATCATTGGCCGTGAACCTGACCTCATGTCCAAAAATATATGTGTGCACCTCTAAGGGTTGGGTGGAGATGCTCAGATTTGCATAGAACAATCGTATAACTCGCTCGCAATAACTGCCCCTCATCCGGCACAACCCGGCTAACCCAGCAGCCTCAAGCATACGATCAATTCCCATCCCTGCGAATGAGTCCAAATCTACTATCTTGGACACAATAATGGTACGGCGTTGGATATCTTCTACGAACCGTGCTTTGCAATTCTGGTTCCAATATAGTTTCGACCTTGAACCCACTTGAACGGGTTGGATCGGGTCGCTGGAGCAGCCGGCTTCTCCTTCTTCAGGCTCAGCGGTTTCTTCCACCGCCGCCACTACATCGGCTTCGAACGCCGCAGTTTGAACGGGTTCAACTGCCTCCATCGTTGCCTTCCCACGCTTGGAGGTCAATTTCTTAATCCGGGATTGCATTCTGATAGTTGAGAGTAATTCACTAACCTGCAATATAATAACCCACACAACATGTCTCAGTTAGTTTTCCTTTTTTTTTTTTTTTTGGCGTCCAGGCCAAAAGTGCCTGGACGCCACGGCGTGCAGGCCAACATTGCCTGCACGCCGCGGCGTCCAAGCCAAAAATTGCCTGCACGCCGCAGAAATGTGACCGGCGCCGAAGACCCTCATAGAGACTTCGAAGAAACGCAGCAAATCTACCTCAAATCAACATATACACACAAATCTACCTCAAATCATCAACATATACACACAAATCTACCTCAAATCGTCGTCGGACGTAGCTCCTCTCCTCTCTTCGTCGCACGCAGATCCTCTCCTAGTCGCACGCAGCTCCTCTCCTCGTCGCACTCCTCGTCGTAAGTCTGTCGAGAGTTGCAGATTAGGGCTTGAAATTTGGGCGAAATTGGTTTAAGTATAATTTTTTTTTTTTTTTATTTCAAAATCATTTTGGCCTGGACGCCGCGGCGTGCAGGCCAAAATTTCCTGGACGCTGCGGCGTCCAGGCATACATGGTGGGGCCATCAGCTTTTTTTTACGGACAGCGATGGTGCATTTGTCATTTTCATATACGTTGGTGGTTAACTTGTTAGAAAACATACCACAGTGGTTGACTTGTCATTGACCGCAAACCACGATGGTTGATTTGTCATTTTCCCTATATGAAAAGGAACAGGAATGCACTATTGCTATGTATGAAAAACACAATGTACATTACTTGGTTGTCTCAAGCTTATTGAAGAAAGGCTATATATATTGTTATATGTTAAGTAGAGATGAATAATGAAAGATAAAATTTATCAACATGCTAGAATTGTAACATTTGTATGAAAAGTGATGCAAATGAATGGAATGAAAAGTAGAGATTTCATTGTTATATGCTCATTGCTTATTCAATATTTTTTTCAATATATATTGTGTTCATAGTTTGTTGTATGTTATATGTCTATTTCTTCTTCAATACATATATGCTTCTTGTTTATTGTTATGAGATGTGTTCCTTGTGTTATGTTAAGATGTTGTTAAGGAAAAAGGTTAGATTGAGTCCATAATTAATAGAAACCAAGTAGGGAGTAACCACTTGGGTGGTACTCACATGCATAAGTGAGGAAAAAGACGATGAAAAGAAAGAACCCTAAAGGCGGGTATATGCCGGATTTGAAAGAACCCTAAAGGCGGGTATATGCCGGGATAGAAAGAACCCTAAAGGCGGGTATATGCCAGGATAGAAAGAACAACTCTAAAGGCGGGTATATGCCGGGACTAAGGAGTTGAGGTAGATGGGTAGTCCGGATCTAGTCTAGCTACTAGGATACACCCCTACCAATACGGGAAAGGGACTAGTAGCCCACAGGTGGTTAGTTCCGTACAGCTAGGCCATCTCAAAGGAAAACCCTCAATCTCCAGGCTCGATTTACGAGTTTGATGAACGAATAAAGAAAAACGAACGTAATGAAAGAGTTGGATGGGTGGCCCCCTTCCAACGAGAACTAAAAGAGTGAAATGCATAATTGTTTTTCCCTATCCTTACTAAGCGTAAGCTCACGTCCTTACTTGTGGTGTAGGTAACGAGGGAGTTATGCCAGCAGTTAAAGAAGAGGACATTCCGGTGGAGCCTGTGGTTGGTCCGACAATGGCGCCAACGGAGTAGTAGTATGGTATGGTATGGTATGGAAATGATGAATAAAAGAAAAGAAGTCATGTTTTTATTTGAACAATTGGACTATGTAATCTCGTAACTTTGGATTTGAACTTCAACTATGTTTTGAATGCTATGTTTTGAATGCCGTTTTCAGTAAAAGTTGTTTTCTCGTTAAGTATGCTTCCGCAAATTTTTACGAATAATTTCTTTTAAGAATGAAAGAATGATTTATTAACGATTCGGATTTGATGCACTCTGATAACCCTATTATACTTAATAATTTTAATTAAGTTGTTAAAACAATTTACGAAAATCCGGGTCGTTACAAGATAAGTAATACTTCACTGGAACTAATACTAAATTACGAAAGTAAGAAATGTTGCATGTGTTTAGCCCTTCAGAAACTGCACCATAAAATGCTAAGTTTAAGTTAGAAAAATGTCTTACAGTTCTGTTATATGATGAAATACTTTTCTTGAGGATATTAGATGGTTTGATAGTTTGATGATATTTTAGATGATTTATAAATACTTTAAGGATATGATGATATGTTAGATAATGCTAGATGATGTACTATCGTATGATGATATTGATGTCTTAAGGATTTGATGAACTTTTAGATAATGCTTAATTGATTTGAGGATTTGATGATCTATTAGTTTATGTTATAGTTGTTTTGGGAATTTGTTGATGTTATAGATGATGTTAGTTCATGTTTGACATTCGATGATATTGATATCATGAGATTTGATGATATATTAGATGATATTATATTTAGATGATGATGTAGATGGCATGTTAAGTTGCATGAAAGTTGTGTTATTTCATGCATCATTTTTCAAAAAGATGAATGAAAATGTTTTCTCATGCTAATGATTTTCATGTAAGAAAGATAAAAGAAGAAAGAAGATACGTAAATGGTTCTGGAGGATAGGTTGTTCAGCAAGGGAACCAAGGGGTGCAGATACCGATTAGTTTTCCTTTGATTGATGTCGGGGCAGATCAATCGATGTTGGTTGTTGTGCATTGATGTTGGGGCAGATCAGTTGATGTTGGTCATTGCGCATTGATGTACACAGCAGCTAACAGAGGGTTAGGTTGATGTTGTGCCTATCACCCGAAGTTGTGAGTTTGTCTTATAGTCAAACCTACTTCTTTGTTGAAAGATAAAGAAGATGAACAATACAAAAAAGAAAGAAAATTAAAGAAAAGAAAAACAAAAAGAGAATTGATATTTTACCATGTCATGTATCATTTACATTTCTCATTAAGCACTAGGCTTACAGATGAATTTTTTGGTGTGGGTAACATGATTGATGATGACTTATGGATCAAATGATAAATTGAAAGAGACAATTGAGAGAGTATCTCCATGACAAAGAAGGCTTAACGTTGTTACAATAAAAGTTATGTAAAGAGAAAAAGGAATTTATCATGTATTATGTAAGAATGAGATGCTATCGAAAATAGTTTAATTTTATGTTTAACGATGGGATTCATTTTACGATTTCAATTAAAAAGGTCTTCTTCTACACAAATGTTTTTAAAGTAAGAGATCACGATTTTTTAAGGTTAAAATATGTGTTTTCTTTTAGAAATTTTTTAAGTAAGAGTTTTCAAGTGATAATCGGATTTAGGAAAGAATAGTTTTTTTTTTCTAAAAAAAACATTAAAATTTTGGGTCGTAATAACATCCTTCCTTGCACGTGGCCATCAATTGATGGGATTCACTTTTGACGAACTTTATCTCATACTCATTCTTCAATGCATGATTCACGACTTTTTCTCTATCTGCGTTCAACAAATTATATTTTTTTCCCAGACAAAGACTCAATGAAGTCAAACATTCCCATTAAGGAGGCCAACTCTCCCCCCTCTACATCTTTATTTTTTGAGCTGCCTAATAAACACAGCTCATCATCTAGAGATGCCAAGATCGAATACACCTATATAATAGCTTCTAACGCACGAAACTCATCAACCTGAAATGCCGAAATAGGCTCCATCTCCATTCCACAATTAACGGATTCTTGATCGTTTGATTCTTGATCCCTCAACGTCATTTGATGTGCAACAATCAAACACTTGATTTCTATTACTCTTGAATGGTATTCCAGGATTTAAGATTCACACAGATAGGCGGATGTCATTTCACATTTCAACTTATATAAATGAAGTTGAAAGAACATCTGCTCTATGTGCGGACGTTTGCCCATAGACAAAATATACACAAAATTATATATTTGAAAACGTGGACGTCTTTTCTATTAATGTTTATGGATGACGGATGTCTGCTTCTGTGTGAACGAGTATACGTAGACGTTCGTTATAAGTACAAATGTCCGCCTTCATGTAGAAAGGTATAATTGGACGTCTGTCGGTGACGCAGACATCCATAAGATGTCTTTTAACAAAAAACGTTACTGCTAAACTTGAGTCGTTCATTTTTCATAATTCAAGGTTTTAATTGTTAGCGAACTTAATTAACATTTAACTTATCGTTAGCTCTAAAATTAAGGATTTTTTTTTTTTTGTTAATTACTATAAAAAATTCTTTCTTTCTTTTTTTAAGTTCAAATAAAGGGAAAATGACAAATCAACCATCATCCTTTACTATTGGTGACAAACCAACCACTATCGTTTTTTTTTCCTAACAAATTACCACTGAACTATGAAAAAATGTCATATCCAACATCGCTGTCACGTTTGCAGTTAAACGTGATGATATGGCACAGCGGCGTTTTGTCATAGTTTAAGGGTTAAATTGTTGAAATCGCGGCGGTTTGTCATAGTTCAAGGGTTAAATTGTTGAAACTGCTGCGGTCTGTCGTCGACAAACCGCAGTGGTGTGTCGTCAAGCCGCTACGGTTTGTCATAGTTCAAGGGTTAAATTGTTGAAATCGTTGCGGCTTAATAAGAAGGAAACTCTCTTCTTTCACGGATCGTGACGGTGAATATTTGAACATCAATAACTCTATCAATTTTCAACGATTTTGGATGCTTGAATACTCGTTTTCTATCTTCTTTTCATGATGCACAGATAGGAGATATCAGTTTTGGCATTGGGTGCTTATCAAAGCAGATACGGGCTGGAAAGGTGCAGAGCTTCGTGGTTTTGAATTGTGTAAGGGAAATTGGAGGAGTTAGATGCATTTTTAGGCCCCGAAAGTGGAACAATTGTCAGTGCGTAGATCTCGAAAAGTTATTTCGAAATCAAAAAAAAATTCATCCAATTCGGTTGACTGAACGCAAAGTTATGGCCTTCCGAAGTTTTTGACTAAACAATCTCATTTTTCCAGTGCCCGAATTTGATCTGATAAGCTCCAAATGACAAAACGGATCTCTTCAACTTGTGCTTCGTGAAAAGTAGATAGAAAACGAATACTCAAGCATCCAAAACCGTTGAAAATTGATAGAGTTATTAATGTTCAAAGATTCACCATCGCAATATGTGAAATAAGAAAATTTTCTTCTTAACAAAGAACCGCCGCGGTTCGTCGGCAAACCGCAGCAGCTTCATGAGGAACCGTCGTGGTTTGTCGACGACACACCGCGGCTGTTGTCAACACACCGCGGCGGTTTCAACAATTTAACCCCTGAATTGTGACAAACTGCCACGGTTTTAACAATTTAACCCTTGAAATATGACAAACCGCCGCGGTTTCAACAATTTAACTCCTAAACTATGACAACCACCGCAGCAGCACATCATCACGTATAACGGCAAATATAACAACGATGTTGGATTTGATATTTTCTCATAGTTCAATGGTTAATTTGTTATAAAAAAACAATAGTGGTTGATTTGTCACCAACAATAAAGAATAATGGTTGATTTGTCATTTTCCCACAAATAAAATATAATGAAAATACTGTTAGATATTTAACATCTTCAAACAACATTTTCATAGATTGTTTTCATTTTGTGCAGTTAGGGTACAGTAAAATTTCATCTAGAATGAGCAAATAAGCTCTGCAGGCATGGAGGGGGGCGAACAAAATCTGAGAACACTCAAATGGCGATTCTACGAAAACCCTGACAGGAGAATTTTACTAGTTATACAAAGTTTTTCGTAGTTGTGAAGTGCTTGATCCATAAGAATCTACTCAAAGAAGATGACCATAACCCAACAGCACAGTAGGTAATGCAGATCATGCGTTAAAAATCAAGGAGCAGATCAAGTTAAGCTTACAAATAAAGAAAATTCATTGACAAACGAAGCCAAAAGTATATTACTAAAATACTTTATCAATTTCTATTTATCACTATCGTCAACAAAGCAGTAATCCAACCCTCCTAGTGTCTAAAAAGATACTAATTCAACAGCTTTTTCCTGAACTTTTGAAAGAAGACAAAGCAATGCAAAGGATGGCATGTTTATCCCAAAAGTAAACAGAGCTATGAAGCCAACCCATTTGCATTACAATGTAAAATGACGACAAAAATCAAAGTTGAGGGATTTTAGAACTCTTGGGAGGCTGATCCAATTTCACCCTTATCTTTTCCGGCCTTTTTTGGCAATAGCAATTGATGAATATTGGGTAAAACGCCTCCATTGGCAATGGTTACAGATCCCAAAAGCTTGCTGAGCTCTTCATCATTCCTCACTGCAAGCTGAATATGCCTCGGCACAATACGATTCTTCTTGTTATCTCTTGCTGCATTACCAGCAAGCTCCAGGACCTACAAAATTTAGATACAGCAAAATTTATTGCCTCCTCGCCTTGGAGATGGACAATAGAGAAATATTCCGCAAGATTAAAACAGTAATTAGAACCATCCATCAAACGAATGCACTCAGAAGAATAATTCGAGATGCATTAAACAAATCAATCCCATTCATTCAGGAAAATGAAAAAATTAAACTAGAATAATCATAGCCAAAAAGGTGAAATTGCTTATGGGAAGAAAGGGATGTGTCTAGTGAACCATTTGGTTAAACACAGAAATGAGTACATGCATGGGAGTAAACAGCATCAAGCAAAGTTTAAAAAAAATAATTTTGACTCAAGAAAACATCGTAAACTTCATTAATCGCCACAGTGAAAGAACCACAATCATTCGATTACCTCAGCGGCGAGGTACTCAAGCACGGCAGAGAGATAAACAGGAGCTCCAGCACCAACACGCTCTGCATACTTCCCCGCCTTGAGAAATCTGGCGATCCTACCAACTGGAAACTGAAGCCCAGCCTTCTGTGACCTGGACACAGATTTGGAGGCCTTCGGCTTCCCCCTTCCACCTTTGCTAGAACCTCCGGTCGAACTCATTTCCTATCAAACAAGAAGTAGAGCGCGAGAACGGAAAAATCGGAGAAACCCTAAACCCTAGATCGAACAGTGAAAATCGCAGAGCTGCTTCACAAAAGTAGGAGAGGAGGCGAGCGGGGGGCTCATGAAGACAGAGAATGAAAGCGGATTGGTTGAGGGATCTACCACACGGATGGATGACGTGGCAAATCCAATGTCTACGCGGGAAAGGTTTTGATGGTTTAACAAAAGAGCAGTCAGACGGTGTTGTTGAACTTAGCAGAGATGAAATATAAATATATATTTTTGGAAAGGGTAAATGACAAATCAACCATCGTAGTTTATGCTCAATGACAAGTCAACCATTATGGTAGTTTTTCTAACAATTTAATCACTGGCGTATGCAAAAATTGACAAAACCAACATCGCAGTGTCTTTTCGCAGTGTCTCACAAAAAAGACACCGTGATTTTCGAGTTGCCTCACAAAGAAGACACCGCGATGTTCGCGGTGTCTGCGCAAGACACCGCAAAAATCACGGTGTCTCACAGGAAGACACCGCGATTTTTGCGGTGTCTCACAAGGCAACTGAAGACGAAGTAAGATGGTGGAAACGACACACCCATCTAGCGTAGAAGAAGAGAAGCGAAATAAGAAGAATGATGGTGAAGAGAACTGTCACGACCCGAAGACGGGCCTAACAGAACCGCCGGGTCAGGCGACCCGATCTCATAGAGAACCCGATCACCCAGCCCAAGGCGTGAGTTTTCGCGGAAGACTTATAATATTTAATTCGACCCAAGATAATATGGGCCTAGGTCCGAGTAGGGATCACGAGAAGATAACAGTGCATAAATTAAAATGAAACCCAAGTACTGTGCAACAAATCTAAAACCAACTGTGTTTAAGGTTTACAGACCCAAATGGAAATATAAATGTCCTCACCAAATAACGATGAATCACTCAAGTAGAAATAATAAAACGCTTCAACTCCTGATCCTCAGCTACTCCTTGCCCTTACCTGAAGTTTTGGGGGAGGAGTCGTTTGGGGTGAGTGACTAACTCAGTAAAGTATGGCTATACTAAATGCACCTCATGCAAAACTGGTTTTGTTCATTTTTCGAAAACAAGGTTATGTTTCATTCTACCGTACATGGATTTTTTTAAAATCACTTCAAACTCTTTATCATTTTACCAAAACGACCCAAGGGCCATCGATGAGGCTTTTATTAAAAATCTTGCTGTATACATAGACAGCTATACCTCGCAAAATAGGCCATCATCGTTTTCCAATTTGAAAACGTCGTCAGTGAAAAGGGGTGGTCACTCATGGACTCACCCGCCACACAACATAGAAGAGGTGGTCACCCGTCGATGACAACACCTTATGAGGCAGGAATAATGACGACGATCCGAAGATTCCGTATGTCACCCGAGTTGCCGGCGCACCTGGCTGCACGACACAACTCGTATAATCGTATAATCAAATAAAACGGATACAGTTGCTCGCTATATGTGGACTTAGGATAAACAAGTCTCAGCGATTGACAACCGTCTGATCCGTGGGACAAATCCTGGCCAGGTTTAGGGGCTTGCAACCCAAGGAGGCGTCATCACCCTCCCATACGAGGTTTACGACTTTCAGGAGTTTCAACCTGAGGACACGTCACCAATGCCCCACCTATATTTTTCGCACGTCAGACAATCAACCTTCACGCAGCAGAAGGTATCAAAGGGGATGGCGGATCCATCCCTCAACATGTGCACAATAAATCTCAAACCATGTACGGAATTAAACTTGAGAAAACATACTACTAATAAAAACGGACGTGCTGTCGAACAGTCCCCGTCATTTTCCAAGTGTGGTAGTCCACAAAATAATTATTTTGGAAAACGGGATAGGATGCAATATAACGCAAGAGGTATAGAAATCCCTACCTCGACGACGGTCTGCCTTATCAACCGGAGCAACCAGTTACGCAAAAATCATATCTCTCGCTGAAATCATCCAAGCCTGGCAAATGTATAAAACATGGGGATTCTCATAAATAAATCCAAAAAAATAAAAAAATAAACGAGAGGTCTTATACCGAGGATAAAACCCAACAGACGTGTAAACGACTCATCTAATAATCCCAATAAAATCCCCAACTTTATCCTTTGGTAAATAAATGGATCACCATCCAAACAACACTTAATCCTCAACATATTGTGCAACATTTGAACAGTTAACAATGTTACAGAATATCTCTCAAACTTAAATAGGATCACCCCTATCACATGAATAACTATAATAGAACTCAACCCAATGCATTGTTGCAACAACAACAACAACATCAATATTTATCTCCAACTACAATTGATATCGATTATTCAATATAGCAAACAAACAAAGCTAGAATCTTCAAGTTCACAAACGACGAGTCTAACCAACAACAACACCTCTTAAATCCATTATTGAAACTTTAAGCTTAAATAATCACACCCAACAATAAAACAGAGAGCACATATTCTTAGAGCAAGTCCTTTGAGTTTGTCCATGATCATAAAAAATTAATTTTGGCAAGTCAAGCACAAATCTCTAATCTCAAGAAGTAGCAACGAACTGAGTTGGATATTAATCAACATAATGCCAAGTTCCAAAAACTTTAGTACAATTAAATTCAGATAGTGGCATTTCTCTTTGACATTATCTCATCAAAATAACTAGTGTGCAGAAATCACTCAATCCAACAACGAAACAGATCCAAATTGATTTCCATTACCAAAGTAAGAACTCAACTATACATCCACACTCAACAGACCAAAATAACACTGCACTACTTATCCAAAAACGGAAATCAGACAGTAGCAATCTATACATCCACGGCCCCCACCAAAATTTCCAACAACCAAAACAGAAACAAATTTTAAAACCCATTATTAAGTCAAAGGCTTAATGAAAATCGCTCACCCAATGGAACAGAACAGAATCGTGTTCTGTTTACTTGCCGGAATCGGATCCGGAGCTGCTGTCACCGGAGTTGTCTCTCCGGAATCCTTTGATTCATTCACTGTAAACCCACAACATAAATCAACCAGTGACATCACCCATCTAAACTTAACAACGGAGTAAAACTCGGATTCAAAAAATCTCACCCACCGAATAGATCGGATCTGTTTGTCGTCGGAATCGGGAAATTGGTTCGGCCTCGGAGCTGTCATCGCGGATCTGAGATCGCCCGCCTGCCGGAATCGGAGGAACACGCTCGGGTTGAGCTGTTCTGTCGCCGGCGTCGCTCGGGATCGGAAGCCTGCGGCCACCGGCGTTGTTCTTCGGCAGTCCGGGAGTCGACCATCGCTCCGCCCGACGTCGCTGCTCACCAGTTCGTCGTTTGCAGCCCTCGCGCGGTCGCCGTTCGCCATTTTCCAGTCGCGGTTTCGTCCTTCCGCGAGCGACCGTCGCTGCCATCGCCGTCCTCAGCTCGGGAGTCACCGATTTCGCTTGTCGCCAGGATCTTTCTCGCGAATGTTGTCGGCCGGCGTCTCTCTTCTCCCTCTCGATTTCTCTTCGGCCGACGCGAAACACAGGGGAGGGGGAAAGAATGGGGAAGAAAATCGGGGAAGAGGAACCCTATTCCTCTTCTCCGATTTTTTTTTACAACTTAAACCCTGTACTTTGCTGCTCCAAAATATTTGGCGGGATTTTTTCCCCCTCTTCTCAATCCCTTTTAAATCTCTTCTCTCCATTTAACTTTATTTTTTTCTTCATTCTAAATTCTACAATTTAATCCACTTATTTGCTTAATGTGACACATACATCTTAATCATGCATACCACATTTTTAATCCTTTCGTACCCCACTTCACATCGCCAAACAACGATTATCAGCCCAATTTAATTCCCCAAATTTCATTCAGTTCAAAAAAATTCTAATTATACCGACTTTGACCAATTGACTAAACTTGTATACGTGGACTTGACCAATTGACCAATTTGCGTACGTGGTCGCTATACGACAATTAAATCAACTTCTTCAAAGCTATGACCGATTTTCAACGCGAAAAATTTACACGTGGAATTTCTTATTTAAAAATTTCACGGCTTTTACAAGAACCACGAAGAAGAAGAGTGTCCGCCCTCGAATCTGGAAGTTCCGATCGTCGAGCTCGCCGTAGTGCCAGTGAAATGGTAACTGACAATCTGGAAGTTCCGATCGTCGAGCTCGTCTTCAGTTGCCTTGTGAGACACCGCAATTTTTGCGGTGTCTCGGGCAGACACAGCGAAAATCGCGGTGTCTTCGAGCTTGGGGTGTTCTGAAGGTTCGAAGAATTCAGAACTCCCCGCGTTGGGCGTTCTGAATTCTTCAGAAAATCAGAACGCCCCCCCTCCCCCCTACCCCGTTGGGCATTCTGAATTCTTCAGAAAATCAGAATGCCCCGCGTTGGGCGTTCTGAATTCTTCAGAAAATCAGAATGCCGTTCGGCGTTCTGAAGAATTTAGAACGCCCAACGTTGGGCGTTATGAAAAATTCAGGAATTCAGAACGCCGGAGCAGGTCGTTCCGGCGTTCGGACGTTGGCTCCTAACTTTTTAACGGTAAACGTCTATGTGATGTTGGATTTGTCATTTTAACATACGTGAGTGGTTAACTTGTTAAAAATAATTCCATAGTGGTTGACTTGTCATTACTCTCAAACCACGATGGTTGATTTGTCATTTACCTTTTTGGAAATATCAAAATAAGTAATGAAAAATCAATTTTAATTTTTAAAAGCCAAACCAAGTTCTTAATTCAGGTTTCGATTTTATTTTTGAAAAATTGGTGAAACCGTATTATATATTTATAGGTCATTTCAACATGGGTATTGCATAAATTGCACTCATGCTTAAGTGCAACTGTGATATTTGTACATTTAATCTCTATTTAAGTGTTTGTTTAAAAGTTAATGTGCTCCAAACTAAGTGTGTTTTTAATTCATTAAGAAAAACATATTTTAGAAATATTAAGGTATTTGAAATCAATTTTTGTATCAAAATAGAATATTTTCAGTTAATTATTTGTTGAAAAATTAATGTACTCCAATTTATACATGTATCTAATCCACTGAGCAAACTCACTGAAAAATTCATTATTTGCTACATTGAAGAATGACGAAGAATTCAACAAATAGAGCACAAAGAATTCCCCTACAAAAAAAATAGTTTCTGCTATGGAAAGTCATATTTCCTTTGCGGAAAGTAATCTTTCCTTAGTCTTATGTAAATGATTCATTTTTCGCAGTAAAAAATAATTTTTTTTCCATGAAAAATAATATTTCTTGAGTTCTATTCCAATAACTTATTTTATGCGACGGAAAAATAGAATTCTCCGCTACAGAAAAAAAAAATTGTTTTTTAATGAAAAAAATATAAAAATGATGTTTGCTTAATTATTTTTTGTAATTAAATATTTTATTTATTAATAAAAATGATTTAATAATTAACAGGTAATTCATAGATATTTTGTTAATTTTTTTTTATTGGTTTTAAACCACGTGTATTGCAAGTATAACACGAAGTTATTATTAATAAAAGGGTTATTTTTATCTGACACCCTCAACTATGGATACATTCTTATCTATCACCTTATGGTTTTTAAATTTTTAATGAACACCTTGAACTATCCTGCGTTTTCATTTGGCACCTTCTGTTTACTACCGTTTGTTCTAATCTCCAGAAACATTCAACAACAGCAGCTCTTCTCTCCTCTCCTCCCCAAAGCTCGCTCGCTCCTCTTCTCCCTGAAGCACGAAGGCGAAAACAAAGACGATGATGACGGCTAGAAGCAAAGCCCGACTCTGTGAAGCGACCTCTGACTGGGTGAAGACGAACCCTGCTCTGTAAAGGGTTCCCCGGGCTCTGCGAAAGGGAACTCGCCTCTGCGAAGACGAAGCAAAGCCCCTTGAAGCAAAGCCCCTTGCGAAGACGAAGCAAAGACCCAGGTGATTTACAAGAACTTCTATGTTCTTGTTTTTCAACTTTTAAAATTTGGCAGTGATTTTCTCTGGCAGCTTGCTTTCACCTCCATGGTTTACCCATCTTTGATTCTAGCTTATATGGGGCAAGTTGCTTATTTCTCTTAAAATCATACCCTCCCAGATGATTTTCAAATCGGTTTTTACGGATCTGTACCAGGTATCTGCTTCGACCATTTCATGTAATTCGCATAGTTTATAGATAGATGTTGAATGCTTTCCTTGGTCTTGTAGAGAAATTACGATGGCCTGTTCTTGTAATTGCCATGCTTGCAGCGGTAGTCGGCAACCAAGCCGTCATCACCGGAACTTTTTCGATCATTAAGCAGTGTTCTTCTTTAGGATGCTTCCCAAAAGTAAAAATAGTCCATACATCATTGAAGATCCACGGTCAGATTTACATCCCAAAAATCAACTGGATCTTGATGGTCTTATGTTTGGCCGCGACAATCTATTTTCGAGACGCCAAACACTTAGGAAATGCATCAGATTTGTAGTAATACATTATATGTAAAAGAGTAATGTTAAGTTTATCCTCTAGTTTTACAATTCTACACTTTATTTACATGTCACTCGAAAATTGGTACCATCTTTAACTTGCATGTGATCAAGAGTTGTAGATGAATGGCTTTTTTTAGTTCATCTTTCTGGTAGATTCTCTAATTTTGTCTCTTGGATTTGATCAGGTTTGACTGTCATAACTGGGATGTTGGTGACAACTTGCTTAATGTCCCTGGTTGTTGTTCTCTGTTGGTAGCATAGCCGAGTACATAAGGTCGGTGGGTGGCAAATGCAATGGCACAAATGGAGTTGTGAGCAAGGAGGGTGAGAAAATGGCAATTGTGGGGATGTCTTCTAGCCATACATATGGAATTTGAATGAGAGAAGACTATGCAAACGACAAAGACATGGCCGAAACATCAAAACTACGGGAAATACAGTCTCCGCCGGAGCTCCAACCGAGAAAAAGGGTGTCGTTTATTTTGCCTGAAAGCCCGAAAATTGAGAGGGGAACGATGGACGAACTGAAGGACCTGATGGGAGCTCGAGAGGCTAATTGCATATATATTAGGGAGGTCACACATGAAAGCAAAGCAAGGATCAAGTATGCTGAGAAAGCTTGTAACTATGGCTATGAATTCTTGAGAAGAAACAGCAGAGAACCAAGCCACCCTCTTAATTTACCTCATGCATCTACTCCTTAAGTGGGGATGATGTACAACGTTTAGATAGGAATTACACTTTCAGAGAGAGAGAGATAGAGAGAGAGAGAGAGATATATATACACTTACAGACATTTGTAAATTGGTTTAGATAGAGAGTTGTCCTTTTCTTCTTTCCATTTTTTGGTTTACCTATAAAATGATGTAATAATAGTTTACAGATTTAATAGCTTCATCATTCGTCCACTTTGTTACTAATGTCAACGTCGATGTTACAGACGCTGGGTCGAAAATGGATTGGTCAAAAAAACCACGTTGTCGAACGTAGTCATGGCCAAAAGTTGAAGATGTTAGGCCACCGTTAATCTCTTCTAAAGATGAGTTACAGAAGCAAGAAGAAGGTTTCTAACACAGGGACATTTCAAGAATCAAAATCAACCTAAATCTCACGAAATTCGTAAGAGACAAGATGTATTACAGCTGAGCAAATATTAAATCTATCAAACAACAATGTCTTCAACACAAAATAAGGACCCAATACCTAATCGAGCTGCAAGAGGCTTTGCTTCGTCTTTGCAGAGACGAGGTCCCTTTCGCCGAGCCCAAGGAACCCTTCGCAGAGTAGGGTTCGTCTTCCCCAGTCGGAGGTCGCTTTGCTTCAAGCTGTTGTCGTCGTCGTCTTCGTCTTCGCCTTCGTGCTTCGAGGAGAAGAGGAGCGAGGGAGCAAGCTTTGGAGAGGAGAGGAGAGAAGAGAAGAGCTGTTGTTGTTGAATGTTTCTGGAGATCTGAACAAACGGCAGTAAACAGAAGGTGCCAGATAAAAACGATGGATAGTCCAAGGTATTTTTTAAAAATTTTAAAACCATAAAGTGATAGATAAAAAGGTACCTATAGTTGAGGGTGTCAAATAAAAATAAACCTTAATAAATAAAAAAAAAAAGAAAAAGGTGACATGGATGGATTGCTCTTTGCACATCGACGTCTTGGTCATGTCTTAAATTTAACTCAAATCTCAAGGGAAAAACGAATCACTCCATGCACGTTTAAACGCTTATCGTTTGACATCTTTCCTGGCTTCCTCTTCTGTCCACTGCACAAGGAGTTTACGTGCTTCCCTTGAAAACGTTTGTTATGATTTGTCCCTTCCCTACCCTCCCAACGTTACAAGCTGTACCTTATTCTGCGTACGGGCCTGTACTTGTCCCCCAGCTGGACTGGGTAGGGACCACACAGTTGTCGTGGGACCCACTCCAAATAAAATTAATTTGACAACTAAGACTGCATCTGCATGTACCTGCGTGACATTGCATTCAAATTTCACTTTTACACTTATTTCCCTCTCTAAAACACACAATGTAGGTGGCTGCCCATCACTTGACTTTGGTGGGAGGCATCATGTATTCCATCTTAATTTTAAATTAAATTGTGATTTTTCTATCAATTTTTAATTATAAATTAATAAAAATAAAATCAATTATGTCCATTTTCTAAGGGCAAATCCGTAAATATCAAATTGAATGCGACCGCTTCACTATTTCTGTTTCTGATGGTCTACTTAGAACTACATAACATAACAAAAAAAAAACCGAGGGTGCTGCACTCATTTGCATTGCACTTAATCACACACCTTTTTTCTTTTTGTCTCTTCCTCTAGTCTTGGTTTGCACTAATGTCACTGGAATGTACAAAAATACCCCTAATTAGATAAAAATAAGGGAAAATGACAAATCAACCATTGTGATTTCAAATCAATGACAAGTCAACCATTGTGGTTTAATTTTTAATAAGATAACCACTAACGTACGTCTAAATGACAAAACAACCATCGCAGTTACTGTGGCCGTTAACTAGCGCGCCGCCGCGGTGTCCCACCGCGCCCCGGCGACGGCCCGTGTTGCGAAGGATAACAGGCACAAGTGTTGCCTAGACGTCGCGACTAGTCGCCACCCCTCCGCGGCGTCTCGGGACGCCCCGACGGCCCCCCGGGATGCCCCGACGGCTCCTCGGGATGCCCCGACGGCTCCCCGGGACGACCCAGCGGCTCCCTAGGACGCCTCGGCGGCTCCCCGGGATGCCCCAGCGGCGTCCTAGAGCGTCGCGCCGGTGTACTAGGATGCCGCCACAGCGACGTAGGACGCCGCCACGACGACGTAGTACACTGCCCCGGTGTCCTAAGTTTAAACCACGTACTTTAACTCCAGAATTGAAAAAAAAAATTTGCCATAGTCGTTCTTGTTGCTTTACTCCCTCAAAGCTAATCTCATACATCCTGCACAGAAATTGCAAATAGTTCCAGAATCATCCACAGTACATAAACAACACCAGACAACCAAGCTCATGCAACTTTGAAGTATAAACAAATGACACGAAATCTGAACAAAACATGAACTTTATACAGCACACATTCAAGTTAACATCCATTACAACTTTGAAATGTAAACAAATTACACGAAATGTACATAAAATATTTTACAACTTCTTTGTCTTGCTCGGCCGCAGATCTTTGACCGCAAAAGATAAGTTCGGGACAAACACTACATGTTGTGCTTTCTCCCACAAAGGTCCCTCATACTCAAAGATGGCTGGTTTGTGCTCGTGAAATAGTTGGTCAATGTTGCATTTATGCAGCACGCTCATCCCCACACTCGTACACCGGAAGCTAGCGTACGGGCTGCAATACAAAGGGAAAATAAGCAAGAATATGCAGTAACCAATATTAAGAATTTACATAAGGGAAAATACATACGTGTCTTTGTCAGTGGGAGTACAGATCATTGAGATAGCTTCCGGCAACAATTGCTGGTAACCATGCTGAGTGTGGAGGTCAACGGACGACATAAAACATCGATGCTTCGGGTGTGTCTGCAAGGAAAACAACACATTAGATAATCCCAGTTAACCTGAACAACAACCCGGAGAAGCGAGATGATTACTTACGTGAATCCACCCTAATGAGATTAGATTGTGCTCGTGATGATACGCCAATATGGCTGCCTCATTTTCTGCACAGCACTGCATATACATTCAGATGAGTACTACGATCAAATCTTATAAATTAACATACAAAGAAGGCTTCTCACCTTATCTGGCATCCCCTGTTGCTCGGGGAAGATGAGATTAGTGACTTCGTAATGATCCCCCGTCCGCCTTCCCCCAAGAACTACGCACGTCTCTTTGTTCATTCGAGTATTTCTCTTCCACATATTGCTCGAACACGGTCATCAAATTTGCAGCCTGCAAGAAAAATGTCAAATGTCGTTAGAGTAACAAAACATTAACATGAACCAACACACACATATAAGCAACACACACATATAACCAACTCACAGACGTACCACGTGCACCCTTCTAAGCGGTCGATTCTCGTCGTCCTCTTCGTTCTCAGCATGTTGGTCGCTTCCAGCACTAGGCCTACAAATGAACCCCATGACATTCCGTCAAACATTAATAAAGTAGATACTCGACCTTGCGTACGACGTCAATCACTTACGCGCGATGTGAGGCTGATGCCGCCGTTGATGACGACGATGACACACGAGTTGATCGCCTCTCACGTCGCTCAAGTGCTGCCATCATATCACAGTTCCTGTTGCTTGCAAATGGCGCTCTTGTGCAATGCAATGCCTCTCTTCCGCAAGGGCTGCTGCTTGCATATTTCAGTCTTGTTGCATTCGGTGCCTCTCTTCGGCGAGGGCGGCTGCTTGCAAATTCGACTCTTTGGCCATTTGATGTCTCTCGGCTGCGAGGTCTTCCATTCTGCGCAGTTGGATTTGTTGCATTTGGAGGTGCTCCTCCATCATTTGCATTCTCGTATCCATTCTGATCCTCCAGTCGGTCGTCTCCTCAGGCATCGGAGTGAAGTGCGATGACTGAGGAGGAGCCTGCTATTCATACCCGGGGGCTGCCTGCTAAGGCTCTGAGGGGGGTGGAGGTCGAGGTCGAGGTGTTGCCTGGCTGATGTACTTGCGCCGCCATTCCCCTCCAACGTTTGTGGACCGTATGCGGTCCACCTTTAGTTGATTATAAACATGTAACGGCGACTCCACAATTCTCGGCTCGTACTCAGGGATGGGCACTCCATATTGGTCACATATGCTTTGTATCAACCAATTGTACGGGAGGTTCTTCGAAGGGATGTTCAACACCTCATTCATGTGGCTGAGGATGATATATCCAATGTCCACCTTTTTCCCGGTGAACACCTTCTCCAGTATGTAAAGATCCATGCAACTGACATGGTCTCGATGCCCATCCCGCGACAAAATGGTATACGTCATGATCAGGTGGACCAATCGGGCTATGACATGAAGGTCCTTGCCCTTCGGCTTGTGGTACTCTTCAACCTCTGGATCGCGGTGCAGCAATCTCAGCACTTGTAGCCCTTCTCCCCGGCTGACAAATGGTGGCTCCCGAGACACATGATAGTATTCCTCGCTTGGGCCATCCATTTCACATTCAAGCAATATATTTAGGACCTGGGGAGTCAGCCTCACCTCCCGTCCAAACACCAACGTCGTTAACTCAATTGGCTCCGTCGACAGTCTCAAATTTGCATAGAACATTTTGATAGCTCGTTCGCAGTAACTGTCTCTCATCTGGCACAACCCGGCTAAGCCAGCAGATTGCATAAGATCTTTAATCCCCATGGCAGCCAATGAGTCCAGGTCCACAATTTTTGAGACAATAATTGTACGGTTCTGAATATCATCCTCGTACCGTGATTTGCATTGTCTAGACCTGAATAATTTGACCCTCCACCCAGCGGTGACAGGTTCAACCCGGACCATTGAGCATCTGGAATCTTCTTCGCCGTGTTCTACCGGGGGTTCATGTTGAAATTCCCACGGTGCTCCGGGTTGTTCATGCTGGGACGCCGCTGCGGTGTGCTCAACGTAGGACGCCGCCGCGGGTTGCTCAGAGTACGCCGCTGCGGGTTGCTCAGTGTAGGACGCCGCCGGTTGCTCAGTGTAGGAGCCGCCGCGGGTTGCTCAGCCATTGCCTTCCCACGCATGGCCGCTAATTTCCTTACTCATTGGTACTGTTTCATTTTCTGTCTTTGATCGCCGTGAAAATTTCTCGCCGTGAAAATTGGTCGTCGAGTGGTTTCGGGGTTTTTGAGCGTTGAAGATGGGTGCAAATGGCAAGCCCTAGCCTTTGCACATTATGTATAGAGCTGATTAAAATTGAGACGCCGCGGCGGCGTCCCGGGAAGCCGCGACGGTGTCCCAGGACGCTGCATGGGCTTCCTGGCACGCCGCGGCAGCGTTCTTGGACGCCGCATGGGCTTCCTGGCACGCCTCAGCGGCGTCTTGGGACGCCGCTTTTGGCTTCCCGAAGATTTCGCTTATAACTTAGTCGCCTCTTTTCCTTAGCCGTGCACACTGGTGGATATAAAATTGATTGATACACAAAACCAAAACATTTTTACATTGAACAATTGCGGTGAACTTGATACAACAAGTCAGATATTTAAATTTAGTCACAATTACAACAATATGTAGCAAACACTTGTATCACGGAAGGTTAAGGTCCACCGTCCGGTACGTTTGTGTTTGTGGACCTTGCGCAACCGACTCCTGCAAAACAAATTGCAAATGAAATTAGCATTTGTCAAATAACACTTGAAAACGTGAACGGCATCAGGGGCTAACATGTGTCGTAGGGACTCTGCCAGGCTCTGTCTCGGGGACTAGGGAGGGGGCTAACTCGGGGACTCTAAACCCCATAAAAGTGCCCTTCGACCTTCCTCTGCCTCTGCCGCCTCTGCCTCTACCGCTACCTCGGGCGCTCCCCCTGTATGGCCCAACACTTGACTCTCCTGCCCCATCGCAAGTGCGGGATATGTGCCCCACACAACCACATCGCCCACAAGTGACGTTCAACTGTCTTCTGGTTAGCACCGTCCTGCTTGAGGCCTCGTCCACATCCCGTACTCTACGTACGCGTGGCCTCTGGAAGCCTTTTAAATGGCGATGGGGTAATTGGATCAAGATTCGTCACAGGAGGCCACTCGATTGACCCATTGAGGGGGCAGAGGAAGTGGGAGTACATTGCCATGTATGTTTCCTGATGATAGCACGCATCCACAAATTCTTCCGGAGATCTCCTCATGAACTGAATGCACGGGATTGCATGGACACAGGGGATGCCGGTCAATTCCCACCGGTAACATGTACACGTACACTTGTCCAAATCGACAGAGTACATATCGGTACTGTTGCTGACCTCAAACTGGGCACGACCTGCAAACTGGGCGCTCCAATTTCTACTGGCATGTTGTACTTTGGCGAGGCGGCTGCTAATCATTGGACACAACCGTTCGGTCAAGCGAGTCATCTTTTCATTTTTTTTAACGATCCTACCCATGATGCCCTTTCGAATAATCTCGAACATACTTAGAATTGGTTTGTCCCGGGCGGGTAGGATGCAGGCATTGAAGGACTCGCTGAGGTTGTTGAGGCTTATGTCGCACTTTGGGATGGAAGAGAAGGCATGTTTGGCCCAACATCTTACATCTATTGCTCCTAAATAGTCGTGGGCCGCCGGGTCAAGGACAAATAACTTGGCCATCTCCTTGTCAAATTGCCTCCTTGTTGTGGCTCTTGATGCAGCCCACATTGCATCCTTGAACAACCTGCCTTTAAATTGTTTTTGAAAATTGGCATACAGGTGTCGGATGCAAAACCGATGGTCTGCTTGCCATGCCACCTCTCTGACCGCTGACACTAGTCCCTGCAAAGATTCATAATAAAAGAGGGACATTAGTAAAAAATGTATAATACACACACATAATGAAACAAGCAATGAACCGCACCTTTTGTCGATCCGAAATGAATGTCCATCCATTGCCAGATAGGGTGTTTAGATCGTCCAACAACAATTCTAGAAACCATTTCTATGAAGCTCTATTTTCTGCTTCAACGACTGCTACAACAATCGAATACATACCATCGTTCCCGTCGATGGTCACAGCGGTCAGCAGCTGTCCCGGAGTCACTCCCTTCAAGTGGCAACCATCTAAACAAATCACCGGTCTACCACAGTTCACCACAGCCCTCTTACATGCATCCAATCACATGTATATCCTTTTAAATATACTCATATCAAGGTCAACACGCAGTGAACTTCCAGGATTCGACCTCTGAATCTCCTCAGTATAGGACCATATGAGCTTGTATTGCTCATTGCCATCCCCTTCGTTCATTTTCTTGGCGGCATTTCTTGCCCTTCTAGCAAGGCTGCCTGTTATGTTAACGTTGATGTCATTCCTGACTGTCTCAATTATGGAAGATATGTCCCAGTCGGGCTGACTTTTAAATCTATCTAAGTAATGCGTTGCCACCCATTTTCGCAGTGGCATGACGACTTTCCATCTTTCTAGAGCAAGTGTGAACGTCATTGTAGGACTTTATTTGAAACGTCATTTCATTTTGAAATTTTGAGGCGTGCAGCTGCCACATGCACCCTTCTTCGCATTTGGCCCTCAACCGAGTCGCATCGCTGTGGCTGAATTTAATCCCGTACCCATTCTTCAAAGCATGATCGACAATTTTTTCTCTAATTTTATTCAACGAACTGTATTTTTTGCCAAGGCGCATACCAACAAATGTGCATTGTGCTTCTGGTTGGCGTGGGAGCCTACTCTCAGCCATGTCCATGTCTTCATCGCTACTGCATTGGCATGCTGATCGGAGGTCCTCATCATCCTCTTCGTTTAAATTTGTTGAGACAGAATGCAAGACAATTGCAACTTCATGTCCAATTCCACGTACCTCGTTCTGATTGGCCAACAATGTCTCTGTGGGCCCCACGTCACATTGACGGTTAATAACAGATTCTTCCTCAGTCCACGACTCCATTTGATTGTAAAAAAATTCTTCAACTTGGCAAAAATTTCTTTCTCTTCAGCTCTCGCACTTCATTAGGGTTTGCTAATCGCTGATCAAATGCCTCTTACTGTCGAGAGGAGTTAGCTCTCTTTTTATATAAATTCCTGGTCCGGGAAACTGACCCGGTGTCCTAGGACGCCGCCTCGGCCTCCTAGGACACCGCAGCGGCGGCGTAGGGACGCCGCTGCAGCGTCTTAGGACACCGGCGCGGCGCTCTAGGATGCCGCCGGGGAGTCCCGGGGAGCCGCTGGGGCGTCCCGGGACGCAGCGGCGGCGTGGTGACTAGTTGCGACGTCCAAGCAACACTTTGTGCCTGTTATCCTTCGCAACACTAGAGATGGCTAACGGGCGGGCTGGCCAGCTCGCTCGCTCAGCCCGTCACTATAGTGGTCCGAGCTAAGCTCGGCCCGCTACAGTAACCGAGCGGGCTCAGCCCAGGCCTGGTAGACGGGCCAAGCCGAGCCCGA
Organism: Begonia loranthoides; assembly: GCA_022433065.1. Lineage (NCBI taxonomy): Eukaryota > Viridiplantae > Streptophyta > Magnoliopsida > Cucurbitales > Begoniaceae > Begonia > Begonia loranthoides. The sequence continues at coordinate 9,218,451 of CM039485.1, forward strand.
GCACCCAGGCTCGTGAGCTCGCCGAGCCCGGGCTCGCGAGCCTGGCCTGCGGGCTGGCCCGCGAGCTGGCTTACGAGCCTGGCGGGCTGGCCCGGCGAGCCAGCCCCCCAGCCCTCTGCCACGGGAAGGCCCGAAGCTCGCCAGACGGCAAACGCCAGGTGAAGCTTGCCGAAGCTCGGGCTCGCTGGATCTCGCGTCGTTGGCTCGATGGATCTTGCGTCGAAGGACGAAGGTCGTCGAGGCTGGAGTCTCCTGGAGGCCAGCGCTGGAACTCGCGTCGAAGGATGAAGCTCGTCGAGGCGTCGAAGAACAAACGAAGGTCGAGGGCTCGTCGTCTTCTACGTTCGCTGCTGGATCTCGACTCACACAGACGTCTCGACGTCTTCGCTGGACGATTCGTGCGAGGCTGGATCATCCATCCTTGTCGTCGTCTGTGAGTCTGAACGAACTCAGACTAACAGACCTGTCGTCTGTGAGTTTCGAACTCACAGACGACGTCTGTGAGTTCCGACTCACAGTTGCTCGTTGAGCTGAGCAACGTCTGTCTGTGTGACACAGTCACACAGACGGACTGTATCTGTGAGTGACGGTCACAGTGTGACCTCTGTCTCTCAGATTGAGGGACACTTGTTCGGACCGTTGGGCAACAGTCCGAACGAAGCAAGGGTCTTCAAGATCACTGTGCAACGGTCCAAACGAAGCAACGGTCTTCAAGACCGTTGCCCAACAGTCCGAACGAAGCAACGGTCTTGAAGACCGTTGCTTCTTCAAGAAGAGTGAAAGTTCACTCTTCACTCTTCAAAAATCCTATATATATCTCCACATTCCTCATTTATTTTTCACAACAATTTCAAAGATTCTCTCTACTCTTTCATCAATATTTCAATTTATTTTTCAATCTCTCAAATTCGCAATTTCTCAATCACTCTTATCAATTTCAAAAGGTATATATTATTTAGTTTTATTTCATTTTTTTAATTTAATGTGTATTATTTAACTAACAATTTTTTTTTTTGATTTTGTAGGACTCGTCGTATTCGTCGAGATGATCACAACAATTGCATACTATTGTTGCGTAATTGGTGTGCGGTATCATTTTTATTATTAATTGTTTCGCATTAGTCAATTTTTTCAATTATGGATCCATGTGAATTTCTGTTTGACACTTTCAATGACACTAACGATGATATTGAGGAAATTAGGGAAGATAATGTCACAATTTCATTTGGTCAATCATCTGCACATGCATCCACATCGTCACCTAGAAAAAAGAGAAATAAAACGTCGAATGTGTGGAATCATTTCGAAATAAAAGATGTTAAAATAGGTGGAAAAATAAAAAGTAGAGCACAATGCAAATATTGTATTAAAAATTTTGCATACGAATCTGGTAGTTCTACTAGCACAATTGGTAGACAATATGCTAGTTGTCACTTAAAGGAGCAAGTCAATGACCCTAGACAAACACTTTTAAATGCTAGTGGCAGTGGCAATTTTATGTATTCACATAATAAAATGAGAGAAGGAGTAGCAAAATATATATCACAGTCGGAGGTTCCTTTATCTATGTTTGATAGTGAGTTATTTGAAAATTTTATGAAAGAGTATGTTAATCCTAGTTTTAGACGAGTCCCTAGAACTACGACGCGAAGTGATATTATTAAAATGTACAATAATATGAAAAATGAATTAATTGAGTTTTTTTCAAATTCTTCCGTCTATGTCTATATGTATTACTTCTGATTTATGGAGTGTACCTAATGCGTTAGGATATATTGTCGTAACTTCTCATTTTATTGACGACTCTTGGCAATTAAATAAAAGAATATTAGGATTTCGTAGTTGTGAATATCCACATAGTGGTGTTCCCATTTATAGATATATTGTTGGAATTTTGCAAGAATATGGTATTAGAGATAGAATTTTTAGTATTATGCTTGATAATGCTTCTGCTAACGATGTTGCAATTTTTGAATTTAAAAAGTTATTTCAATTAGATACGGTTCATAATACTTTTTTTCATATGAGATGTGTTTGTCATATTTTAAATTTAGTTGTTCGAGATGACATGTCATTTATTTCACGTCATATTGAATCTATTCGATCTGCGATTTCTTATATTACTTCATCTAATACGCGACAACAAGAATATAAACAATTTTGTATCGATGCTCAACTTAAACCAAGAAAATTAAAAACCGATGTAGATACAAGGTGGAATTCGACTTATTTAATGTTGGAAAATGCTAAGCCGTATTGGTTAGTTATTTGTGCTTTTATTAATGAAAAAACAAAATGTATTACTCTTGATCAAAGTAGTTGTAATATTGCTAATTTATTTCTTGATTTTCTAAAACATTTTTTGAATCTACAATGACATGTTCGGGAATTTATTATCCAACAACTCATCTTGTTCTACCAACTTTTATAACATTAACGGGCACTTTTAAACAATTTAGACAAATAAAAGAACTTTCTCCCTTGATTGATAAAATGGAAAAAAAATTCAAAAAATATTGGCTTAATATACCTAATATTTTTTGTTTTGCATGCATAATGAATCCTAGATTTAAATTAAAAGGAGTGAGTATGATGATTGATAAAATTTCTTCTAATTTAGGTATTTCTTCTTCAATTACTTTTGATCAATTAAAAATTGAACTTGATCATTTATATTATTCTTATGAACTTAAATATTCTAATGTTGATCGTTTCATGCAATCTTCACATGTTAATGCTAGCTCTAGTAGTGGTGCTCATGGTGGAGCTCCACAAAATTTTATAGATGATATATTGGATGCAATAGATAACAATGTTTATTCTCATACTTCACAAAAAAATGAACTTGATAATTATCTTACTACCAATTATTCAATTCCTCGTGAAAAAGAAATTGATGTTTTGGCTTAGTGGAAAACCAACTCTCTTACATTTTCTATTCTTTCAAAAATGGCACGTGATCTACTAACACCTCTGGTCTCTACAGTAGCCTTGGAGTCTGCTTTTAGTGCAGGTGGACGTGTATATGATGATAAACGAGGAAGACTTGCACCAGACATCGTTAAAGCACTTATTTGCATAAAGGATTGGAACGACGCTGTGACGAGAGATCAACAACAAGAGGATGACATAGTTGAAGAATTCAAAAATTTGGATGACGAAGACTAAATTTTCATTTCAATTTCAAATTGTAATTTTCATTTTCATATATTTGCTACTTGAACTTGAACGTTGAAAGTTGTGTTTTGAAATTGTATTTTTCATTTAAATTATTTCCTTTTCATTTTTATTTCAAATTGTAATTTTTATTTTTATTTTAAACTATAATAAAATGTTTTTTTTAATTATATACGATATTATTATTTGTGTATATTAGGCTCGTTAGGCTCGGTAGGCTCGTTAGGCTCGGCTCGTTAAGCTCAGCTCGTTAGGCTCGGCAGGCTCGTTAGGCTCGACGAGCCTGACTTTTTCAGGCTCGGCTCGCTCAGCTCGGCTCGCTCATCTCGGCTCGTTAGACACCTCTACTCAACACGGGCCGCCGCTGAGGCGCGATGGGACATCGCGGCGGCGCGCTAGTGAACGGCCACCGTAACTGCGATGATTGTTTTGTCATTTAGACATACGTTAGTGGTTACCTTGTTAAAAATTAAACCAGAATGATTGACTTGTCATTGATTTGAAACGACAGTGGTTGATTTGTCATTTTGCCTAAAAATAAAGATAATTCTAAATAATTTTACACCATAATTGCATTGTACTTCCCAATATCACTTATGAATTGTATAATTTTATTTACAATTGAAAATAATTATTAAGAGGGTCCCACTCATCATGTATTTCTACGAGCATTCACTTTATCCTACCCTCCCTGTTCGCCACTAGTGCGTGCTAGTGTAGAATCTGCATTTGGCCTAGAATACGCTTCTATCTTATCCTTCACTACGTAACGCTCTGACTCGACACGCGCTTTTAGTTCGTTTTCCTACTTAATTGATCTTATGCAATTAGTGCTGAGTGAAGTGAATGGTGCTGGATTTGTCTTCGTCGTTTGGTTCTTCCGATTTCGAATTTGTGATGAATTGTTTACTGCGTTTACTGTCAAAGATCTGATTTTTTGGTAGGTTTCAAGGGTTCTCTTTGCGCTCGGGTTTCATGGCAGGGAGCAATGAAGTTAATCTCAATGAATGCAGGGTATATTTCCATGGCTTCTATTTTCGAAACTTCTTTTTCTTTGTTATTTCATGATCCAATTTGAATCTACGCTACTCTTTTGTTTCAATTTTGGAGTTGTATCTATTTTTGGGTTTCTGAGGAGTTGGGTTTTTTTCGCTTGAATGTTGAGTTTCGGATGATTTTCGTCTATACCGAGACTATATATTTCTGAAATTGGTAGGAATAATGGATAGAATTATGGGTTTCTGAGGATTTCTCTGTTTTCTGATCATTCATTTTTGAATTTATGTGCACATTTATGGATTTCTGATTGATTGGACCAATGGATAAATTTGGGGGAGATTCATTCTCATTGGAGTTGAAGATCAAACATGACCTTGTTTCTCCTCTTTAATTCTTTGAATGTTGGCTTTTAATACAGTAATTCTTTCTTTGTTCGTGCTTTAGATGGTGGTTCCTTTGAACACATGGGTACTCATATCTAACTTCAAGTTAGCCTACAAATTCCTCCGTCGTCCAGATGGCACTTTCAACCGTCACTTGGCTGAATTTCTTGACCGAAAAGTTCCAGCTAATGCCAGCCCTGTTGATGGAGTGTTCTCCTTTGACGTGATTATTGATCGCAGTAGCAACCTCCTCAGTAGAATATACAGACCAGCAAATGCAGAAGAACCTCAGATAAACCTTGCTGACCTTGAGAAGCCAGTGGGCTCTGAGTTTGTTCCTGTTATAGTCTTCTTTCATGGTGGAAGTTTTGCACACTCCTCTGCAAATACTGCCATTTATGACACTCTTTGTCGCAGATTAGTTGGGATTTGTAAGGCAGTGGTTATCTCTGTTAGCTATCGTCGAGCTCCAGAAAATAGATACCCTTGTGCCTATGATGATGGATGGGCAGCACTTAAGTGGGTTAGTTCAAGATCATGGCTTCAAAGTAAAGACTCAAAAGTTCATATCTATTTGGCCGGTGATAGTTCCGGTGGAAACATTGTGCATAATGTTGCTTTACGAGCTATAGAATCCGGCATTGAAGTACTGGGGAATATTCTTCTCAATCCGATGTTTGGTGGGCAAGAAAGAACGGAGTCAGAAATGCGATTGGATGGGAAATATTTTGTTACAATCCAAGATCGAGATTGGTATTGGAGAGCGTTTCTCCCCGAAGGGGAAGATCGTGACCATCCGGCCTGTAATCCTTTCGGACCGAAGGGAAGAAACCTTAAAGGAATCAAATTCCCCAAGAGCCTTGTGGTAGTGGCTGGTCTAGATCTCACTCAAGATTGGCAATTGGCTTATGCGGAAGGGCTCGAAAAGTCTGGACACAAGGTGAAACTTCATTATCTTGAACAAGCAACCGTCGGGTTTTACCTCCTACCAAATAACGAGCACTTCTACACCGTTATGGACGAGATAATAGACATGACACTAGGGAAAAGCAGCCATATCTAACCAAAGCTTAACATTCCAAGTGTTACTAATATTTTGTTTGCAGCTTATAAGATTGTGCAGTAATACTACTTACCCTTTATATTGATATAGCTATGTGATACGATTCCTGGTGTGCTCAAATCTGGCTCGCCATGGTTCAAAGACGGTTGAATTGGTTAAATCGACCATTGGAAGAAATGGGAATCTGAATGTGGGTGGATTTGTATTATTCAATTGTTGTTAATTTTAGGGCATGGATGGGGGAAACATTCATGCATGGCAATGCGGTGTTTGTATGTGTTGTAGTTTTGTTCTAGGGTCGATGAAAAGGTTTGTGTGTGTATATTCTAGTTGTTGATTTGGTATTTTGTTGTTGTTTGGTTGGAAAATGTAATTGTAAAGTTCCGATCAAAGATGTGTTTGTTGGACCCACTTTGATGCTTGTGCCAAGACAGTCGATGAAGACAACTCCAATAGAGTTTTTAGTCTGAGTTTGATCCAGGGATGCGTGCATGAGTTGCAACACAATGTGATTACTTATAAATTAACTTTGACCCATGTCATAATAATACAGACCAGTGTAAAAAGGCAGAGCATTCAACACTGTATTGTCGTGTTTTTGCAACAGTAGCTGTCTACCCATATTCAATGATTATTTTGTCATTGTATGTATATGTCCCCTGAAACTCCAAGTCCTCTACTTGGACACAGCATCACTTATGCAAAGTATTCCACTAAAATCCCTTTTACCCTTCCACCAACAGTTTCAGTTTCAGACTCTAAACTTGCTCCACTTCAATGCTCTTCTCAAAACACCATAGAAAATAAAGACGCACACACAACTGAGAAGAAAACACCACAGATCCATTGAACCACAGACCCAGAATCCCACCACCATATTTACTCACCCGAACTAAACGACTCTCCTTTTATCCTCGAAAGAGCATCCAGACCACCATGCCACCTCGGCTAGATACAATAGCAAAATTATCCTTTCGCTCCTTCTGCCATATGCATATTCTACTTTCTCCCAATTTCACTCCCAACACACTTGTAGTCAACAAAGAACCAACTTATAAGTTAATCTAGCGTTAATTACTGGTCATACATGCATGCATATACACACACAAGAATTCCATCTAAGGACGGGATGACTGCATGTGATTCCATGGAAACTAACAAAGATTTCTTTCTCCAACTCATCTGCACCAGACAAAAGGTGAGTTTGGCTATTCAAAACAACCATTTCCAAATGGGAAAGCCGGCCAGACAAAAGGATACAATGATAATACTCTTTTTTCAGAGTTTATTTTCTTCTTTTTTTCCCCTTTTTTCTTTGATGAATGAATGGAGTTACAGAACATATAAAGAACCCGTTCACGCACTCTATGAGCTTCAATTTACAACATGTACACAGATAATTAGAAGCCAACAGTTTCTACTAAAGTACTAGGAACGAACGAACGAACGAACAAACAAACACAAACCCATCAATGAGGACATGCTGCCTTAGCCTTGCCAATCCTTTTACAACATTTTCAGACAGAAGGTGGGATCATAATATGTACAGTCTTACGTTGGAGAGTTCATCCTGCAACAAGAAATGGCATTGTAAATCGGCTTGGTTTTTTAGAAGGAAAAATTAGTTCACAACACTTTGTCGTCGAAGGTGATGTCAGATTCTAAGAATCGAAATATATGGGATAAAAATGTAATGAACTATGAGAAATAAATCAAATTGAAAAACCATTTCATATTATAAATATCAACCTAGTGAGATGATTGGGTTTCAAGTCAACCAGGAAAAACTAGAAGATTCAAACTGATTTCCAAGCCTTCTTTTATATGGTGATCCGCAAATGACTATGTTATCATAAATGAAATCTACAGAGCACAAATGATTAAAAAATATACAAAGGCCTCAAATTCTAACCTTCTTCAGAAAATGCAAATACACCACCCAGCATGTCATTGGAGTCGGCATCCTCCTCTGATTTATCTCTATCACATTCACAAGGATTGCTTCTACTGTCCACTTCGGTAAGAGTTTCAGTTAATTTACAATAATTACTCACATCGGTAGCTTTACAATACTCCTCCTGAAAGAAGGGTTCAAAATCCATGGAATCGTGTATTAGGCCTTCATCAACATTCATACTCAGATCAGAGCGGTTGGAACCTATATTTGAACCTTCAGTGGCCCCTCCACTGTTTGATAAATGACCTTCCTTAGAAATAGCTCTATCAGTTGAGAGCGAGCCAATAGTTAGATTGTTTATATTGTCAGTAAAGTTACTTTCTCGAACAGGAGAAAAGTCTGCAGTAAATTGTGAAACTGCAGCACAATTCTTGTTGAAAGAGTTTTCCTTCTGTAATGTTGATTCTAAAACAGCTCTACTTTGTTCATGCTCATTATCTTTGTCCCCAGATGGAATAACGGGTGGTAGAGAATAAATTTTCGTCGATCCTGATTATAGAATTATGTAAGAAAGATCTATGAATAGTAAATCACATAGAAATATGAAAAAATGACAACAAAATCACAAGGTAGATTGTACCTCCATCTGAGTTTTCGGCCAAACTAGGCGACTCTGATTTTGAGCGGGAAATAACACTACCATCTGAATGCTTCACTTCTGCTCCATGAGAGACGTATGAGGTATTAAGGTATCTTCCCCTGCAGTACAACAAGAAGCCTCAAAATTTTATTACAACATTTCATCATCTGACAGACTGTCACCCACTCAAGTTACAGTAAAAACAATAATGCATCTACATATTGATTTTGCCAACTGCATAATATGCTTCAATCATATTTTTTATTTAAATTACATGCACGTTAATAGGTTGCGGGGGTATGTATGAGTGCTAATTTTATTAAGGGCCAGATTCTTGCAAAACTGCTCCGTACAATAGAAAATCACAACATTAATGTACTATTTATTCCATGCTCTAAGATTGGAAAAGGAAAAACCAAGTAGAACGCATGTTATCAACTAGTACAAGGATGAAAATTGACTCAGTACAAGAACACAGGTCTAAAATAACATTACCTATCCCCCCAGTCAGACTGAATTGGATGAAAATGTTCGAAAACTGGTAACAAATCCCTCCGTCTAATTTCAATTTCATCAGCTGGAACCTTCTCTATTTCAATCTCTCCTATGGTACAGTTTTCAGTGAAGCTCTTCACATCAACTCCCACAGGATTAAATGTATAAAAGTATATCTAAAATATAAATGTAATGTTATAAATACAATTGTTCAGGAGTCAGCACAAAAAGAAAAAAAGACGAAACAATGCCACTACGACAGATACCTTAGAATTCTGCCAAATTGGTATTCTCCCAGAATTTATTTGCACCTCAGAATTAGAAATATAGAAGTGAGATTGTTCATGGGATTGAACCAACTCCTTGTTCACCGCAGGCTCATCCTCACAATCTGAAGCGTCCATTATTGCCTCAGTAGCTTCTTTTCTGTTAAGAGTGATCCCAGCTATGCATTCCTCTCTCTCAGGCCAGATAGCTCTTCGGCAAACATCCCACCATTGAACAGGTTCAACTTTAACTCTCAGCTCCTCATCTTGCATCTGCATTGAAGAATTTGTTCTTGGAGCAGTTTCAGTTTCTCCTCCCATTGATGGCAGTAGTTTATACTGAATCACATGACCAGAAGGGCTGTACACCAGCAAGTGCTCCAACGCGTTGACCTTTAGGTGATGAGATTGTGAATCATGAGGAATAGCACAATGAAAAATGGCAGAAACAGCACCAGATGGCACAGGTATTTTTCCTGCCACAGAAGACGCAGCACTACTAACTGTATTAAGCCAACTAGCGTTGCTGTCTTTTATTCTGCTAACCACAGAAAGAGTAATAGGAGGAGGTTGGGAAAAACATTGCTGGTTTGCAAACGACGAAGTTGACCACCATGGAAGAGATAAAACTGGCAAGAGAGTAGGACCATCAACATGAGAGTTTTGTATTTGGAGAATAGTCTCTCCTCCAAAAGGGGAGATAGCAAAAATGTGACACGTTCCCCTGGATGACACAATTGCAATCCACTGGCTGTAATAGCTAAAACAAATGTCTTGTATCATCTGTTTAATGCACAAAAAAGAGTAAGAGAATATTAACATCAAAAGTTTGGAAAGAGATTCTCAAGAGAGAAACTTACAGCAGATGTAATGCCGCGGCGAAGCTTGTAAAGATGCACATGAGAAGAGCTCCAATCATAACTTTGACCACCTGAACTGTTTTGATTCTGCGAGCATGATGGCATAATCCTAAATATGTTCATATTGTTACCATGTATTGAGGCAGTAACCAGAAGTGTCCCACTTGGATCAAAACACAGTGCAGAAATAGGACTAGTATGGGCTCTAAATTGTGATACAACAGCTCTAGAAACAAAGTCCTTCACAACAACCTGCATATGGAAGTTTATACATATATTATAACTTATGTATTGTACATCCTAAAACTCCAACAATGGATAAAACTTGAAAACACTACAAAGTTACAACTCAAGAAAGGAAATGCTTGCGTCTGGAATGTGAGAAGAATGTCAACATGTAATCATCTAAGATAAAGAAATGACTTGTTTTCTTCTCTTTTCCTAATGAGAATTGCAATTAATAGAATGAAAAATTCTCAACTTAAAGGTACCAACCATTCCAGCAATATCTGAATCTGTTGAGTGTGATGTAAGCCGACCAACTTTCCAATTTGAATTTGAAGTTACAGGAGAACTAGAACCATCAGGTACAAGCTCTTGATAGTATTTGGACAATGTTTTATAGCCCAAGTCACCCAAATTGATTAACCCAGAAGCTATTTGCTTACTAGATTCCATGGCATATCGAGCCACTAAACTTCCACTGCCAGGTGAAGTTGATGGACTTACACCAGGAGGAGTAAGGCTTTGCGGGCTTAGGCGTCCAGTGTTCAACTGCAAAGGATTCATGGAAGGATAAGCAAACCACCTAGGGCCAATAGCCATAGGTCCATAGCCAATATTAACCCCAGGACTTCCTTGACCACTCAACTGAGGGACGGGGTAAGTGATAACACTAAATTTATTCTCTAGAGTAAGAGCATCAAAGCAATATATCTGCAAGAGAGCAACAAAAAAGAAATTAAAACAGCCTAAAAAATGGCATTCCGGCACTCGTTGACATTTTTAATGTAATGATCATTGATGTGTCCAATATGGATGAGGTAAAAAGTAGACCATGAAATTTATTCCAGCAATTACTATTAACCATTACCTGTGTAGAAAGACCAACTGCAACAATTTGGTTAGTGCATCTGACCATATACACTGTTGATCTAAATCTCAGAACATGAACATAGCTGTGAGACCGTAGAGAGTAAAACCGAACAGCTGTAGGCGAGGTGACCAGGTTCTCTGCATGACTGTCTGCACGACTGTCTCTGACCAATCCATCTCTACCACTCTGTGGAAGACTTGAGGTCTTGGGTTCATCTGATGCAACAACCAAAAGAAGAGGATGTGATGCTCTGAACCCTTCATGACCCTCAGCCTTGGTAGGTAGGGGCTGGAGCTGTAGAAATGTCACAGGATCATCACGCCTTGAAACAAGTTCACTGACATTAGAGGCTTCTTCCACGACAAGAACTTGAAAGCCATTGGTATAACCTAGTAAGAGGACATGCTTGAAGGAAGATGGACCAAGCTCAAGTCTATCAAAGGATGCCCATAATACCTGTCTAGCCACAAAGTTTATTGTTGCACTTGCTCAAGACCAACAAAACAAGTAGGATATAAAAACTTTTCATCATACTGGAAAAACAGAGAAGTAAAAGAGCAACAGAGAATCTTCGAATCTCACATCAAACACCTTGCCATTTTATTTGGGAACAACGTATGTGTCACTAGATGACGTAACATGCTAACTCCTCTATCGTGAATAGAATAAGTTCAAGTTTGAGATTTAACGACGGATTTCAGCAATATATAATATCTAAATCATTCTAATATCTATCATAAGTATCCTGACCTCAAGGTTTAAGTTGTAAACAAAAAGAACACCAACTGCCTCAAACAAACAAAAACCAGGAAAATAACAAATTAATCAGTTCTTCAATCAGGTTTCCAACGCTCATTCATGGTTTCCTTTGCAAACTCTTTTTCAGAGGGGATGGCAGCATGAGCGCCATAGAGATTGAAGAAGAAAGAGGAAAGTGGCGTGCCACAAACCACTGGATAGGTTCGCTACTATATAGCCCCAGATTGTACACTTCCTTGGTTCTTGAGAGAAAACCATTTCCTTTGTTTCCACCTTGTAATTACTTCATTTTTGCTCGCTTGGCTGATATAATTACATTGGATGATAAAAAAAGTAATGCTGATTACATTGGATGATAAAAAACTAAGTACACGCAAAGCTAAGAACTTTTTCAATTTCCTTTTAGCTTCAAACTTCGTCCTTAATTTTTCCTTCTTCATTGACTAAAAAGAGATAAGGTGAAACTCTTTTCCTTTACCTAATAGAATTCAGTTTCCTATGTAAAAAAAAAGAGAGGTTGGGTGAAAATTCAATAAACTAAAAGCAAATCAAAATTTGCGGATATATATTCATCGCATTTCATCTTTTTCTGCAACCATCATATATCCTGGCAATTAAACAAAACCCCGTAAAAACCAAATTCCTATGGTCAACTCAAGACATTGTAATTCATATTCCCCCCACCTCCGTCCCTTCCCCTTCTCTCTCTCTCTCTCTCTCTCTCTATAAATCAGGCAAGCAAACATTTCACTATAGGAAATAACTTCAACACTCCGAATCTCAAAACAATTTCCAGGCAAAGAATCATATATATTGATTAGAGTAATAACTAAACCTGGTCTTTGTGATCCTCAGCCTCGCTCGATATGGAGGCAGCGACTGAAGCACCGGCAGACCGAACGCCGGAAGAAGCAGTTTTTATACAAGACGAGATGAATTTCAAAGAATTAGGAAGAAAACCATTGCTGATCTTGTTGTTGCCGCTATTATTAGCTCTGGCGTAACCCTTCATAATCAATTAGAAAAGGGTCGTTTACCGTCCACCGGAGAGACGCCGGAAATGGACCTCCTCACGCCAACGGACTATTATCGATAGCATAAGAGTTGAAATCTCCAAAATAGAACACCGGCGACGGTTCTGGTCGATTAAACGATGCCGATTGCTTCGTGCTGGTAGTTGTTGTAGTTTTGACCTCTAACAGGCACACCGCGCACGTCTCTCTCTCTCTCTCTCTCTCTCTCCTTCCCTCCTTCCCCCGCTGCTTCCTTTTCAATACATGTCTTGGTCTCTGGATTAACGTTTGGTCTTCTTTCGACCATGGGCGTTAATTGATTGCTCTGTAAGCCATTGTGAAGTTTGTCAAATGTCAGGGGATCCTATGATGTTTCTTATAATATCAGCAGTAGCCCTATGAAATATTCAATAAAGTACCATGGCTTCCATCCTCGTTCCATTTCTGCCCTTTTGTCTTCCGGTCATTTGATGATTCATGTGTAGATCAACCGTGACCACGCGCTATTTCGATAAACTTTTTAAACATAAAAAAAATTATGAAAATACCAGAAATATGACTTATCAGATTTTATTATCAAAGATACTAATTTCTTTTTTCTTTTTTAAAATAGCTATGATATATCTTATCCATGCATAATATTATCACGAACATCAGGTGTCTTCCATACATTTGATGATCTCATATGTTTAAATTTTTTTAAACATAAAAAGATTTTGAGCATTTATTTATCAAATGTTATTATTGAAGATAATAATTTTTTTTAAAAAAATCGTTTCTCTGCTCTGTGCATAATATCATGAAAACTACATGTCAGAATTCAATGTGACTCAAATTTTATCGGGCAGGCCGGTGAGCCTACATTGTAGAATTCATTTATGGTTTTATTTTCTCTACAAATTCAAGTAAGCTAGAGTCGCAAAACTATGATGCGTGAAATGCACATGAATGCATGCAGTTCTATCGTACCATCAATATAACCTCAAAACATGATCAACATCAAAATCTTTAATTTAAAGAACTTAAAATTTAATAAACACAACATCAAGTATCAAACCATCACCAAACAGTACATCCTCGAATAATAGCAAGATCGATAACCTAATTATCTATTAAATGCAGTCAATAAACAAGTCCTAAACTCTTGTGATGTAGGCCATAAAGGCAAAAAAACATACGATATCACTTATTTGGCGATCTTCAATGAAATTTTATACTTATGCTTATCTTCGAGGATTCACACCTTCAAAGTTAACAAACCCTCATCAATAACCATATATATATATATATATATATATATATATATATATATATATATATATA